>BSBK01008242.1:0-345085 GCA_027943335.1 Chamaecyparis obtusa | reverse complement strand
TATATATATGTATGTATGTATGTATGTATGTATGTATGTATGTATGTATGTGTGTGTGTGTGTGTGTGTGTATTATTATCAAAATTTCACTACCCTAGCAATTTTGCTGAAAAAGATACATTTTTTAATCAATTGACCTCATTTACAGAATTACGATAGTAGAGATATAATACATTGTGAAATTTTGAAAAGGATCATTTCATTTGCATTGAACAATGATAAATTATATTTTTTGAGTTCACTCATTTGAAAACATAAATGCACGTATTTAGATCAATTCAAATTAAAAGCCTCACACAAGTTGTGAGTGTAGCCTATCATTTCTCCTAAAGAATTAAAGGACATAATAGGAAAGAGATAGGTCAAGGTTAACCAGTCATTGCCTGTTTCTTTGACTGGTTATAGGAGGTGTGATTGACTGGTCCTGAGTTTGTTCTATCTTTACGAGTTTCCCAGTAAGCTCCTAAAACCTGCAAGATTGAGACCAATGGTGTTAGATTCCAATATGGATCTAAGCAATGGTTGGTTACCTTAAACTAGCTCTATGCCTATGTTGCAGTTTTAATGTTGTTCTAAATCAGAAGAAGAAAATTTAGAAAAGAGTGCTCGTGAGAAAGGAAATTTATGCTAATGTGTTTGTTCCATGTGTAGGAAGATAATTATTTTAATGTATATGTGCCCCTAACTGAGGCTCCCTTTGGGTATGAGCCCGACATCTGCATTAGAATAATTACTTTAATAGGTGTTAAGATCAAGAAAGAAATGCATAATGTTAAAGGGACATATTATTTTTGATATGAAACCTTTCATTATAGTCAAAATTGACAAGCTAAGTCTATTTAAGGGACAACAGACTTGAGTTGACACCTTATAGACTAGAACAACAACAAGAAATGTATAAATGTTTTTGAACAAGAAATTCAAAAAAAAAAAGTGCTGATATATAGAAATAATTCCAAAGTGAACAACAAATAGCATGGTGTTCTTTATCTAAGATGGAGATGTCACCCCTCAAATTGAGCAGAGTATGAAGCAAGGAAGAGTGTCCACTCAAAACAAAATTAAAATACAACATGCACCAGCATTAACAAATCAAAATAGGTAAAGCGGAGGCAGAGATGTTTTCATTAAAATGTCAAGGATAAGTTCAGAAAACATAAAGAAAAAATGCAGTTTTAGAAGCATTTTCCAGCAAGAACTTTCAAATTTTTTCAAGTGTCTAAGATCCTTTAATAAACAACAAAGAAGAACAATATTTTCTTTCAAAGAAAGGGTTACGTTTTTAAACAATATCAACCCAGATGCAGTTTTTCAAAAAGAACAACATTAATCTTTTAAAAATTTCAGGATACAGTAGTTGAAGCCACAAATTTCCTGAATTTTCTTCAGAAGTAACAGCATGAAATGCAATTTTTTGAAAATTCTCAAGACAACAAGTGATTATTTTCAATCATGGTTCATACCCAGATTCAGATTTCAGAGGAGCAGTAGTCGAGGCCACGTTTTTAATAAAGGAGCCAGTAGACATTAAAGGGAAAACAAATTTATTCTAGCCGCTTTTAAAACATTCAACATGGTGAAATGTTACTAATTTTCAAAGATTTCTTGCAAGAGAACAACCACAAGTTTCCAAAATCCTTTAAATAACAACAGAGAAGAACATATTTTCTTCAAAGAAGTCCACGTAAAACAGCAAGGGAAGTGTGAAGCACTTTTTTGTTTAAAAAATGTTTAAAGGAAAGCAAGATATGGTAAAAGACGAGATTCCAACAATGGTGGCTAACAATTTTTTTTCACAGAAAATAAGCAAAATGAATCATGCTTGCACTTACCTTCTAAGTTTCGTAGAGTTTATTGGATGAAACAGGGAAACAGAACTCCAGCAAGCAAAGAAAACTTTTGTAGATGGCGGCGGCTTTTGTTAAAACCCTACCCTTTCTCAACAACACAAAAGACCAAATGATACAAATGCTTTAGGGTTGAGTTGTTTTGTTGACCTTTTTGAAGCATATTCAATAATGCTTGGAGTCCACAACAAAATGCCTTTGAATGGCATTTTTGAGCACTAAATATATTACTTAATATTATAATTATATGTGTTCTTAGCATATAGTTATAATGTTAAGTAATATATTTGTTTTACTTACATTTATGTTTTCTTGAAAACATTGTATTTTAATATTTATTAATTGATTTATTTCATATATCAATTAATAACTATTAATGTATTATGAGATATTTATTATAATTTAATATTTATTGATTGATGTATTCTATAAATCAATTAGTAAATATTAAAATTTCTTAAAAGAAAACATTGATAATGAAGGATGGAGAGATAAGGGTGCTTTAAATGGATGAAAGACTTCTTCTTGGAGGTTGTAACTATTTGCAAACATAAGGAGATCATCTAGGAGATGTTGGAGGGTTTCTAGGAGGATTTTCAAAGTTAGACATATTCATGGTTTTTGAAGGTGCTTTATGGCCAGTTAGAGCATATTTGGGGTTGTTTGGATGAGTCATATAGATGGTTAATGACTTGGTTAGATTTTTTTCAGTCTATTGGTGCTTTTTGGAGGGAGTTTCAGGTCCTATTTTTTAGGCTTTATTGTTGCATCCGACCAAGGGGTTGTGTACTTAGTGCTTTGAGCATTCTTTATTGTATTCAGTTATGATTATGCAAAGGAGAGCTTATGTGACATTCTTTTGTCCTTGGTAGTTTTATGCAGACATTTGTAACTCATTTTGGAAGATCAAATACATGTAGCAGCATCTGAGGTTTTATTATCTGAGTTTTCTTTTGGAGCCTTCTTTTCTTTATGCATTCTTCTGTGTATTTTCAGGTGATTTGATAAGGATAACTAGTGAGTTTTATCATTCCATGTTATTTTGTCTCACCTAGATATCTAGTTGCAAAAAAGTATGTTTGCTTGTAGCTTGTAGTTTATGTCGTAGAGTGTGAAACTGATAAGTGAGGCATTTGTCTTCCTCCTTGATTCAGTTCATGTTTCAAACTTTATTATAAAATATTTATGCAAGCCTATACAAAAAATATATTTTGTGTTCATTTAGATAGTATAAAATCCCTTTTTAGTCATTTGTAGCTATACTTTCATATCTTTTTGGTGTATCATCTAGTTCACAATAGTATAAATTTTAGTCTTAGGTTCATTTCAATAATCTCTTTCCCTTTTCCTTATCAAAGTTTGAGTTAGTTTTTGAAGAGTTATAGGTGATCATCCAATAGGAACCGGCCTAGAATCTGAAGGTTTCATTTCAAGTTATGCATTTCCCACATGTAGAAATGAATCCCATATTAGGCAAAATTGTTAAACTTGTATAGTTTAACAGGGTGCAAATTTTTAGCCTTAACAGTTTTGGCATGCTCGGTGGGACAGTCATAGATAGTAGTTGTATAATATTTTATTTGCTGGTTTTACTATGCAACATGCAAATTTTCAGCCTTTTCAAGAAGTCTTTAAAGCACAGTTGGTGACTCCATGGTGAAAGAATGGTAATTTCAATGTTGATAATTATTTTTTATGAGAAAATTGAGACAAGAAGATCAAATACATTTGAATATCTATAGTTGGATACACACAAAAGGAAGGGTAGGGCTCTCAAATGAACTCCACATACAAAGAGGATTCAATCTTCACCTCCAAGAGTTTACATGAGAAGGGGAAGGCCAAAGGAAAGAGAAAATTATTTAAGGCATTCAGCATCACCAACTATAAGAACAAAATATTCTGATCCTTTTGAGACATCTATGTCACATACCAATTTTCTTTTGCTTCAGCAACAAGTACTTTTCAAGCAAGTTCCAGTGGTGTTTCAGCAAGTGCCTCAGCACAAGTTAGTGCAAGAGCTATTCCTAGAGCCTTTGCTTTTGTACCATTTGATCAAGGTAGTCCCTTGAATCTTACTGTACATAATGACATACCATTAGCCGCTTTGAAAGGGCTACCAAACTTCACAAGGGAGAATCAAATAACTACTTTTGAGCACATTAGAGATGTGGCTTCCCTCTGTAATGTTCACCATGTGACACAAGATAATGTTGCAGTCAAATTATTGGCGGCTTCATTCAAAGGAAAAGCATTAGAATGGTTTAGGAATTTACTTGTGGCCTCCATTTCAATGTGGGATGAATTGGGTGATGCCTTCACCAAGTTCTTTGAAGACAAGTCAGACCATTTGTCACTTGTAGAACAGTTAACAACCATTAAAAGAGCCCCATAAGAGCAGATGACTGATTTCAATTCCTATTTTCATAAAACATGGAATAGAATACCAGTGGCGGTGAGGCCAAGTGCAGACTATGCTTTTCTATTGATGCAGGAGCATCCGAGGATCAAGGTTGTTGACTCAGATGTGGGTTTTGGTCGAGATTTACTTTCGAGGGTCATAACTTTTGACTTGGATGTGGGTTTTGGCTGAAATTTTACAAGCAATTGCATGAGGAGGAGCTCTTTAAATTGCTAATGAGCTTAGCTCAATTGGTGGCCGTTTCAAAAAAATTCTAGGACCCTGAAATATCATCTTGGCCTCCGAAATTGGATTTTTGTGTTTTTCCAGTTTTTTAGAAAGTTGTTTTTGTAATAAATCCGAAATCATATTCTTGATCTCATAGATTAGTTGGCAATTCATCTTGCCTTAGTTGGGGGTTTTTCTTGGGAAAAATTAGGATTCGTAGGATGGGTTTTGAAAATTACCAAAAATGGAAAAATCTATTTTTCCTAAAAATCTACCAAATATGGTAATTTTCAAAATTGTAATAAGTAGTTGTTTTTCTTGCATTGTAGAGGTAGAGTAGAGTTGGAGAAGTTTAATGAAGAATTTGGCATTCTGAAACTTCTGTGTTGTGTATTTTTTTGAGTTATTATTTTAAAGGGTTTGGGCTACATCATCTATACTACTTGAAGAGCTTGAACATTGATATTTTAGTGATGATTCAGTCTATGGGAGGCACCTCATTGCCACAAGCTTTTAACATTGTTGTTAGAGCTAAAAATAGCCTTATACAGGTAGGTAACATAGCCCCTAGGCCTCTTGTGCCTTACTTTCCTAATATCCAGTCAAATATGCCTCTTAATATACCACCAATGGCTCCTTTACCTATTGTTCTAGTTGGTTCTACTACTGGAGGTTATGAAAATATAGCAAATGGTCCATCAAATGAGTTGTAGGAAACTAAGAGCATCCATCAAAAGATAGAGAGTATATTGCAGACCTTGGGTAATGAGCTGACAAGTATAAAAAAATAGTACCAAGGTCCTAGGCTGACTTTTCAATAGTAGAATCAAGGTTTTAATTAGAAATATCATAATCAAGGCAAACAATTTCAATAAAATAGGCAACCGTATTAGAGTAATTTCCAAGATAGGAGGCAAAATGTGAATCGACGACCTTTTCAGCCATACAATCTAGCACCATTAAATGCTACAAATCTGGTTAGAGATATAGTACCTGCTCAAAACAACTTGATATTAGAGGCAGATTGGTGTTATCCATGCAATCAAGCACATAATCAGTCTACATGTTTGAATGGGGTGATTAATAGCTCTCATGGTTCAAAATGTCATAAGCTCACAGCCAAATGCACCTCCTAGTGGGCCCGAACAACCACAGGATATACACACCATGGAGACTGGGTTCCTTAACTGGAAAGGAGAGGAGTTTTGTGGAGTGAATGGCAATTCATCAATTGCAGCCAATACCTGAGCAAAGAAAAGAGCTCTTGAGTTAGAGCAAGCAACAGGAAAAGATAAAGGACCTGTAATTGCAAATTCATCATCCACACAAATTCCAAGCATTTTAAAGAAAACTCATGTTGTACCAGCTAAAGAACAGCCTCAAAGGGATGCAGATTCAACAGCTGTCAAGACACAACACAAGACATATTCAGCTTTACCTTTCAACATTGTAGACAACATGAAGAAAATGAATGTTTCCATGAGTATGTGGGATTCTTTGGCTATTCCAGGTCAAGCAGACAATTTGAAGAAGGCACTAAAAGAGGAGATCATTTCTAAGGTGACTCTTGATGATGATAATATGACGAATGTCTTGACTAATGTTGTTGTAACAAATGATGAAAAGAAGACCAACAATAAGGAAACATCTACAGTTCAAGGTAAGAATGTAAAACCTCCTTTGTTTTACATTTCCCTTATTATTGGTAACAATTTGGTGCATAATTGTATGGTGGACAATGGAGCTACATGCTTCATTATGCCTAAGAAAATTGTTGACCAGCTAGGCTTGAAGTATGAATTGTTAGAGAAAGGTGTAGTGTAGCTTGATGGTTCAGCTGTTAAAATAGTAGGTTTTATTAAAAATATCAGTTTGACCCTGCATGCCTATTGTAATTTCTCCATATCACAAGACATTTATGTCATTGATTTACCTCCGTATTTTTCCTTGTGCTTATCAAGAAAATTTACCGATAAAATAGGAGGATACCTTTCATCTGACTAGTCACATATGTTGTTCCGCACCAGATAAGGTACCAAAGTAACCATCCAATTAGAATTGTTGTCCAAGGACCACATAGAACCATATACGCCTAGCATCATTAATGCCAATTGTATAATTTTGTATTCTTATGAATATGTTGCTGCTTTGGAATCCAAGACTTAGGTTAGTGAAACTCTGGATATCTTATTGGATGAATGGACAACATAAAACATCTTAAATAATGAAGCTAGTCTTCTTGTGGATGCTAGTTTAGGAAACTACATGTTTCAAGAAGCTGGTTTGGTGATGCCAAATTTGGTCAAGGAGGTAGAAGGTGTTTTTGATCAACAGAATGATGTTTGGGAAATGTATTTTGATAGTTCACAAAGTAGGAATGGTGCTGGTAGTGGTGCAATGTTGGTTTCACCTAATGGTGAGAAGTATTATGCAGCTTTCCCCTTTGCATTTTCCTATGCAAATAATGCAACAGAATATGAAGGTTTGATTTAGGGCCTAGAATGGGCTAGAAAGTGTGGGATCAAGCATTTGAAGGTATATGAAGATAGTGAGCTGATAGTTAATCAGGTTAGAGGCTTGAATGTAGCTAAAAATGACACATTGAAAGCATATAAGCACAAAGTTTGGAATTTTATAGAGGATTTTGAGGCTTTCAATATTATAGCAATACCAAGGAGTAAAAATCAGTATGTTGATCGCTTAGCTGCTATTGGAGCTCAATTTGACATTCCAAACATCATTTCAAAAAGCCTTTCTCAATAGCATATTAAGGTAGCTATCAGACCTTCTACACTTGATAACAATGTTAACTGGTAGGTATTTGAACATGATGAACAGATTTTATAATTTTTGCTTGAAGAAGATGAGTTTGCTGCCTCAAATTAGCAAAAAATTTGACAATAGTATGGGGATCAAGTCATACAGCTGAAGTCTAATAAGTTTCCTAAAGGCTTGGTTACCTTAGAATCTATATTCAACTCGGATGATCAGGCTAAAAAGGACAAAACTGGTTTGTTGGTTTCACAAGAACATTATGAAAGTTAGGTTGCACTAGGAAAAAGTTTAAAATTTGGTAAGGTAAGTACTTCCTTGGAAAAAGAGTCATATGTTCATCTTTTTCAAGAATTTGCAGATGTATTTGCATGGGAATATGGTGATTTAAAAGGTTTTAATCTTGAGTTAGCACAACACACTATAGAACTCAAGCCCAATGCTAAGCCTGTAAGGCAAAGACAAAGACTTGTCAATCCCAAGTTGGATCCATTAATGCAAAAAGAAGTTTTTAGGCTGATAGAGAGTGGTATCATTTTCCCAATCAAACATACTATCTTGGTGTCCAATCTCATCCCTGTTAGAAAGAATAATGGTGAGCTAAGATTGTGTGTGGATTTTAGAGATTTGAATAGAGCATCTTTGAAGGATAGGCATCCCCTTCCTTCTATGGAACAAATACTTCATTATGTTGGTGGTTTAGAATGCTTCTCTTTGTTAGATGGTTATTCTGGGTATAACCAAATTCTAGTCAAAAGTGAAGATCAGTATAAAACTGCTTTTACCACTAAATGAGGTACCATGGCATATAAGAGAATGCCCTTTGGTCTATCAAATGTAGGGGAAAATTTTCAAAAAGCCATGGATATGGAATTTAGTACTCTAATGTATTAGTTTGTGTTAGTATATCTTGATGATACCACAATATACTCCAAAAGGGTAGTCGACCATCTTGGTCAATTGAGGCATATTTTTTAGCATTGTAGAGAGTTTGGTGTCTCATTAAACCCCCAAAAATGTGTTTTTACTGTTCACAAGGGTAAACTATTGGGTTATGTTGTTTCCAAGCAAGGGGTCATAGTGGATCCAGAAAAGATAGCAGCAATTTTAGAGTTATCATTCAATCCTTCATAAGAAAGGATTGCAGTCCTTTATTGGGAGAATTAATTTTGTGAGGCATTTCTTGCCTAACATTGTATATTTATTGAATCCATTAACAACCTTGCTTAAAAAGAATGTTGTTTTCAGTTGGACAAAAGAAGCCAAGGATAGTTTTCAAGTTATTAAAGAGTCCCTAGCAGTAGCTCCTACTTTAGTGAATCCTGGTTTCAACAAGGACTTCATTTTGTATGCATATGGATGTTATGAGACTATTTCTACAATGTTGGTACATCAAAATATAGAAGGATTGGAGAAGCCAATTGCCTTTTTCAACAAAGGTTTAGAATATTATGAACAGAGATATAGTTTTGTGGAAAAACATGTCCTTGGTGTTGTAAAAAGTCTCAAGAAATTTTGACATTTACTGTCTCATAACAAGATTCATCTAAGGGTTGCACACCCTAGTGTCAAATAATTTTTACTTAGTAAGGATTTGAATGAAAAGAGAGCTGCTTGGATAACACGGGTCATGGAATACGATGTGGATATCTAGGTGACTAAGTTGGTTAGAGGCAAAGGCCTGTGTGAGTAGATTGCTGATAATGAGGTTTCAGAGCTTCAGGGACAAGAAGATACAATTTTGGTGCTTGGTATGGCAGCTGATGATGATAGGGTAGTAGGATGGTTGCATGATATGGTTCATTTTTTGAAGACCATTGAGTGTCCAACAAATTTGGACAAGGCAAAAAGAAGGTATTATCGGCTACAATCAATTCCTTTTATCCTGATTAATGATGTATTGTACAGAAAGGATCACAATAGTGTCCTTCTTAGATGTATTGATTCAAATAAGATTGCAGACATTTTGCATGAGTTCCATGATGGTCATTCAGGAGGCCATTTTTCCCCTAGGACTACTACATACAAAATCTTAATAAGTGGTTATTATTGGCCAGATATTTTTAAGGACAGCCATGCATATGTGAGGAAGTGCGTGAAATGCGCCATGCTTGCATGGAAAGAAAGGCTGCCAGCTTTACCTTTGAATCCAATTAAGACATAACAACCTTTTCAAAAATGAGGTGTTGACTTCATAGGGCCTATCAATCCTCCATCTAGTGCAGGGCATAAATGGATAATTACTACCACCGATTATTTCACACGCTGAACAGAGGCAACAGTACTAAAGGATGCGAATGAGATAGTTGTCTTAAATTTTTATGATGATATTGTGAACAGATTTGGAGTTCCTGACTCTATAATCTCTGATAATGCACTTGCTTTCATTGGCTTAAGGGTAATTGAGTGGGCACTCCAGCATGGAATTTATCTCAGTACTAATTCCAACTATTATCCACAAGGTAACGGATTAGCAGAGTCCAAAAATAAGAACCTAATCAGAATTATCAAAAGAACTCTGCAAGAGAATCAACGTGATTGGCACTCCAAGTTGAAGGTTGCCTTATGGGTGGATATAATCAATCCAAAGAAAATTATTGGAAACTCACCTTATCAGTTAGTATATGGAAAGGAAGCTCGATTGTCTATTGAAATGGAGTTTCCAGCGCTTGATCTTGCCACTCAAATAGTTATTTTTGAAGAAGGAGATCCTATGCAGGTGTGTTACACATAACTGATGGAATTGGAGGAAAGTAGAAGGAAATCAATGCAAACTGTGGAGTTTCAACAGATGCAAGTTAAGAAAAGCTTTGACAGAAAAGTGAGATCCAGAGATTTCAATGTGGGAGACATTGTTCTCAAGTGGGATGAACTCAAGAGCAAACCGGGTAAGCATACTAAATTTGATTCATTTTGGGGAGGCCCATTTGTGATTACAAAATGTAAGAAGCACAATGTGTATCAATTGTCAACTATGGAAGGAGATGTGATGCCTATACCGATTAATGGTTTTCACCTCAAATGTTGTTTTGAGGTATGTCCTACTTTGTAAAATCCTAGTAGAGTTTCTTAATAAGGTGCTTCTGCATCATTTGCTTTGAGGTTTTCCTTTCTAGGTGTTAGTTGTTAGTCTTCAATGGAAGACACTCTTAACAACACATTCTTACATATTAGTTGGGTGCCTACATATCAAAATTCTATACCACACATGTAGGAGATTTTTCTCAACTATCACATGTGCTATACAACATTCATACATAGGCATCATAACACATACCAACATGCTGTTAAAAGTGTTTTTGTTGTTGGATTTAGTTAGTTTTCCAATTTTCCCTAAGTGTTTTCAGAACACAAGATGCCATGTTTTTTTTTGTTTTTTTTCCAGAGTGGACAGATGGTTGGTAAATATCAATATCCTACAACATTATGAGTGCACAACTATTCCTTGGGATAGGGGAGTTGTTCTATCACAAGCCATAAATTTGAACTCAAAATCCTATCCTACATTGATATTTATCAGTCACCTATCCTCCAATTTGAGTGTTGCATCTTTTTGATCCACTGCCCAATGGATATGTAAAGACTCCTGGTTTCATGTATAGCAAGCATACAGACAACAGAGGTCGCCAAAATGTTATCAAAATTTCACTACCCTACCAGTTTTTCTACAAAAGGTACATTTTTTAATCAATTGACCTCATTTACAGAATTAAGACAACATAGATATAATACATTGTGAAACTCTAAAAAGGATCATTTCATTTGCATTGAACAGTGATAAATTATATTTTTTGAGTTTACTCATTTGAAAACATAATTGCATGTATTCAAATGAATTCAAATTAAAAGCTTCACACAAGTCATGAGTGTAGCCTATCATTTCTCCTACAGAATTAAAATAGAATTAAACGACATAATAGGAAAGAGATAGGTCAAGGTTAACCAGTCATTGCCTATTGCTTTGATTGGTTATAGGAGGTGTGATTGGTTGGTCCTAAGTTTGTTCCGTCTTTACGAGTTTCCTAGTAAGCTCCTAAAACCTGCAAGATTGAGACCAATGGTGTTAGATCCCAATATGGATCTAAGCAATGGCTGGTTACCTTAAATTAGCTCTATGCCTATGCTACAGTTTTAATGTTGTTCTAAATCAGAAGAAGAAAATTTAGAAAAGAGTGCTTGTGAGAAAGAAAATTTATGCTAATGTGTTTGTTCCATGTGCAGGAAGATAATTATTTTAATGTATATGTGCCCCTAACCGAGGCTCCCTTTGGGTATGAACCTGACATATGCATTAGAATAATTACTTTAACATATGTTAAGATCAGGAAAGAAATACATAATGTTAAAGGGACATATTATTTCTGATATGAAACCTTTTATTATAGTCAAAATTGACAAGCTAAGTCTATTTAAGGGAGAAAAGTCTTAAGTTGAAACCTTATAGACTAGAACAACAACAAGAAATGTATAAATGTTTTTGAACATGAAATTTAGAAAACGAGTGTTGATATATAGAAATAATTTAAAAGTGAACAACAAATAGCATGGTGTTATTTATCTAAGATGGAGATGTCACCCCTCAAATTGAGCAGAGTATGAATTAGGGAAGAGTGTCCACTCAAAACAGAATTAAAATACTAGAAGCACCATCATTAACAAATCAGAAGAGGTAAAGTGGAGGCAGAGATGTTTTCATTAAAATGTCAAGGATAAGTTCAAAAAACATAAAGAAAAGATGCAGTTTTAGAAGCATTTTCCAGCAAGAACTTTCAAATTTTTTCAAGTGTCCAAGATCCTTTAATAAACAACAGAGAAGAAAAATATTTTCTTTCAAAGAAAGGGTTACGTTTTTAAAGAATATCAACCCAGATGTAGTTTTTAAAAAGAACAACATTAATATTTTAAAAATCTCAAAAAACAATAATTGAAGACACAAATTTCCTAAATTTTCTTCAGAAGTAACATCATGAAATGCAATTTTTGAAAATTCTCAAGACAACAAGTGATTCTTTTCAGTCATGGTTCATACCCAGATTCAAATTTCAAAGGAGCAGCAGTGGAGGCCATGTTTTTAATAAAGGAGCCAACAGACATTAAAGGGAAAAAATATTTCTTCGAGCTACTTTTAAAACATTCAGCATGGTGAAATGTTACTAATTTTCAAAGGTTTCTTGCAAGAGAATAGCCACAAGTTTCCAAAATCCTTTAAATAATAGCAGAGAAGAACATATTCTCTTCAAAGAAGTCCATGTAAAACAACAAGGGAAGTGTGAAGCACGTTTTTGTTTAAAAAATGTTTAAAGGAAAGCAAGATATGGTAAAAGACGAGATTCCAACAATGGTGGCCATTAATTTTTTTCTCAGAAAATAAGAAAAATGAATCATGCTTGCACTTACCTTCTAAGTTTCACAAAGTTTATTGGATAAAAGAATGGAACAGAACTCCAGCAAGCAAAGAAAACTTATGTAGATGGCAGCGACTCTTGTTAAAACCCTACCCTTTCTCTCCAACGCAAAAGACCAAATGATACAAATGCTTTAGGGTTGAGTTGTTTTGTTGACCTTTTTGAAGCATATTGCGTAATGCTCGGAGTCCGTAGCAAAATGCCTTTGAATGGAATTTTTGAGCACTAAATATATTACTTAATATTATAGTTATATGTGTTCTTAGCATATAGTAATATAATGTTATAATGTTAAGTAATATATTTGTTACTTAAATTTATGTTTTCTTGAAAATATTATATTTTAATATTTATTAATTGATTTATTTCAGATATCAATTAATAACTATTAATGTATTATGAGATATTTATTATAATTTAATATTTATTGATTGATGTATTCTATAAATCAATTAGTAAATATTAAAATTTCTTAAAAAAAAGCATTGATAATGGAAGGATGGAGAGATAAGGGTGCTTTAAATGGATGAAATACTTCTTCTTGGAGGTTGTAACTATTTGCAGACATAAGGAGAGAATTTAGGAGATGTTGGAGGGTTTCTTGGAGGATTTTCGAAGTTAGACTTATTCATGGTTTTTGAAGGTGCTTTATGGTCAGTTAGAGCATTTTTGGGGTTGTTTGGATGAGTCACATAGATGGTTAATGACTTGGTTAGAGTTTTTCAGTCTATTGGTGCTTTTTGGAGGGAGTTTTAGGTCCTATTTTTTAGGCTTTATTGTTGCATCCGACCCAAGGGGTTGTGTACTTAGTGCTTTGAGCACTCTTTATTGTATTCAGTTCTGATTATGCAGAGGAGAGCTTATGTGACATTCTTTTGTCCTTCACAGTTTTATGCAAAAATTTGTAACTCATTTTGGAAGATCAAATACATGCAGCAGCATCTGAGGTTTTATTATCTGAGTTTTCTTTTGGATCCTTCTTTTCTTTCTGCATTCTTTTGTGTATTTTCAAGTGATTTGATAAGGATACCTAGTGAGTTTTATCATTCCATGTTATTTTCTCTCACCTAGATATCTAGTTGCAGAAAAGTATGTTTGCTTGCAGGTTGTAGTTTATGCCTTAGAGTGTGAAACTGAGAAGTGAGGCATTTGTCTTCCTCCTTGATTCAGTTCATGTTTTAGACTTTATTACAAAATATTTATGCAAGCCTATACATAAAAGATGTGTTTTGTGTTCATTTAGATAGTATAAAAGCCCTTTTCAGTCATTTGTAGTTGTAGTTTCATATCTTTTTGGTGTATCACATGGTTCACAATAGTATAAATTTTAGTCTTAGGTTCATTTCAATAATCTCTTTCCCTTTTCCTTATCAAAATTTGAGTTAGTTTTTAAAGAGTTATAGGTGATCATCCAATAGGAACCGACCTAGAATCTGGAGGTTTCATTTCAAGTTATGCATTTCTGACATGCAAGAATGAATCCCATATTAGGCAAAAATGTTAAACTTGTATAGTTTAACATGGTGCAAATTTTTAGCCTTAGCATGTATGTATGTATGTATTCCAAAAATAATTATTTTTATTTAAATAATCACAAATTTGTGGATCCAACTCTATGCAACATCTATTTGATTATATTCTAAAAATTCAATGCCCAAGATTCTAAAATGTTATTTTCCTCACATAAAATTTTACTTGATTTGAACATGAAGAAAATACTAAAATGTAAATCCATGAACTCTAGTTGAAGGGTCGAAACTAAAGAACATTAGACTCAAAGAAACAAACTTTAGGGTGCTACAAACATCTGCTAGCAACAAAATCACATAATTATAGCAATCCAATTATCAATAAACCAATCAATAGCATAATCCAAGTAGTAGATGTTGAACTTAAACAACATAAGGAGCTCTAAATATGAAGAACAAATGCAAGATTAGAAAACAAATGGTCGTTAGGAGTTATGAACCAACAACATGAGAAAAATCAAGCCATAAATGTACAATTGAGGGGCTAGGTCAGACTCTAGGCAAACAACATATCAAACTCTAAGGATTAGGGATGAGCATTATATTTATCATCTCATCAAATAAAAAAACTAGACCTCCACATTATGCACAATAATACAAGATATTGGGAATCGAAAAACAACAATAAGGGTAAGGAAAACTCAAAGCCCCAATAAAAAAGACAACATTTTAAAGTTGTGGGAAGCCCAATAATTGGTAAATTACCAAGCAAAAAAACTCTTGTACACATTAAGGGTTGATCTTTCAAGGAACACCCTACCTAACGTATGTTGGTAGAGAAAAATTTGAAACCTCGACAAGGGACAATACACTCAAAATAGGCCTAAAAACATATAAATTTGCAAAACAAAAGACTTGCAAAATTGTTAAGGATGAAAATTACTCTCAACTTAAAATGTAAACTTGTTGAAACATCAAAATTTCCATCTAGAAAGCATGAACGAAAGAAAACTAAAAAAATAGCAAAGTAAACAAAAAGTGGGATCTTCATTTTGTTAAGGTAAAATGAGGTGTGTGGGCATGACACAAAGCACCATTCCTTCATTTTCTTTGGATTGACATAGTATAGTGGGAATATTGGGATTTTATATTACATTTATAGTTTAGGTTAGTATAGTTTATAAATAAATAAATATTTTAGTAATTAATTAGTAAGTATTATTAGTAGTATAAATGAAACATCAATTCTAGAGGGAACTCAAGTCCTTAATTGGTGAGAAACTACTTTTACCAAGAAACCCATTTGAAACGTTAACATTATTATGTAGCCAAGGGAATTAGTTAATCAAAGCCTTTTATTGAGGGCAAAGAAAGTTGAAGAAAATAGTTCCTAGAATTTTTGAGAAGGGATAGATAATTTTGGGAGCAATATTTAGGGCCCTTGTGTAATGCTTATGTAATGTGAGTACCTTTAAATTATTATTATTATGTGATACTTGTACACACTAAATGGTGCACTTCTATGAATCCTTACATGCAAGGAAACTCAAGAATGAGCCCTCACAAATCGATCCATAGCTCTCTATGCATGGAGTTGCAAGATTTGTAAAATTGCTCTCAGCTAGAGCTATAAACTCATGACCTTGCTAGTCAACCACACAATGAGAGATTCCAAATGAATGCAATGATATGCAAATCTATATGAGAATGCAAATTAATCTTATGAGAATGAAGATGCAATTAAGTTATGAAAATAGAAATGAAAGAGTTACAAACCCTCTAATTAAACTATGTGAGATTAATCTAAAACATGAAAGGAAATGATACCATGATGATGCAACTATGATGCAAGCTAGGATGTGATGTAGATGCAAAATGAATGCCAATGATGCTCCAAATCTTCAAAACTTGATGCAAGAATATCTCCAAAAGCTTCAATGACTTAGAAAACCTGTAGCATAATAATAGCATAAAAGAGAATGGATATGAAAATGAAGAAGAGAGCTCTTCTTTTATAGAGAATGAAAAATCAATGGACGATGGAGATTAAGAGGCAAAAGATTTAATCAACGATGGAGAAAAAAAGAAGCTTGATCCTTGTGCACAAATATCCTCCAATAAGAAAATTAGAAGCATTTACTTTATGTTGAGCATTTAATTTATGTCCATGTGAGGCAAAAGTACTTTTCTTTTATTTTTTATTTTATTTTTCTTTATAAATAAGAATTAAATGCTTTATTTGTGCAACATAGGATAAGAAGAAAAGTGGGGATTTTTTATTTAAATAAAAGGGGAGGAAATTCCTTTTAATTAAATAAAGGCTTAGGATAAAATGATTTTATTATTTAATTAAAAGAGATTTTTAATTAATTAAAAAGAGAGCATGTTCTCTTAATTAAATAAGATTTTTATTTTTTATTTTCTTTTAAATTAAATAAAATTCAAACCTTAGGAAATATTGAATTGATTATGATTTGATCAAGGAAATTGATATAATTGATAAAATGTTGATATTTGAAAATATTGATTCAGGGATTTGATAAATTGAGAAATGGGGGCCCAAAGTCTAGGCGACCATTTTAGGGTGCATACAATACTAATTTGTGATCACATTTGATTAAGCTATTTAATTATTTTGGAGAAATTAATCTATAGTCAGATTTGATGTGAGCATGTGTATGCTTTTTTTATGATATGATGCACAACTAAAAATGAAGCCCCCCACAAATAGACCCTCTCTAAGAAATGGTATGTCCAAGCAATCAATGTAGATGCAAAAATTGTAAAAACTTGATATATAATACATGTGGTTGAATCTAGAATAAGTATACAGATATTAATGATAGAGGTCCTAGTCACCTTTCAAATGCCACTAGAATCATCAAAATTAGACAATTTGGCAAAAAATGTGAGCTTAGGAGTCCAAAAGGGAGTATTCACTTCAAGATGCAATAATTCCTATCAAACAAAAAAATTTTAAGAAATAAACTACACCACTACAAAGTTTACAAGGTAAGCTTTCCAACAATACATCATTTTAGTAATTTTGCCCACTAGAGGAAAAGTTATCTTAGTTTTAAAAAAAGGGCCCGATTTGGGCACTTGAGGGGTAAATGGGGGCCACACAAATAAGATCCTACAGCTGGTGGTTTGTTGTTGATAGGACAATGGTCTATTAAGCTTTAAAAATAAATCTTTCCACCAATGGGTTGTGGGGAGGTTGAATAGTGATGGTGAGGGCCATCAATGAATCCACATGCCACCACAAGTATTTAAGCCACAGTTGTATAGAAAATATGGTGCTAATAAATCAAATCTAAACCCTTAATAAAAACAATGAATAATAGATAAATTTTGTTAATTAAATTTTTTTCATAAAATGTACCCATCAACATCACCTAACACAAAATTGTACCAATTTATAGGTATAATTTAATGCCCAATTAGGTAGGTGGAACATTCTAGTGAGATACCTTTTTCATTGATTTGACTATAGAACAATGATGTAGTGGTTGTATAGGGATGGTATGGCCTATACAAATTCCATAAAATAATACACAGGGCTAATGTCAAGATCTTTATCTTGAAGAGAAAGAAGGTCCTAACACAAGGAGGGACAGGGAGAGGGGCCAAAGGTACACCCTAACCAGATCCACCTTGTAGAGATCACACACGGAAGCAACAACATAGCAAGTGAGAGAGAGAATGCAAGGATCTTTCATATATTATCTTCAAATTGACTCATACATGCCGAGCTGTAAGGCCTTCCTGGTTTTGGCCAGATATTACAATCAAGTACAAAAGTCCTCAAACATGTGAGGATCTACCAATAATCTCTAGTCTTCTATCTTCTATCCAAACTTACTCCCTAAACTCTAACCAAACAACTACATTTATAGAAGAAGCTACCAAACCAAGTCAACCTTCAGATCCACCATCGACGAAAGGAACGACCAAATCTAGGTCTACATGCTTCCCAATGATAGATATCAACATTAAATCATGACCTAAATTAAATGCACAAGTTAGCCTCAATAGAAAACCAAAATAAACAACTTGGTAAGCAAGGAAATCGAGTGCCAAACAAGCATCACTGAGCACCAAGGAAATTCATTAAGCACTAGAGAGATAACCGACCAACACCGGTGAACAAAGGAAACCGAGCAACACCAAACCAACTCGATCAAAGAAGGAACTGAGAAACAAAGTTTACTTCAAACATCTTTTTGGTGACACAAGATTGCCAAGGACTTGAGATGCTCCTGCATCAGACAGCTGGGGTTATTTGAAATGATTCTCTGAATCATGAAACAGGTATGATCCGAGCTGCAACCAACTCAGATTGTGAAATCCATGCACCATCTTCAATCGGTCTATTCTTCCACTTTACCAGATATTCCATATATTGTTTTCTTCTTGTAGTTCTGCCAATTCTTTGTTCCAAAATTTGCTCAACTTCTGCCATTTGTTTCTTAGGATAATCCATTGTTACTGTCATTTCTTCATCCGATGCATGATACTCATACAAATCAGCAATGTTGAAAATAGGTGATATATCCATGTCATCAGGTAACTCAATCTCATATGCATTTCCACTGTCAAATTTCTTCAAAATATTGCAAGGGCCAAACTTCTCCATTTTCAGCTTCCCATATGTTCCAACAGGAAATCAACCTTTCTTCAAATGAACCATTACTTCATCACTGACTGCAAAAGTCTTATGTCTTCTTGATCTATCAGCTCTATCTTTGTATTTTTGATTAATTTTCTCCAGCTTATGTTTCACATCTTCATGCAATGTCTTCATGTACTCAGCAAACTTCACTCCTTCAGCACTCCTCTTTCTTTCATCAGCAATATCCCTCAAATCAGATATACCTCTCGGTTGTATGCCATTTATAATCTCAAAATGTCTTTTTCCAGTTTTCCTATTCACTGAATTATTGTATGCAAACTCTGCTTGTGCCAACACAGAATCCCAATTACTCGATGTGTCTCCAACTAAGCATCTCAAAAGATTTCCCAAACTTCTATTCACAACTTATGTTTGTACATCGGTTTGTGGGTGAAATGTAGAACTATATTTCAACTCGGTGCCAAACTTTCTCCAAAGAGTCTTCCAAAAGTATCCAACAAATTTACTGTCTCGGTCAGAGATAATACTCCTCGGTAATCCATGCAATCTAACAATTTCCTTAAATAAAAGATCTACTATATGTATTGCATTTGATATTTTTCTACAAGGTATAAAATGTGCCATTTTAGAAAATCTATCCACAACAACAAATATAGAATCATTACCTCTTACTATCTTCGATAAGCCAAGAAAAAAATCCATACTGATGTCAATCCAAGGTTTCTCAGGAACAGAAATCAATGTATACAATCTAGTATTCTGACTTACTCCTTTTGCAACTTGACAAATTCCACAACATTTCACAAATTTCTGAACATCTTTATACAACTATGGCCAAAATTATTTCTCCTTAAGCAAATTTAATGTCTTATCAATTCTAAAATGTCCAGCCAAACCACTACTATGTTTCTCCTTTATCAAATTAGTTCTCATTGCTCCTCTCGATATACACAACTGAATACCCTTAAACAACATACCTCCTTGCATAAAATATTCGTCCCATTTAGTACTCGGTTGATCTTGAATATGTGCTCTGCACTTTCTCCATGGCTCAGAAAAATTAGGTTCAAATTCATAAGAATCTCTCATGTCATCAAAGCTAAGAACTTCAAATTTCATCTCAGTCATCAAAGATCTCCTTCTACTCAATGCATCAACAACTCAGTTAGTGACTCCACTCTTATGCTTTATTACAAATGTCTGCAAATACTCAACCCATTTCATATGTCTCTAATTAAACTTATTTTGACTACCCAAATACTGTAAAGCCTTATGATTGGTATACAACACAAATTCACTCGTTATCAAATAATGTTTCCATTTCTTCAGTTCTTGAACAATAGCATATAATTCTTGATATTTCCTTTTTGCATCATTCAACTTTTCACTAAAGAAAGCAACAAGTTTACCTTCTTAACTCAATACAGCTCCAATTGCACTTCCACTTGCATCACATTCTACTTGAAATACCTTATTGAAATCAGGCAATGCCAAAATAGGCAATTCAGAAACCTTTTGCTTCAAAGTCTCAAAACTTTTATCAGCTCCATGTGTCCACTTGAATTCTCCTTTATCTCCTCTCATAGTCTCAGTCATAGCATTACATATTGAACTGAAATTCCTAATGAACTTTTGGTAAAAACTTGTCAAACCATGAAATGATCTTACCTCACTAGCACTCTCACGTGTGGGCCAATTCAAAATAGCTTCAACCTTTTTAGGATCCATTTTCAAACCATCAGCTGAAATCACAAATCCCAAATACACAATATCCTCTTTCATGAATGAACACTTTTTTAGATTTATCAACAACTTTTCTTCTTTCAACCTCTACAAAACTTGTCTAACATGCAACAAATATTCTTCTCTAGTCTTATTGAATATCATAATATCATCAAGATATACAATCACAAATTTACCCAAGAATTTCTTCAAAACTTTATTCATCAATCTCATAAAAGTACTTGATGCATTAGTTAAACCAAAAGGCATAACCAACCACTCATACAAACCTTCTTTTGTCTTGAAAGAAGTCTTCCATTCATCACCTTCTCTGATTCTAATCTAATGATACCCACTTTTCAAATTAATTTTGGTAAAATACTTTGCTCCAGTCAAATTGTCCATTATGTCATCCATTCTCGGTATAGGAAAACTATATTTCCTTGTTATCTTGTTGATGGCTCTAGAATCAGTACGCATTCACCATTCTCCATTCTTCTTAGGTTCCAATACAATAGGTACTTCACAAGGACTCAAAATTTCTCTGATCAAACCTTTTTGCAACAATTCTTGACTCTGTCGGTTCAATTCTTGATTCTCAGTAGGTGTCAACCGATGTGGTGCCTTATTCGGTAAACTAGCTCCAGGGATAAGATCCATACAATGATCAATGCTTCTCTTCAATGGAAAACCATCAGGTACATTATCAGAAATGATTTCACTATACTCAATGAGTAACAATCTCCTCAGGGATACTATCCTCTATTTTCTTACTCGATTTGTTAGGAATCACAGTAAAACATACATCATTCCTCTTCAAATCCTTAACAAACTTTCTTCCTTCCATCAAGAAAAATTTCATAGATGTGCAAACATTACTAACAGGTTCTTCAATCAAAGGTAACAAGATTTGTCTTCTCCCATTAGCCCAAATAGTATATTTATGCAATCTGCCATCATATATAGCATGTCTACCATATTGCCAAGGTCTACCCAACAAAATATGACAACAATCCATAGGCATGATATCACATAACACCTTATCATAGTACTTTCCAATTTTCAAATTCACATAACATTGTTCACTTACCAAGAGTGTATGCTCATCTTTGATCCATGAAATCCAATAGGGCTTTGGATGTTCCAACCTTTTCAACTGCAACTTTGAGACCATTTCCTCAGATGCCAAATTCTTTGAGCTACCACTATCAATGATTACCTTCCAAACTTTATCAGAAATTCTACATCTGGTCTTGAACAAACTTTTCCTTACCAGATCTTCCTTATTACTTTCACTCCAAAGTGCTCTCCTTACCATCAAGTTATTTTCCTTCTCAGATTCATTCAGTGACTCTTCTTGCACCAAAGCATTTCTACTGCTACCAACCTTCTTACTTGTATGTGTACACTCAAATGATATATGTCCTTATTCTCCACAATTGTAACAAGTTCCTCAGAAACCACCTTTGTTATAACCACCTTGGTAGTTATTTCCTCTGCCTCTAGATGAACTTTCACCTTTCCACTCGGTCTTGCCTTTATCTAGAGTTATCTTTTCAGGTTCAAATCTATTGTTTTCACCATGAGATCTATCTCTTTCTTCTACGGAATCTACCACCTCTACCTCTTTGTCTTTTCTCTTGTCTCTTGTTAAATGTCTCCTTAGATTTCAATGCAAATTGATAAGCCTCTTCAATGTTCTCCAATTTGACCAAACTGGTTTCTTCTTGGATGGAAACTCTCAAACCATTTAGGTATCTAGCAATTCTTTCCACATCATCTTCATCATGTCCAGATCTAATATCTAATCTATAGAATTCCTCACTATATTCTTTTACCAAGCTATCTTTCTACCTTAAACTTTGCATTCGCCTAACTAGGTTAATCTGATAATCACAAGGTAAGAACTTTCCTTTCAATTTATTCACCATTTTATTCCATACCTTGTTTTTGTCTTTGCCTTTCCTCTTTCTGTCCAGCAACAGATGTTCCCACCACAAGTATGCATGACTTTTCATCTTTGTGCTTACAATTTTCACCTTCTTTTCCTTAGGTACATTCTCATACTCAAAGTAATTTTCCATCTCAGTGATCCAATCCACCAATTCATTAGAATCTAATTTTCCACTATACTCGGGAGGATTAAAGTGTGGTGTAGACTTCAGACTTGTCAAAGCCTTCAAGAATATTTCCTCACCTTGATCCATCATAGGTGCAGGTTCTACATCACCTTGTTCTACCTCAATTTCATCACCACTAACATCTTCAAGATGTCTTCCTCTTCTTTGGGCTATTTCAACAACTTCTAATCTAGCAGCAAGTTGTCTCAACATGTCTACCAATCCTGGATTCGCATCTCACCTCCCACGAACCATCTTGAAAACCCTCTACAATTGTAGGTTAGATCACAATCTTCTACCCCAAAACCAATTCAACTAGGGCTTCATAAGAAGGAACCTTCAAATCTAGATTCACAAACCTAGATCCAAATCTCACCTCACTCTGATAACACCTGACGCAAGGAGGGATGAGGAGAGGGGCCAAAGGAACACCCTAACAAAATCTACCTTGCAGAGATCACATGCGGAAGCAACAACAGAACAAGTGAGAGAGAGAATGCAGGGATCTTTCATATATTATCTTCAAACTAACTCATACATGGTGGGTTGTAAGGCCTTCCTAGTTTCGGCCAGATATTACAATCAAGTACATAAGTCCTCAAACATGTGAGGATCTACCAACAATCTCTAATATTCTATCTTCTATCCAAACTTACTCCCTAAACTCTAAACAAACAACTACATTTATACAAGAGGCTACCGAACCAAGTTGGCCTTCAGATCTACCATCAACGAAAGGAACGACCAAATCTAGGTCCACACGCTTCCTAATAATAGATACCAACATTAAATCTGTGACCCAAATTAAATGCACAAATCGGCCTTAATAAAAAACCAAAATAAATAACTAGATAAGAAAGAAAATTGAGCGCCAGACAAGCATCAATGAGCACTAGGGAAATTCATTAAGTGCTAGAGAGATAACTAACCAACACCGGTGAACAAAGGAAACCGAGCAACACCGAACCAACTCTGTCAAAGAAGGAACTGAGCAACACAGAAAAATTCAAACATCTTTTTGGTGACATAGGATTTACAAGGACCTGAGATGCTCCTGCATCAGGTCCATAGAGAATACATCTTTGAATGCAACCCTTTGCAAGTGGTCGATGAATATAAATACTTGGATCTCAAGATTTCCACAATAAACTTAGTTGGGAAACATGTAGAGCAAAAAGGTTACAAGGAGGATGGAAAGCACTGCACTCATTGAAAAATAGTTGTAGAAGTGTCAAGCAATGGGCTTGTAAAACTAGGAAAACTCTTTTTGGGCTTATAGTAGTGCTGGTTGTGCTATATGGTTGCAAGGTATGGGGCAGTAACACTTCAACAAGTAAATGTTCACAGATAGAAATTTTGAAAAAATATTTAAACTCAAGTAGCCTTAAGATTAAATTGTCTATTCAATATGAGATTGTCTTGATAGAGACCATGGCTTTTCCTATTGAAATGACAACCATGTTCCAATTTCTAAGCTACTTAAGAAGATTAGAGAACATTGAGCAACATCACTAGCCGAAAATAACAATAAAAGAGAAATTAGATGGAATAAAGAGCACATGGATGAAACAAAACAACAAATGGAGGAATAAGTAGGATATTAAAATAAGTGAGTTCCCAAGCATCAACCAAGAAACAAAAAAGTATGTTCAAGGAAAATTAAAGGAAAGCATGTGGATTGGGCATCTTGGGAGGAAGGAGAACTACATCAAACATTTTAACCTCACACATGATCATACTCAAAATAACTACATAGGAATGAAAATAACATGGGAATAAAAAATGTTAATTGCCCAAATAAGAACTACTTCACACCAACTTAGGTATGAAACTAGAAGATGGGTGATACCTAAAGAAGAGTGAGAAAATATAAGATGTTATTGCACTCAAGAAGCAATGGAGACAGTATGATATTACGTCATGGAGTGCTCAACCTACAAGGATATTCAAGAGAATTACATTGATACTCTAAAAATGAACACCTTAAGAAATTTTTTTGAAGAAGAAGAGATCACAAGGGTGGCATATTTCCTAACCAAGATACACAACATAGGATCCAAGCTGCATAAAGAGAAAGAGATTTAGTTTGCGGGGCCTACTAGATCTGGTTTTCACTTTCTTGTTTTGTTTGCTAGCTATTTGTGGGTCTCATAGGCTATTTGGCATCATGGATATTATTAAAAGCTTTCATTCACTTAATGCCAATGTATGAAAAAAAACCTCTAACACCCTAGAGTGACACTCACTAGTTTTTGACATTTTGATAGAAATTGTAGGGGTTTATAGCTTTGTAGACACAATTGTAGGGTCATATTTAGCCCAATCTACTCTAAAATATTAGTTATCCTTTAAATATAGTAACTTGCCCAAACTTCAAACCCTCATACAAAATTGGTGAGAATAGTTGTATTTAGATGAAACAAAGATAATCCTAACTTTCTTAGCCATTCTAGACTCATTGGTAAGATCAAATATCCTCCAACATGCAACCAAAATCAAGTATAATAAAAAATATCTCATGTAGCAATATCTTAACTCTCAATTTTGAGAATTTTTTGTATGGCCATGACTTTGATGCCATGTTGCAACTATAAAATTCAGGGCCAATCAAGAAATATACCTTCCACAAGAGTGTTGGAATAGGGAGATTGCTTGAATATGAATAAGAAATAAAATATGAGATGAATGAGATATATTACAATCTAGAAACACCTTGATTATAAAGGCAAGTGTGATGAGGTATGATGACTACCCTTGATACAAACATTGAATGCTGAATATAAAATATTAAATGCCTAAGTAACTAAAAGTAAATGATGCTAACATGTCTCCATTATAACTAACTGCTAGATAATGCCACCTAGGACCCAATTTAACTTAACATGTGGATAGATTCTCACTAATCAATAATCAGGAAATAACTTCATTCACACTAACAAGTTAAAGTTTTAATATTTTTTACTTTTTTATTCAATTTTGTAAGAATTACTTTGATGCAATCAAATAATTTGCCTAAGGCAATATGCCAAGATCTTGAGTTCAATTAATAGCACACAAGAGATAAAATGTTCAATTGATATGAAATGTAGACGTGCCTCCTTATATAGGAAAGACAATAAGAGACCGAGATAAGGAGCTAATAAGCTATCACCCACACAAGGTGGAATCACATGCATATCCACCAAAGGTGGATCATCTTCCATTGTGCAATGAAGTATGTGCAACATGTGGAGGATGATAATGTGATAAATACATTTAAGGTGGATCTCACACATAAAGTGGAGTGTGATAACAATTATCACCACCTAAAGTGGAATTTCTCCCACACCATGTGCTAATAAAGGTGCAAACTCCTAAGTGTCTCATATGGAAACTGCTATAGAGTGCATTATCCCAAGTTAGATTAAGTAAATTATAATTAAGAATATTTGATTACACCAACAAATTTGATTCTTTGTTTTTATAGTTATAAATTTAAATGCTATTTTTTTGTAAGAATTTCTATTCAACTTATGTTTGTATGAATTGAAGTCCTTATTTACTAATAGTTTTGATGCAAACCTCAAGCATATTTTCCATCTTGATTAAAGGCATTAGGTACAACTTTGAACTTAGTTTAGAATCACTCATGTGACCATGATCCCTAATTTCGAAATTCAATACAAATCATAGGCCCAAATTGATTTTCTCCCAAATAGTCATCATCCATTGATTCAAGTGTAAAATAAATTTAAATTTACACACTAGGGAGTGTTATAGATGAAGATAAATCCATATTTTATATATGAAAGGGACTTATTCGCATATTTTTTTATATCTTCTAGAGAATTGCATCAATGTATAGAGTTATATAAGTAGGTTTAAGCATTTGCATTCTAGTTTGCATATCTATGAAATAAATTATTTAATTGACCAAGGGAATTACTAAGACGTATGACACAAATCAAATTTCTTTCCCTAGCATTGTAAGTTATAAAATTGCTTTTAAGCATTGTAAATTGTGAATACATAAATGTGAATAAGAATCAAAAGACCTAAGTTTCATTGTTGAAAGTTCCACACAAGTTTCAAGACCACATAAAGAGGTTTAAGGTTGTAGTTTTTCAACTAATGGATGTACATACAATTTTGTACTTTAACACAGAGTACACTAATTTATAGTTTTTTGGATGATAATCATAGATAACATAACACAAGTATGAGTTATAATAGAGAGTATATTTTACATTAGATAATATACTTGTTACATATAGAAATGTAATATATAAAAATATATCTTTTTAGGGATATATTTTTATATGTTTTGAGTTGAGTGTGGGGAATGTCATGGAAAATGTTGTGGACATACAAACTTAATAAAATATGAAGACTTATCTTGAAAAAGGAGAAGATTTGGAAATCATTGTTTTCTGGTGTCTGTGTTCGGTTTCGGGAAATTTTGAAATCAGATTTGGCCTAGAAATGCAAAAATAGAGAAAACCCAAAATCTTATGTCTTTTTAAGCAAGGTCATCCTTGACCCAAGATAGGGGTAAGATCTTACCCTGGGGTACAATCTTACCCCAAAAGTTCATCCTTGATCTACACAGCTTTGACAGAAATTCTGTTTGCAGATCTCAGAAGTTCGTCGAAAAGGGTACTCAGATCTACATTGATATTCACTGTCACATACCTGTACCTACAAGAAAAAGAGGGTTTTTGTTGTTTGGATGAGGGGTTTGCCTTGGTCAAACGCTAGTTTAGAATCGACCTTTAAATCGAATTGAAATAGAGAATGCTAGCAAGTAGTAGAAATAGATCTAATAATGAAGCTATGATATTCAATAGATATGCAATTGTATTTGAAATGTAAACAAGTATGTTAATATGAAAGCTTGGATTCAACACTAACAAATGTAAATCAAAACCTCCATGATTTTATGCTTGGAATCCACCTTGAAGAGAGAATGAATAGATCTTGAAGATGAACAAATGATCTTGAAGGAAGATTACACCGCCATGATGGCTAGATCTAGGGTTTGAATGATGAATCTTGAATACTTGAGCCAAATACATTCAAAGGCTTGAATACATGAATCCTTGATCTTCAATGGAGAACTTGAATGCTTGAATGCTTGGATGCTTTCTTGAAGGATAGAATGCTTGATAATGGATGTCTCCTTGAGAGTGCTCTTATGAAAAATGGATGATCAAAATGAGAGAGGAAGGCTTCCTTTTATACTAGTCTAGGGCACAAACTTCTAGAGAGGCTGACTTAGGAGAATTAAATTCAAATTAAGCCTTAGCCCCTAGAAATGGACCTGGATTAAATACAATTTAAGAGTTTGCCATTCCGAAACCCAAAACAACCGACCCGAAAGCAGGAAAATAAACTTTTGAATTTCCCCCTGCATCTGGCAAACTTTCTGATGAAAAGGGGGACCTGGGTCAAGGATGAGGTCGACTTTGACCTAGGTCAAAGTTGAAGTTGACTTTAACCTAAGTCAAGGTCGAGGTTGACCTTGACCCAGGGGTTTAGGACCCTTAGAAAATGAGCCAGAAGAGGAAAACAATGAACGAGGAGGCCCAAACAGAGCCCAAAATAGGCACATAAGATGGGAAGGGAGAAAAAAATAAAGGATAACATGATGATGGCCCCAAAAAACCCCCTTAGGAGGGATAAATGTTCTTAACATGGAAGTGATTCCATTTTAAGATGATACATTAAGCCCCCACTTTAGCGAGAGTATGGAAATCGAACATGCTCACAGTAAAGGAGAAGAAAGATCCAAGTGGATTCACAACGAGATAGAATAACACTTAGTTAAGGACACAAGCCCCAAAACTAAGGATTCTAACTCAACATACATGCACAAGGGTGCGAAAACAAACAGAAAACTTAAAACAAACCCAAATCAACTAGTAAAGGAAACACTGCTAAGAAATGCCTCCTATACTAATATCATATTTGGAAAGCTATCATAAAAGCATAAATGATTACATAAGAAAGACAAGAGAAACACTATAAATAACATAGCTTCATGATTCAGTCCTATTAGCATGAAAGCAAAAAGAGAGAAAAGAAAAAGTGATTACCTTGCCCAGTAAGATGTCCACCTTATCATGAATCACCAAGGAGGGAGAGCCCAATAGGTAACAAGACCCGATAGTTCACCCAACAAACTGTGCTTTGCAATTGTAATGCATCTTCTGGCGGCTTTTGGAATACCCATAGATCCACCTTCTTGTATCACTATGAATATAAAATGCATGTCCCTTCAGGATTTAGCAACTTATGCGTGTTACCTTCCACGGATTTAGCATATTGAAAATTAAAAATGTGCATCTCTTCAGGGTTTAGCAACTTATGTGCATTACCTTCGGAGGATTTAGCATATTGAAAATTGAAAAATGTGTGTCTCTTCAGGATTTAGCAACTTATGTGCATTACCTTCAGAGGATTTAGCATATAAATGAAAAACTATAGTACAAAGGAGACCCTATATATGCCCCCTCCTTATCATGGCTATCTACTAGACATGATAGGGAAGAGGAAGAGGATACCTACTTCACAATGTAAGGAGATATCCTACTTAACAACAATGTACACTATATTATTAGCGAAGGGTATTGACCCTTACATCCAAGAGTATAGATAATCGTGAAAAGGATATGTCACTCATGGAAAAGTATCCTCAAAGAAAGAGATCTTATCAACAAGATCCCCACCATAGAGGAGTGCTTTTAGATAAAATATCATCTTTCAAAGATAAACCAAGAGGGAACAAAGATTCAATCATCAAGCCTCTTGCAATCAAGAGGAAGATGAATCTTTGAATTGAGGGAAGCAACTCTAATCACCAAAGCAAGGGCAAGAGTTTATAAAGAACATAATTTGTAAAATAGAGAAGTGGTGATGACCTAGGACAATAACCTCTCATATAAAAAGGATATACATAGTCAAAACATCAGTCAGTATAATGAAATAATGTTGCAAGATAAACAAATGTCACTAAGCTAAGGAAAGTAGATCCCTAGACAAAGAGAAAGAAAGAAGAACCTTGCCCCCCAGGGATGAAAGCAAGGGATACCTTTGCAAAACAAATGTCTTTAGAAAAGATATCTAAGATGAAATCTATCAATGATACAAAACCATAGAAAGAGAGGATAGAAAGAATACTGATTAAGCTCAATAAAAAGCCTAATGGATCCTAGGAGACTGGATGGAAATACACCTCTTGCCCCCCAGTCTAGAGACAAGAGGAGAAGAAATCTATATTATATCAGAATAAGGGGTATCCCCTATATAAAAATTATGAAGGAATTATAAAATTGCACAAGAGTGAGATATAATTCCTAAAGCAGCTCTTTCTCTCTAAAATATATCTTGAAATGCACATAATCAGCAAGTAAATGTGTATTACTGTGATGAAAAGGACATTTATACTTATGTAGAGCATCTATTGGTAGAGGTTTAAATATTTCTTTCTTGGAATTCATCAACTAAACATACACCCTCTTAGCTACCTCTTGACGAATATCAGGGTTATCTAAGGTAGGTGTAGGGAGAAGAGGAGGATGACGATCAACATCAACCACCTTGATTTGAGATTGTGAGCAACCAACACCATGCATATCTTGTTTAGGGGGTATATGAACCGAATACTTAATACCATGCTCATTAACACCAAGCCCTAAACCTTTATACCCTTGTTTAGTCATCATATTATATCCCGTAGTGTACATATCATGTAAAGCTTCTACAAGAGGTGATTGTTTATCATGTTCATGAGTAAAGGTTGTGTAAGGTGGAATAATAGGTTTAGAAGAAGTTTCTTTTCTCTTCCCTTTAATATCTTTTTGGATCAGATAAGAAGGGGAAGGTAAATCCGAGAATTCTTGCACATCTACATCATGAACTATAGTTTGAATCCCATCATAAGTATGAGAAGAACCAGGGATAGAAGATGGAGAATTAGGCATATTAGGAATGTTAGGAATCAGATTAGGATTAGGAAGATTAGGAACTATATTAGGAAGTATAGGATTAGGATTAGGAATATTAGGAACTATATTAGGAAGTATAGGATTAGGATTAGGAATATTAGGAGATGGTGTATCATCTACCAAATTCTTCACATAATCCAAAAGAGTAATAAGTCCTCCACATAAATCTTTATTGAAAGTTTTGAAAGTAGGAAGACTAGTATCCGTCAATCTCACAATAGCATAGGCAAGTGAAAAATGAAGAGTAACCAACATAATGAAGTGGATGATACTCTTATAAATATCATAGGTATGGTAAAGAGATGCTAAGAGAAGGATAATAAAGAAAATAATCACACACCAAAGCATCTTAAAGATCTTCATAGCAAATGAAATGGAAGAAATATTTTTGTATTTTGTTGAATAAATGGATTTTTTTTGTATTTTTGAATTTTAAAATGCAAGAGCATAAAATAAATCTAATCTTAAGGAAAGAAAGCAAAGCATCTAACACCAGAAAGAAAGAGTTGTCTATCGCGGGTTCACCAAAATGTAATATATAAAAATATATCTTTTTAGGGATATATTTTTATATGTTTTGGTGTTGAGTGTGGGGGATGTGTAAGAAAATGTTGCAGATATAAAAAATTAATAAAACATGAATACTTATCTTGAAAAATGAGTAGATTCAGAAATCACTATTTTCTGGTGTTTATGTTCAGTTTCAGGAAATTCTGCAATCGGATCTGGCCTGGAAATGCAAAAACAGAGAAAACCTAAAAATCTTATGTCTTTCTGAGCAAGGTCATCCTTGATCCAAGACAGGGGTAAGATCTTACCTCGGGGTACAATCTTACCCCAAAAGGTAAATTTTGTTTGTGGATGTCGGAAGTTCGTCGAAAAGGGTACTCAGATTTGCACTAATATTCACTGTCCTGTAGCTGTACCTACAATAAAAAGAGGGTATTTGTTGTTTGGATGAGGGGTTTGTCTTGGTCAAACCTCGGTTTGGAATCAACCTTTAAAATAGAATTGAAATAGAGAATGCTAGCAAGTAGTAGAAATAGATCTAACAACGAAGCTATGGTATTCAATATATATGTAATTGTATTTGAAATGTAAACAAGTATGTTAATATGAAAGCTTGGATTCATTACTAAGAAATGTAAATCAAAACCTCCATGATTGTATGCTTAGAATTGACCTTGAAGAGAGAATGAATAGATCTTGAAGATGAACAAAGGATCTTGAAGGAAGATTACACCACCATGATGGCTAGATCTAGGGTTTGAATGATGAATCTTGAATACTTGAGCCAAATCCCTTCAAATTCTTGAATGCATGAATCCTTGATCTTCAATAGAGAACTTGAATGCTTGAATGCTTGGATGCTTGCTTGAAGGATAGAATGCTTAATAATGGATGTCTCCTTGAGAGTGCTCTTATGAAAAGTGGATGATCAAAATGAGAGAGGAAGGCTTCCTTTTATACTAGTCTAGGACACAAACTTCTATAGAGGCTGACTTAGGAGAATTAAATTCCAATTAAGCCTTAACCCCTAGAAATGGACCTAGATGAAATACAATTTAAGAGTTTACCATTCTGAAACCTGAAACAGCCGACCCGGAAGCGGGAAAATAAACTTTTCAATTTCCCCCCGCATCCGACAAACTTTCTGATGAAAAGGGGGACCTAGGTCAAGGATGAGGTTGAATTTGACCTAAGTCAAGGTTGAGGTCGACCTTGACCCAGGGGTTTAAGACCCTTGAAAAATGAGCTAGAAGAGGAAAATAGTGCTCGGGGAGGCCCAAACAAAGCCCAAAATAGGCATAGAAGATGTGAAGGGAGCAGAAAATAGAGGACAACATGATGATGGCCCCAAAACACCCCTTAAGGAGGGCTAAACGTTCTTAACATGGAAGTGCTTCCATTTTAAGATGATACAAGAAATAAAGCACCTCTTTGCTATATTGATTTCAATACTTAATTTAAATTTAAACTCATATACATGATATTTAAATATTAATGAATTTAATTCATATTTTGGTACTTATAATTTTGAAAATTAGCACATGTTATTTCCTTTAGAATGCTAAAAAAAACCTTTAGATGCATTTCCCCATTTAGTTTTGTGTATAGTTTCAAGAGATAATTTAATGCATTCACATAGTTACAAATAATGTACTTTGTGCATAGTTGGCCTCACAAACCTAGCTTTGTGTACACCTAGCCCCACACTCATCTCTTATCCTAGTCCTTATGTGTTCACAATCTTGGCCTAATCAACTTATCTGTGTAATTATAAATTTTTTTTCAAATCCTTATCCATGACCCAATCACATCATATACAGAGCCAACTTAACTATTTGGCCAAGTTGTATTCATAGGTGTAATTTCATTATTGCATCCATGATCTTGATCTACTTAAAAGTAAAAATTGAAATAAAAATTTAGCAGATTGAGCTCACCTTACAGTTTGGTCCCTAGTTTATCTTACATAAATCTTTGCATTTTGGTGCTATGTTCATGTATAAGAAAATATCAACTTGCACCCATTTACACTTAAAGAATCATCAATTATCATAACAACGATAATTTAAGTTTGCACTCAAAATTCAAAACCAAGCAAAGCATCTATCATAGTTGATCACACATATTGGCACATGTGGATCCCTTTGCAAACATTTTTGAGTTCATGTGCATGTTCAATGTGTGCTATCTATTATGGAAAGATAAAATACAAGAAAATTGACATAAAATCCCTAAGTGTGCAAAAACAAACATCATTAGCTAGTAGTCCATTAATCCAAGAAGCATCTTGAGGTCACACGTGAAGAAAAGATTGTGAGTGCAACCTAGATCTAGAACTTTCAACTTGAGCCAACATAGAACTAAGGCAACATTCCAATTCCAATCCACATACATATCTATCTAGGGTAACCTAAGATTCTAAGTCAGATAGATCTAACTATCTTTATCAGTCGACATATGTTCTTCAACCAGAAGCCAATTCATCTCTCTCCAATTAATTATTATTGATATTATTCAAGATCTAATACTACTTCACTCTAATAGCCATATCACATTAAGACTAATCAATCTTGATTTTTATTAATTATTATTTATAACATGATTATACTTCTACTTTACTTCAAATAATTATACTATATTCAATATTTAAATTATTTTTTATACTTAATTATATGTATTTACAACCCATCTTCTCTTTATCACCTTCAAATAGGAAACATGATTTGCAATTTCAGCACGAACAAAGCATACAAATTCTTATTGATGTATATTCACTTTACAATTAGAAACTCTATTGTACTCATGTCAACAAGTTGGTAATTAATTTTTGATAAATGCTTTATTTATCTTATACTATATAATTCTCTTTGCTTAGTTTCAATGTTCTAAAAAATAAGCATAGAAGTCATAATACACAGCATATAATCTGATTAAGACTTTTTAGTGGAAGTTTCTGTGAATTAACTACCATGTCCAAAACGGGCGGTGTTTCAACTTCCGGGAACGACTTCACGAAGTTCAGGTAAATCAAAAGAAAAAGAAGTATGAGGATTATTGAAAGAACTCTTCAAAATAAGAATATGTAATGAAGACGTGACTGCCAAGACAGAATAAGTCACACCAATTGTAATTGACTTTTATAGCTCCCCGGTCCTTGCAACGTCTCTTTTCCATGGATGCAAATCATAGAAACTTGTCTCAAGTAATTGGCAGCTCGTACTTCGATCCCGCGATTTTTTGTCACATTGAATGCTTTTTTTGCCCTTTTAAATCCTTCGTTCTGCATGTACCGGTACGGTCAATTCTTGTATTGCAGTTAAAAATTCTGTTGAAGAATTTAGAGTACAGAAGCCATTATTCCTGTGCTCGGTTCTGCAAAAGATATGGAGAATCATCAAACTATTGAATTGAGAAGAGGGTTTGGACTATTTCGCCAGCAATTCGCAGAGTTGATGAAGAAAAATGCACTTCTTTCATGGCGGAACAAGCCTGCTTTGTTTCTTCAGCTGTTTTCATCTTTCTTTTTCGTCTTTCTCGTATTCTGTTCGCAAGAAGCTATTAAATCTCGCTTTAAGGACTCAACTTCATATAAGAATATTTTTGACCCTGAGAATAAGGTAGTTGAGGGAATCCCTAAGTGCGAGGATGGATATTTTATCAAAACTCCTTGCTACGATTTTCTTTGGAGCGGAAGTAATAGCTCAGTTATCAGTGGAATAGTTGCCAATATCATGGCCCACAACCCTGGAAGGCCCATTCCTTCGTCTAAGGTAATGAAAATGCTTCTAGCCCAATTTAAAGCATTTTAATTTCATTTACTTGTATGCATGGTAATCCTGTGTTGGTATTCTTGTCTAGATTATCTACATATTTGTATTGCTCTCCCTCAATTAGTTAATTCAGGCATTTAACTATTTGCATCTTCAATAAATTAAGTTCTCACCCCATTGTTTTGCGTATTTAATATGTGCATAGGCATATTCCCATTTCAATTGTTTGCACATTTGATAGATATCCGCTTCTAACTATTTGGATATTTGTTAATTTCTATATTTTATTTATACATATATTAGCATTTATGAATTCAATTGTTTTCGTTTATTAGCCTTCTTAGATTTAATTATTTACGTATGATATTCAAGTATATAAATATCATGCATGTACCAGCGTCTGGTTCCAATTATTTATATAATTAATGACTAGTAAATAGCATTCTGATTTTAATTTAGGCATTCCAATTTAAACTAGCCGCATGCTTAATAATTCTGGTTTCAATTATTGGCATTTCATACTCTCTATCATTTCTGTTTTCAATTGTTCGTATGTTTGATGTATGTATGGACATTTAGATAACACTTATATGGATATTAAATATCTTTTAGCACTCTGTTTTGCATTAGGTGTAAATATAATACTTGATTTAACATTCAAGTTCACTGTCTTAACGCTTGGGACAAGCATAAGGACACTCATACCGTATACATCCACATCCCCAAGCTGCAAACTATTTCCCCTCTCTCTTCTGGGCATATATTTGCCAAACCTGTTTGACAGCGTAGGTAGCCCTTCCCCAAACTGGAAATCTGGCTCAACCCGGTAATCTCCACCTTAAGAATTGCAAGGTGTCAGCAACTCATGAATCCATCTCGATTTGAAAGGATGATCTCCAATCTTTTATTTACTAACATGCAGAAAGGAGGATGCCAAAACACTAAGTAACCCTTCCCAAAGGGTATGACTGCTACCTCAAAAGAGCAACTACCCTGAGGATCTCCTTCCTAGTAAAAGAAAAGGGAACAATGAATCTAGACGGTCAAGAAAAGAGCTCCAATCTGCAGATTCACGGGAGCTCTCCCTAGACCTGAGACTTTAAAATACAGGATAGAAAACAGCTGGAATTTCAATAGCCTGGTGGACCTGCTCTTGATGCCAAAAGCTATTTCCTAGAGATTTTTGCCTTCAAAGCAGCTAAAGACCAGATCTTCCAAGAGGGGTCCTGTTTTCGTAAAAACAGTAAAAAAGTCGTGCCTTTTCATGAAATACTGAGCTCTTGCTTTGAAGTTGAAACTTGAACTCCACTGAATATCTTCCAAGCATGGTTTTTTGTGTTAAATTCCTCCTACTCCCGAGTGAATGCTGACAAGAATTTTCCCCATATAAAATTAGAAATGCCATTGGTGAATACATCATTTATTTCAATTTGTAATCAACTCTGAACCTTGGAACTCAAAACTATGCCACATATTTGTTAATCTCAACTTAGACAGTCTCTCCCTAATTGTATTATCTTGGATGTGGAAGGAACGTAATGGGCGCAGCCAATTGGAGATGAAAACATCCCCTTCTGCTGTAGGCTATGTCCTGAGCATGGCCATCGTGCAGAATCTGGCCTTCAGAGAAACTAAGAACCACCCAAGATCAACCCAACAACAAATCAGGAAATACTTCAAAGATAAATATAGCTGTTTCAATTGTCATTGATATGGATGTCCAACATAAACATAAGAAGGCGAGCCAAGTCAATGAACAGGTAGTTTTAAAAATCATATAGTGGAAGAGGTATAAAATACATAAAATCCCAAATTTGAATTCCAGTCCTAAACCCTCTTGAGGCCTTTATAGTAGAAGATGAATCTGCACCTAATTAGCACAAGCAGAGCTGGATTTGTTGTATGGAGAAAAAAGATAAAATAGCCACAAAGGAGAAAAGCAAGAGCTGGTTAGAGTCACTTTTGAGGCCAAATATCAGGACCTGACTACTTGAAGAACAACAAAAAATGAGGATACCTATGCCAGCTTAGTGGTTTCAAGTGTTTAGGTTTGGTCTCCTAGGGGAATAGGAGACTAAGAAAAAGAATTGGAATCTTGATTCCCTAGATGTATCACAAGATTCTAGGAACACAATAGACCTAAATCAACCGAATGATAGATCTAGAATCCAAAGCACACAAGGAATCAGGTAGCCAATTTGACAAAGGAATCGACATCATCAAGTCCTTAATATGTAAATACTCTTTTGGACTATATTGGGTACTAGAGTCCTCAATAAACTGTTAATCCTAACCGGTTACTGAGAGGGGGTGGTGAATCAGTAAATACAATTTCTATTTCAATTAAACCTTATATATATATTCTTGCAGAATTAACAGAATATAATCAATCACTCATAAACAGAAATAGAAATACACAGGTCAACACAACATATATACGTGGAAACCTTCGGTTAGAAGGAGAAAACCACGGTGGGACAGAACCCACAACTTTACTACTGCAGTAATAAAGATGCCTTGTTAAAGGCTTACAAAGCACTGGTAAGAGTGCTACCCGGTAAAGAGATTTGGTAGAAGACCTGTTAAGATCTTGACCTTGTTAGGAGTTGCCTTGTGAAAAAACTTTCAACGTCAATTAAGATGTCACCCGGTGAAGGGATTAATACAAGAACTTGTTAGGGTTCACCCTGATTGAGGGATTTGAATCTGTTCTCACAATTCAAAGCAATGATCTATTATGACACTTTTTGTTTGATCAGATCATACCTATTATTCTTTTGCTCTGCTTGGCTGTTGAACCCTTCTCTGTCTTTCACTTCTTAGAAGATTCTCCTTCTCCTGCTCTTTAAGCTCTCAACATTCAACAACAACTCTTGTGTATACTATGACCTTGAAACACCCGAAGATGAAATAAAGAAAACTCCAGTTAAAAAGCTAACTTTAGTTCCATTTGTGAATGCTTTGTATAATCCGATTTTAACTGAGACAGCTCCGCATAATCCGGTTCAGATTATCATGCAGTCGACCGGTATTAAACTTATACCCGATTGGTCATACATTCCCTATATGGCTTGTAAGACCAGTTGAAAACACTCTGTTTGGTCTACCGGTGCATATTACAGAGTATGATTAGTCTACCGGTGCTCCGGTGGGTTTGATGTTTGCATTTTACTTACTTAAATATGTCAACAATCTTCCCCTTTGGCATTGGTGACAAAACATCACCTTACATTCCTTGTCGTGTAGACTTCCCCTGTGCTGTCTGTTAATTTCTTCTTCTTTCTTCCTCTATTTCTGAATCTGCTTACCAGTATCCTGATCTCTTCCCATCTTGATTTTCTTCAAGTCCTAATCTTCTCCTTCCCCTTTTTGCCTCCATAGGACAAAGGGTAGTCACAGAATGTCCCGGTTTAAATTTGTAACTTTGTGAAGATATCCTTATATATTTTCTTCGCTGAGTGAAGAAACGGATTCCATAGACCAGTGACATGCTCTAGGTTTTTCTGTGCTTCTTGCAGTGATACTATTATGTTTTCCATGTCTTCTACAGTTTTGTAGTCCGGTTCCTTGATCAGGTTTTCGGCCTCGGTTGCTGTCATTTGCATGAGATCAAATGTAGGGGCAAGAAATAATTGGAATCCAATGAGATCTTGGATTCTCTTAGTCTTCTCTTCTGAAGCTTTTCTGATACTTAGAGCAAGACTAGTCATTTCTCTGCTGTATTCTATTGCAGATGTGTTCTTTACATCGAACTTGGATGAAAGAACTCTTATTTCTTCTGAAGTTTTGGATGTCTTCTCAGTGATATCCTGAACAAAGACTTCAAAGTTTGAAGTCCTTGTCATTAGACTTCCTGCATCCTGTAGCTGTTGCTGGAGTACTCTTGTGTTTTTAGATACTGTTACCTTTAACTCTTCAACCTATTTATGTAGAATTTCTACTCGCTTCTTCTCATAGTGATCAATGGCTATTGTCTCTGGACTGGTGACATCTTCCCCAATTGCTTGTGCCAATATTTCCAATTGATCAATAACAGGTTCTTCTTCATCAATATCTGCATCCGGTACAAAGTTGTACAAAATGTTCCTTACACTAGAGAGGACCATGTCCTATTTCCTCTTAGTGAGCTCCTTAAGTTGTCTAGTTGACATCTTGCTTATGTCAACCACAGTTTTACTAACTTTGCTCTTTTTGGCTTCAGTTTCTGTTGCAAAAGTTAGTTTCCTCTTAGATGAGGATGAGCTTGGAGCATCTACCGGTTCTTTCTAACTCTTTTCTTGTTCCGGTTGTTCTTCCGCAGGCTTTTCCTGTTTAGTGTTGACAGGTACTTCTTGTTGTTGAGGTATGTCATCGTGTTGCACCTCTTGTTGCTGTACACCTCTCAAGAGTTCATTAGCTACTGTGAAGAACAAGGGATAAAAAGGTAGATGTCTGTACCAAGAACCCCTCAACAAAATGGAGTCGTTGAAAGAAGAAACAAGACTTTGGTAGACTGTGCAAGGACTCTGATGATTCAGATTGTTATACCTCATCACTTATGGAGAGAAGCAATCAGCAATACTGTATATACATTGAATCGAGTTCAAGTCAAGAAAGGGGCCGATAAAACTCCATATGAGTTATGGTTTGGTCATACACCCAGTGTAAGCTATTTCAGAGTATTTGGGAGCAACTGTTACATCAAGAGAGATGAATACTCCAGCGAGTTTGAGCCAAAGAGTGATGAAGGCGTATTTTTGGGTTACTCCACCAAAAGTAAAGCCTACCAGTGCTTGAACAAAAGGATAGGAAAAATAGTGGAGAGTGCAAACGTAAAGATAGATGAGCATTCATAATAGAGTGATAAGATCAGTCAAGGTGAATCTGACAATCACCAAGGCTATGACGTCAATGACCAAATAGAATTCAATGAATTGATAATCACTAATGAAGGAGAACAGGTAAACAAGCCTATGGAACAAGGTAATGTGCCTGAACAAAGAAGGGATCAAAACGTAAGACCAATTGAAGAAGGCGAACAAGAAGATGTTCATGATCTTGCTGGAAATGCGGCTCAACCGGAAAGAGAAGATTGGGATCAACGAGCAGTTCTACCAAGGTATGTCACCTATCACTCCACTGGTAACATTATTGGTGATAAACATGACAACATTCTAACCAGAAGAAGGGCTATAAAAAGTACCTGTCTACTTTCTAGCATAGAGCCTAAAAATACAAGAGAAGCTCTGGAGGATGAAACTAGGTCAAAGCAATGGAAGAGGAGCTAGAGAAAATAGTAAAGAATGAAACATGGACTCTTGTACCCAGACCTGAGGACAAGAATGTTATAAGCACCAAGTGGGTGTTTAGAAACAAGCTGAATGAAGAAGGAAAGGTGGTGAAGAACAAAGCAAGGCTAGTTTGCAAAGGATACGCACAGGAAGTAGGACTAGACTATGGGGAAACCTTTGCACCAGTAGCAAGACTAGAAGGGGTAAGAATTCTGCTTGCCTATGCTGCCCACAAAAGGTTTAAAGTATATCAAATGGATGTAAAATCTGCATTTTTGAATGGTATACTGGAAGAGGAAGTATATATAGAGCAGCCGGAGGGCTTGTTGTCATGTCCCCATTTTGGCTGACATCGTTTGGCATGACAGATTTGCCTATCATCGACTCTTGTAGGCAAATGGTTTGGAGAGAGGGTCATTATGTTGATCATTTGATTGCATATTGCTGACAGAGCCTACATTCGGTAGAGCCTACATCCAGTTTGGGCCTACATGCAGTTGTAGTGGAGCCTACATCTAGAGTGAGCCTACGTTCAGTCTTGAGCCTACGTTCAGTCATAGTTGGGCCTACATTCAGTTATGAGACATTTGGGCCTACATTGTTATAATTTTGAGTTGAGAAATGTACTTTATTATTATAATGTTATTTTATTATAAAGTACATTATAATTGGATGTTTCTAGAAGTTCTAGCAACTTCTCAAGGAAAAGAATAAATAGAGGGCTTGGGCTTTCATTTGGACAGGCTTGGATTTGGGATTTCTTCTACTTCTTCCATTGTGGAGCAATTTGTAGTCTTTTGGGTCTGCAAATACTATTCGATCTTTGGGAACGATCACTCCCCTAGATTGGCATAACTGAGGTAGTGAAATATCTACTAAAGGGTTGCAAGTTTGGAGTTGGTACTCAGCCATCTCATTGGTACTTTATTGAGAATTTGTTGCAAGGGTTTGTTTTTGGTTGGAATAAGGGTTTGAATTCACCTCTTGCATTGGTGAATCATTTTGGTGATACAGTGAAGACAATTTGGCACATTTTCAGACTTACTATATCAGGGCCTGGAATGAGAATTTTGCTCATATCTCCCTAACCACTTGGGATTAATTTTTATGCATTTGTGGAAGTGTTCATACATCCTAGGCGCCCCATTTCCCATCATTTTCGGCAGTTAATACTTGGCATTGATTTTTATACACAAGCCGTACAGTACGGCCTGGTACGGCACTGTACAGTACAGCACACAACAGAGTTTCCAGGGGCAGTTTGGACCGGTTCTGGTTTGTTTGGCATTGGACTTCATCAGCACTCCATGACAGACTATTGGGAGCGTTAACTAGGTTCCATTCATGAGTTTAGTATGCATTTGAATTCAAGGAAGTTGTAATAATTGCTTGGTCTCAGTCATAGTTACAGCAGATATTGGTTAGTCTCTGTCATAATTGAATTGGCATAGTAATTGGATGCATTGTATGGTAACAGCACTACCATAATACTTGATATGCAACAGTCCCATATATGTATTCATGTAACAGTCAATGTATTCAGACTTTGCTATTGATTTGGAATAGGAAAAGTACATTATTAGGACTTATCATTATTTCAAAGTTCCTTGTTAAGTAACAGTCCATACATGTATTTAGAGAACAGTCTATAGTATTCAGACATTGCTGTAATACAATCAGTTTTCAGTGGTCTCATAGTTCAGTGTTATTATGAGTCATTGCATTGTCATATGGGACAGTAGATTATGTACTGGAATCTGAATTGCAAGTGGTAACAGTCCTTCATACATATCAGTAAATAGTAATCAAATTTGGCATTGAAGTTTGTATTGATGTTTAGTGTTCAATGCATTTTATTTATTGGTATTGTTATCTCAATTGCAAAGTTGATGCCCAAAACAATAGACACATTGAAACACATCATTGCAAGCAAAACATTTCAATGCATGCCAACTGTTTGACGAATTGCTACAGTTCAGATTTGGGGTGTTTTAGTGATCCTATTAGTAAGGGTCATTACAATGGTATCAGAGCGGTTTTCTTGCCATCCTGTTGGGTAAGAACCGTCTTTGCATGAGTGACCAGCACTTGATTGATTTCAGTATGGACAGGAATAGTACAGAGTTTCAGAGGACACGATCGTGGGCAACAGATAGACACGGTAGAAATGATGGTTATTCAGACATTCGAGATGAACTTAAGAGAATAGACCAGAACTTGTCTGAACAGTGGAATAAGCACCATCGTGTGATGAATGATATACTGTCCGACCCAGCCAAGGTGAATAAGTTGTCAAGTTTTTTATTTGGCAGATCTTCTCGCAGGAGAGATAACATAAGATCGGCTGACACAGTTACCAGAAACCTTCATGAGGATTTTGAGGAACAAGTTAGTATTCCGACAGATGTTTTAGTTTCTACTTAGCCATAGGAGGAAGTGGTGAAGGACACTATGCGAATTGATAGTAACTGTCAACTTGGTACTCAAGTTGAGACAGTTGTATACAGGTTGCCTGAGGATGATGTCACAGGTGCTCAGAATAGTAACTACAGCACAATAGATTCAGATGATGATTGTGAGGAGGTTGTTGTGCATGATGATGAGATACATATCAGCGATGAGCAGACATTGAGTATTCATGACTTTGCTGATAGAGAGTATCAGGCACAGTTGGATGCTTTGTCACATGAGGTTGAGGCTGGTTGCACTTCACATGATTTGTCAAGCCAACTGAAGATAAATGAAGACAGTGTTGTGTCTACATTATCTCATTATGACAGGATTCGGGATATGATAGAGGATCACGTCCGGATGATTTAGTTACAGGATAGACATAAGGGAGTTCAGGCAGAGTCTTCTTGTGTTGACTTACAGGGGATCAGGGAAGGAATGGGAGCGATGAAGATGAGTTATTTACATCTTCTTTCAGATCGTGACCATCTTCTTAGCCTTGCTAGAGACCATTTAGATGCCTTGAGGAGGAAGGAGGAGGAAGTTGGTAGGCTTTCTCGAGAGTTCGAGGACACTCGAGCCTCTTTGTTGAGTACTCCATTGGCATTACAGGACTTGGAGAGACATGCTGATTTGATACAGGGAGCCATCACAGGCACACTAGATCGTGTTATTGACACTGATAGTGATTGCGGTATGGTTGATCCTGATGATGTTACAGTGATCGAGGATAGTACAGTTGAATGGAATAGTTCCGCAGAGAGACATGTGGATGGGTATGGCATAGAGTTGAGTTCAGATCCATCTTACACACGTGATACTCAGCTTTCTGTGACATGCGGATCACATGTGGTTGCTGATAGTTGTGAGAGTACACTTTTCATTCATATCCGGGATTCAGGGTCAGTATCAGACAGGTATGTGGATGAGCTTTGTCTTGAAGCGAGTTCAGTTTAGGAGTTAGCACTTGTGGCAGGGACTCCGCTTTCTTTTACAGTCAGGTCCCATGTTGATGATGATATGAGTATGTCTAGCCTTCACATTCCGGATTCAGAGATTGTAATGAGTACAGTATCAGACATATATGTGGAGTTAGTTGGTATTAGTCATATTACTCAAGTGAGGAGTTTGCTTGAGTTGCCAGCTGATTCTAGTTTACGGATGTGGATTCGGGATTGTTATATTGGCGCTTGGGATTATGTTGACTGGAGATCCTTATCACCTAATGATAGCAGTAATTGTTTGAGTGCTATCATGGATTTGATTAGCAGATTACACGGTGTTGTTCTCATTCATAGCAGCTTGTCAGATGTTGGTATTAGTTTCTATACACCGATGTTAGGAGTTGTGTACATTTCCACTCGACCACTCAGGGTGCAGTGGGTTTGTGATGATTCAGGTACATCTGAGGTGTTAGTATTTACAGATGAGTCCCAGGATCATATGGGTATTGATGACATCCAGGAGTATGCTGTGGACAGTTCTGAGGACTTAGCATCCTCGATAGATTCATTTGTTACGACGGAGTTGGATAACGATGCTACAGGTTTTGATACTCCATATGATGATGTGAGCTTTGGAGTTGATTTGCAGAGTATGGATGGTAGTACTCCAAAGATCAGTGATTTTGAGTCTACTCCTTTGGATAGTGTGTTAGAGGAGGATGATATTGATAGTATTGAGGACTTAGTCTTTTCAGCGGGTTCCTTTGATACGGAGGTTTATGTTGATGCTTCAGTCACTCAGTTTGATGATACGAGTTCAGCAGTTGGTCTGCAGAATTCGGATGGCAGTATTACAGATGATAGCTATTTTGAGGTTACTCCTTTGGACAGTGTACCAGGGGTAGAGTCTAGGAGTTCAACCAGCCAGCGCCATCATGTGTCTGGTCAGCTGAGAGTTAGTGAGCGTGACATTTCTGCCGCTTGCGAGCATTTCGATGCTGCTCGTCGGTTGTTAGCAGTTTATGGATGGGGTTCTCCTACTAGCGATGAGCAGGGAGGCAGTTACCTTTCCTTGATAGAGATCCACTCTTTGTGGGAGGCTATCCGAATTCTGAGACATAATTATATGCAGTTGGTAGCCAATAGAGATCATCTTATGAAGTGGGGCAATACAGCATATGATGCCTTGTTGGTCAAGGAAGGTGAAGTGAGTGAGCTTACTCAGCAGCTCAAGGTGACTTCTGAGTTTCTTGAGAGTACACAATTGGCTTTCGAGGAGTCACAGTTTCATTTGGCTGAGGTGACCATGGAGTTAGAGCGACTTCAGTCTTTACCAGATTCTGTACAGTCACAGACCGTGGTGTCTGGTGATCTGAGGATGTCCATGGTCGAGATTGTCAGAGACAGTGGAGATGGGGATGCATCCATCCTTGATCCTAGCATTGGCATATCGGGATTGTTTCCACTAGAGTCAAGTTCAGTTGAGTTGGGTGCTGCAGCAGATTGTTGTGGTATGCCTGACATGATGGTGGTCTCTACTACTGATAGCACGGAGACTAGGGATGTTGTATCAGAGATCATGTGTGATGTTGGTGAGCTGACAGTTGGCATGGTTCCTGCTAGTGATACTACTCCCTTGATGATGTCTTCGGAGGTAGTAGTTAGTTCCAGCTTGGTTAGTGATTGGTTGCAGTTAGTTTCTTTTGGAGTGCAGTCTGAGTCACTGACTGAGATTGGCGCATCTTATCGGCATTACACTGTGAGGTATGCTCATCAGTTTACCTTTGATGACCATGTTGATGAGATGATGTTACGTAGATATACTTTGGTCCCTAGTGCTTGTCATTAGTTATGGGATGTTTTGACGCCACGGGATGAGAGTTGTGATGAGCATGACATGGCGATAGGTTCTGTGGTTGACATCTTGATAGTGCATGACTTAGAGTAGGAGTTTGGGAGTGATACCTCAGCGGTTGTTATTGATTCTACTCCTTTGGCTATGTCATCTCTTGACTTAGTTGGTGATCAGTCACAGTGGGTTGTATCACCTGTGCATGGTGAAATGTGGTTTGAGGTTGGTCCTTTTTATCAGCACTATACTGCGGGGTATGTACATCAGTTAGCATTTGATCCATGTGTTGAGCAGTTGATGGCCGTCAGATTTGGTTTGGGTTCTAGTTCTTGCTATCTATCATGTGATGATTATTTGCCATCAGCGGTACATGGGAGTTATGGTTATGAGACAGTGGTCGGTGATTTGTAGAGTTGTTTTCACTACAGGAGTTGTACAGTGTGTGGATTTTCCGTACTTAGTGCAGTTTCATTCGGGAGTGTTCACCATTGTTGCAGAGTTGGATTGTGCGCTCTACATAGGCCAGTGGGATGTGTTGGTGATATTTACTATGTTGGTAGTTTGAGTTGTCCTCTCTACTTGGGTTCTGATATTTTGAGAGTTTGTTTCTCGTGGGTTCCTGACACTGGCAGTTGTGATGTTGGAATTTGGTTGAGTTGTATTTGCCAGTTTGATTATGGATTCCTCTTGATTATATTTCAAAGAATATTGCAGGAGCTTGCGTTGATTGACAGCAGTTTAGATCATGACTACATTTGGGATCCAGGTGGGTTGATTGATTATTTGTTTAGCCATTGCTTGGGGACAAGCAATTTCAGGAAGGGCGGACTATCATGTCCCCATTTTGGCTGACATCGTTTGGCATGACGGATTATCCTATCATCGACTCTCGTAGGCAAATGGTTTGGAGAGAGGGTCATTATGTTGATCATTTGATTGCATATTGCTAACAGAGCCTACATTCGGTAGAGCCTACATCCAGTTTGGGCCTACATGCAGTTGTAGTGGAGCCTACATCCAGAGTGAGCCTACGTTCAGTCTTGAGCCTACGTTCAGTCATAGTTGGGCCTACATTCAGTTATGAGACATTTGGGCCTACATTGTTATAATTTTGAGTTGAGAAATGTACTTTATTATTATAATGTTATTTTATTATAAAGTACATTATAATTGGATGTTTCTAGAAGTTCTAGCAACTTCTCAAGGAAAAGAATAAATAGAGGGCTTGGGCTTTCATTTGGACAGGCTTGGATTTGGGATTTCTTCTACTTCTTCCATTGTGGAGCAATTTGTAGTCTTTTGGGTCTGCAAATACTATTCGATCTTTGGGAACGATCACTCCCCTAGATTGGCATAACTGAGGTAGTGAAATATCTACTGAAGGGTTGCAAGTTTGGAGTTGGTACTCAGCCATCTCATTGGTACTTCATTGAGAATTTGTTGCAAGGGTTTGTTTTTGGTTGGAATAAGGGTTTGAATTCACCTCTTGCATTGGTGAATCATTTTGGTGATAGAGTGAAGACAATTTGACACATTTTCAGACTTCCTATATCAGGGCCTGGAATGAGAATTTTGCTCATATCTCCCTAACCACTTGGGATTAATTTTTATGCATTTGTGGAAGTGTTCATACATCCTAGGCGCCCCATTTCCCATCATTTTCGGCAGTTAATACTTGGCATTGATTTTTATACAGAAGCCGTACAGTACGGCCTGGTACGGCACTGTACAGTACAGCACACAACAGAGTTTCCAGGGGTAGTTTGGATCGGTTCTGGTTTGTTTGGCATTGGACTTCATCAGCACTCCATGATAGACTATTGGGAGCGTTAACCAGGTTCCATTCATGAGTTTAGTATGCATTTGAATTCAAGGAAGTTGTAATGATTGCTTGGTCTCAGTCATAGTTACAGCAGATATTGGTTAGTCTCTGTCATAATTGAATTGGCATAGTAATTGGATGCATTGTATGGTAACAGCACTACCATAATACTTGATATGCAACAGTCCCATATATGTATTCATGTAACAGTCAATGTATTCAGACTTTGCTATTGATTTGGAATAGGAAAAGTACATTATTAGGACTTGTCATTATTTCAAAGTTCCTTGTTAAGTAACAGTCCATACATGTATTTAGAGAACAGTCTATAGTATTCAGACATTGCTGTAATACAATCAGTTTTCAGTGGTCTCATAGTTCAGTGTTATTATGAGTCATTGCATTGTCATATGGGACAGTAGATTATGTACTGGAATCTGAATTGCAAGTGGTAACAGTCCTTCATACATATCAGTAAATAGTAATCAAATTTGGCATTGAAGTTTGTATTGATGTTTAGTGTTCAATGCATTTTATTTATTGGTATTGTTATCTCAATTGCAAAGTTGATGCCCAAAACAATAAACACATTGAAACACATCATTGCAAGCAAAACATTTCAGTGCATGCCAACTGTTTGACGAATTGCTACAGTTCAGATTTGGGGTGTTTTAGTTATCCTATGAGTAAGGGTCATTACACTTGTCATCCACAGAAAAAACTGATAAGGTCTGCAAGTTGAAGAAGGCTCTCTATGGACTGAAGCAAGTCCCAAGAGCTTGGTATGATAGATTACACTCATGCCTCCTAAGCATAGGATTCACAAGAACAGGTGACAACAACAGTTTGTACCTTAAGACCGGTAAAGAAGAAGGAAATTTGATTGCTAAAATATTTGTGGATGATATCATCTTTGGAGGTGATGATAAAATGAGCAAAGACTTTGCTGAAGAGATGAAGAAAGAATTTGAAATGTCCATGATTGGTGCAATAAAATTCTTCATAGGCCTACAAGTCCATCAACTCAATAAAGGTATATTCATATCCCAGTCAAAGTATATTAAAGAGATTCTTAAAGCATTTGGGCTAGAAGAATCCAGACCGGTTGGTACACCAATGATAACTGCAAGTTATCAAAGGAGGACGATGCCAAAGAGGTTAATGAGACACTTTACCGATCAATGATTGGTAAGCTTCAATATGCTTTGCACAGTAGACCAGACATTGCACATGCGGTAGATATTGTAGCAAGATTCTCTGCAAATCCAAAAGAGACACATTTGATAACAGTAAAGAGAATCTTTAGATATCTAAAGGGGACTGAAGAGTATGGTCTCTGGTTTCCTCACAAAGGAGGTTTCGAGGTAAAAGTGTTCACCGATGCAGAATGGGCCGATAACATTGATGACAAAAAGAGCACAAGTGGAGGTGCATTCTTTCTTGGAGAAAGGATTGTGTCATGGACAAGCAAGAAGCAGAACTGCATATCACAATCCACAAGAGAGGCTGAGTATGTTGCTACAACAATCAACTGCACTCAAGTAATTTGGATAAAACAAATATTAGAGGGAATCCAAGAACAGGTTCCTGAACCGATATCAATATTTTGTGACAACACGAGTGAAATCAACATATCCAAAAATCCTGTTATGCACTCAAAGATGAAGCACATTGCTATAAAGTATCAATATCTAAGAGAGCAAGTGCAGAACAAAGAAGTCAAGCTGGAATATGTTTCCACAAAAGAGCAAGTAGCTGACATATTCACAAAGCCTTTACTGAAAAGTACCTTTGAATATCTTAGAGGTAAACTAGGGGTAGTTCCCCTTCATGATCTTCAGTAAAAGGACAGAGGAGATCATCAATCCGACAAGTTCAAAAGGAGGAAACCGTCTCATCTAAACTGGATTGGTGACCAAGGACTTTTGCTCGAAGGGGGAGTAGTCATCAGAATGGAAGGTCGTTTGACAAATTGTTGGCATTATTGTCAAAGGGGGAGATAAAGTAGAGAAGCATTAGTGGACCACTAACACAATAATGCCATCAATGCCAAAGGGGGAGATTGTTGGAGTTACTGGTAAGGATGCAATCGGTAAAGAGACCACCGGTAATAATCAGTGGTGTTGTCATTAATGTTTATGCTAACAATGTCTAAATGCTAGGAAACCGGTGACATAGTGATGAGCTCAGTAAATTCCAGAAATGCACTTGAACATAGTACTCAGTGTAGTACTAACTGTTTAGAGTTGGTGACTGGTGAAGATAGTGACTAGTGGAGACAATGACCGGAGCAGTGACTGATGTAGACAGAGAACAAAGAAGTGACTGGTGAAACACTGCATAAAGGTGTAAACTAGTCTATAGTGATCGATAAGATATCATTAAGACCGATGTATCTCTACTATTTGTTGAGACCGGTGAAAGGCACAGTTGACGGATACTGAGGAGATTCTTTTACCATGATTTGTTGCACAATTCATGGCGGATTTTCTATTAAGGGAAAGTTCATGATATGCATCTGATCTTTCCTTTAAAAGATTGAAACACGACTGAATGATGGATTCATGGCAGATTTTCTATTTAGGGAAAGTTCGTGACACGCATCTGATGTTTCCTTTAAAGACTGAAACATAATTGGATGATGGTTTCATGAAGGATTTTTTATTAAGGGAAAATATGTGACACGCATCTGGTGTTTCGTTTTAAGATTGAAACATGATTGGATGGTGGATCAACAAGAGATCTTCATGGGGATCGCAATAGAAAAGAGTGGGAAGATCTTTTGAAATTTGATTTGAGTGATCTGTGCTTCTTTCTCTCAACTGTACAACTGTCCTACGCTCTGCAAGAAGTGTATTTATTCTTCAATTAGCGAAGATAATCTCTTGCCTTCATTCTGTTAAGAAGAAAAAGTGAAACTGCACGCTGATCAAAGCTACTGCAAAAGAAAGGGAAAAGAAGAAGAGAAGAAGAAAAAGAAGAGAGTGTGCAAGGAAGCACAGTAACCTGAGGAGAGCATATCAGTGGTGCCCGGTGATGACTCTCAGTGAGTGAAACAGTGATCTTATCAGGCTCTGCAAAGCCATTTCAAAAGATCAATCCTTGTAACAATTGCAATAGCCAAATCCGAGTATCTGGGTGGACATTAACAGGTCCCTTGTATTAAATCCCTTAACCGGGTGACATCTAGTTGATGTTTTTAAGTCCTCTGACAAGGCAAGCTTTAACAGGCCTTATTCAAAATCCTTTAACCGGGTCTCACCCAACAGTGCATTTGTAATCCCTTAATAGGGAAGGCTCTTCACAGGGCGCACTTCAAAAGATTGCAAAATTTGTGGGTTCCGACTCACATTGTGGTTTTTTCCCATTTTGGGTTTCCACATGATATTTTTGGTGTTCTATGCTGCTGTGATTTTGTGTTGTTTATTTCTTTTATAGGATATGTTTGCATGCAATAATAGTAAGTGGATCTATGAGTGTCTTTGAGTTTTATTGGGTGCTGATTCACCTCTCCCCTCTTAGTACCGGTTGGGACTATCACTACGCTCCACAAGGATGCGTACCCTGTGCTGGTACCTCGAATCCTATACCGGGGATGGTAGGGGAACATGTGGATGGCATTTAGCGTGGATGGCGTTTAGTAGTTTCCCAACCCTTGTAGAATTCTGAATACGTTTCCGGGACGGCTCTGAGAGTGGGTGGGGACATCGAGGACAACTAGGGGACTCCTACGAGTCCCTTGACCTTTTTGAGGACTTTTGGTTGTCCCCTACAACTTAGGCCACTTTTGGATGACTACTTTAGAAAAACACATTTTTAGTTTTGAAAAAAAACTATGGCTAGGTCCATAGGGACACCCAAACTGCATTAAACAATACCAAAACATAATCTAAGAATAAAATAACCAAAAAGAAGAAAAAAATCATTTTCACTTTTGCAATGAAGGTGAAGAGCAGCAGGAGCAGTTGGTCAAGGAATGAACGCCAATTGAAAGAGGAGGCTAGGGCATCAAAAATCTACTTTATTTAGATTCTAAGACCTTCCATCTGCTGATTATGGACAGCGATATATTATCATATTTTCTTAGTTCAATGTTTATTGGTTATAGTGTATGTTATTTCATAGTTGAAACTTGGAGCCTTCTGGCATTTTTGTTATAATTCTAATATAATATGTGTGGACATTGAAAATGAAAGTTTCTACAATGATGAATGACTTTTCCAAATCCTTCTAAATGTATAAGCTTCTATAATGTCTATGATGAATGCTTTATCAATGTTATGATATGTATATTTGAAATTTTTCTATATTTTAAAAACCTCTCCTATTTTTGTTTTAACAGCCATCCCCTGCTGTCTCCTAAAAAATGGCCCAAAAGTACCCCCGTATCAGAAACATGTCCCATTGTTCTCTGCTGTCCCTGTCCCCGAAACTTGGTGGAACATAGGATGGTTATCTCTCCAATGACATAATTTTTGCTCGAAAGGTAGTTTTTCTCTCCTTGTGTTTGAAAACCAAATGAATGGCTTTTTAGGGCGGAGAAGATAACTTTGTGTTTTCATTTTGAATTTTAAGTGTTTTTTATTACTTTTTAGACTTAGCTGCTGCAACCGAGTCTTGCTAGCGAGACTCCCCAGGTTTGGCAATTCTTAGGGACTCACCTCTGACAATCTTGGGCCCCTAGAAGCCTTTTTCCTTGGTTCTCTTTGGGACTCACCGAGTTTGGGCAAGTGCAGGCAAGTCATGTAACATTTTTCTATACTCTATTTTAAATCCTTTTTCATGCCATTAGCCACGTCCTCAAATTATGCTAGAAATGGTTGCAGAGTTAGGATTTGTAGTGTTCTAATCATTTGATACATTCATTTTATACTTCCAATTATTTGCATATTTGATATAAGCATAAATATTCTAATTTGAATAATTTGCATATTAAGTACATGTATTAGCATTCACATTTGATTTATCTGAATATTAAATACATTCTGTTTTCAACTATTTGCTTGTTTTATATTCTTATATCATCATTTCCAAATTAAATAACATTATTATTATATCTTCATTGAGCTATTAACATTTTTGAATTTATTCATATTTATATATATTGGGATTTTTAAGTAATTTTAAAAATATTTGATACATGTATTAACATTCAGAATTTTCAGTTATTTACATTTTTGATATGTGTATTGCCATTCTTATCTCAATTATTTGCATCTTTGATACATGTATTAGCATTTTGATTCCAATTAGTTTCTTATTCAATACCCATATTAGGATGCTGAGATCAATTATTTGTTTTTTTCATGCCTGCATTAGTATTCCAACTCCAATTATTTTCATATTTAATAAATTTATTAGCAATATGATTTCAATTATTTGCGTATTCAGTAAACGCATTATTGTAGAAGCAGTCAAATCAATTTGGGAATTGTTAAGTTACTAGATGGTATTGCAGGTCAAAGGATTTGTAAGTGCAGCAGATGTAGACCAATGGTTGGAAGCTAATCCAATGTACTGCCCAGGAGCTCTTCATTTTCAGCAAAAGAATTCAACTGTGATTAGCTATGGAATTCAAACTAATTCTACAGCTAAGCTAAAGCGTGGGTATTACGAGGAACCCACATTGAAATTCCAGATTCCTTTGCAAGTGGCTGCTGAACGAGAGATTGCTCGGTATTTGTTAGGAGGTGAGTCTGCCTTGAAATTTTAATTATTTAGTTCTACTTAGATTTCACTCTTTTGGGTTTTTTAAATTGATTTCTGTTGTCCATAAGAAGTAAGTTCTGCTTATTTCATTGTTCAGTTTGTTAAATTGATTTTCATTCTCTTTGACAAGTCAATTCTTAAGCAGATAAAGTATTATTATTTAGGTGTGCTTTCATTTGCAACAGATTTGTCTAAATTGACACTTAAAAGTTATCTTTTTCGATTCATATATAGAGAAGAAAACAAAAGCACTATTTTCACTCTTATGCCAATTCATAGAAATGGGAGTGTACACAAAAAAAGATACAAGGTTAGCACAATTACAATTCCTTGACGAGCCTGGATCTTCTATTGTTATTAATGGTTAGAAACTACCCTGCCTCTCACTACTCTGCCCTCTTTGAGGAGGGCAAAGAAAAAGTCAATCCTAAAGATTTTAGTGTGCCTGTTGTAGGCATCATTAAGAGCCAAATAATCTGTGATGACGTACCAGTGCCTTCACTATTCACAAGGTACAAAATATGCATGCTATCTCAACTCTCTCTCTCTCTTCCTGAAGTAGCACATTTTCCAGTCTCACACTTGAGATGGTTTGAATTAGTCCTCATTTTGGATTTTAAGCTTTGTTGTCTTTCTTTTGATTTCAATTTCTTTACAGCTTTCTGACTGTGTTTATTGAAGGGGTTGAATTCATTGAGGTATAGTTAGCTGCTTGTTTCCTTCCAAGTTTCTTTATCCACATGGTGATCACATATTTTGAATTTTGTAATTAATGTTTGAAATTATCTTAAGCTAACATCCCATGTACTTCTCTGCCTATTCTGATTTCAAATATGTTCTGTTTCATTTGTTGAACTCTTTTCATAATGCCCTTCTAGGCCACTTCTTAGTCTGCATGCTTCATGCTTTCTTTGCGCTGCCTAGTAATTGAAGCATAATTATTTCCTCTAAAGGAAACACACTTGTTTCTACCAAAAGTATCTCCTAGGAGACAAAAGCCTTGATTTTGAAACTGCTTTTAATCAAATAGTTTGAATTCACTTTATTTGTTTCCATTTCAAACTTGACGTGTTGTTGACCCAAATTATATACCTTTAAAGAACCATTGGAATGACAAATTACACAGACATTTTATCTCTCTTATTTTTTCAATTATGCATCTTTCCATCTATAATGTTAGACAAGTAATGCTATAATACGCTTTGGACACATAAATATTCATTGCCTTAGTTAGTAATGTAATAACTCCACATTAGTTATGTATGAAAAGTAAATTATAATCAAGTTCCCATTGAATAATAGATAGTAGCCACGCTAATTGAACTTTGCGCCATCTGATTCTCTCAAAGTCCTTGCATTCATTCTTCCAACATTTGGTATGAAAGAGAGGACACATTGGTCTAGTGTGAGGAAGCTCTTTGAGAGCATATGCTGGTTGAGAAGGGCATGAGGAGAGGAGAATTGATGTCAAATCAAAGTAGAAATTTCTGTCACTGCTATCAAATCAAAGGACAAGTTTCTGTCAAGGCTTGACCAAGGAAGGGATTAACTAAAATATCCCAAGCATGCAAACAAGAACTGCATTGGGAGTCACGGAGATTGATATCAAATGTGCAAGTCTGATATCAAGATGATCTCAGGAATCAGGAATGTTATAGTGCCAATGCAGTGATCTGAAGTAGCTTGTGCACAACAAACAATAATGTTGCTCTATGCTGATGCTGTTGTCATTTTGTCGAATATAGTCTGCAACTTCCTGATTTGGACCTACAATCTCTATTGTATGTAATAGTGAAGTCGCAGTGGATAGGAAGTGACGCAGTGTCTTTGAGATGGTCAATTATATATATGTTGGAAGATATCTTTGTGGACGTCATTGAGTATGTATCGATGCTGATTGATTGTTTGCTATATGGTGTTGTGCACAGGATGTAGACTTGCTGATGCTTGATGAGTATGTGATCACTGATGATGCTGAGTGTTAAGATCACAATCCTCGATGCACTAGTAACTGAACCCGATCAGATATCCAGTTGCCGATCTATGATGCTTGCGGGCTCCTCATGATATGTAAGCCAATAGTCAGCTCTGTGTATCAATGATCCCAGGAATGTTATATTGCCAATGCAGCGATCTGAAGTAGCTTGTGAATGCCAAAGGATAATGTTGCTCTATGGTGATGCAGTTATTATTCTGTCAAATACAGTCCGCAACTTCTTGATTGGGACCTGCGATCTCTATTGTATGGAATTGTGAAGTTGCAGCAGATGGGAAGTGATGCTATGTCTTCGAGTTGGTCAATTATATATATTTCAGTAGACATCTTTGTGGATGTCACTGAGTATGTATCGATGTTGAATGATTGTTTTGCTATATGGTGTTGTGCACGAGATGTAGACTTGCTGATGCTTGATGAGCATGTGATCGCTGATGATGTTGAGTGTTATGATCACAATCTTTGATGCACTAGTAACCAAACCCGATCTGATATTTTTTTGTTGCCAATCTATGATACTTGCAGACTCCTCATGATATGTAAGTCGATACTTAGGTCTGTAGCCTGATCACACTGGAACAAAGGTGCAATTGAGAATTGCAAGGCCAAGAACATGTGTCGTTGATAGTTATCTCAGACTTCCGCCAATGATGAGATGTCTTGATATGATGTCACTGGTTCTAAGTAAGATTGCCGATCCAAGTATGAGTGGAATTGCTGATCTGCAAGGAAGGATGAGTCTATTAGTCCAATTTGGTCTCGAAGAGACACTACTTAATTGGAGAAATAGCAGACTAGGGAGGGTATCTCATCTTCGAATTTGCAAACTCCAATTGAATTCCAAATAGGAATCTCAATGACAAGCAAGGTTTATCAATGACAATGATCTACTAACAAGCTGATATAAGTATGACTCTCCAACAATGTAAATGTAGTGAGTCGGCAAACCCAAATGGGCACCCAAAAGAAATAATTAAAAATAGGTCTCCTAACTAAGTAAAGGTGCGCGCAAGTGCACCCCCTCAAATGGGCCCCCTTCCAAGGCTAGTTAGCTCACGAGGGACCAATTGATATAATAGCAAGTTAGATTTAGGTCCAGATTAAGGAGGGGAAACAAAAATCTCCCCTTACCGAAATTGCTTGCTGACAAGCATTCTCAAATTAGGATGCTCCAAAATCTTCTCTCACGTGGCATCCTCAACTGGCAAATCCTTCCACCTGACAAGATACTCTTTGGTGTGGGATTTGAGCCTCCTCTTTCTGAGATCAATGACCTCCATGGTTTCCAATGTCACTTTTCCTTCATCATCAAGTGGCGGAAGCTCCATTGAAGTTGTAACACATTGACCAAGAGCCTTCTTGAGGCAAGAAACATGAAATACATTCTATATCTTACTGTCTTCTGAAATCTCTATCTCATATGCTACTTCTCCAATCCGCTGAATTACTCTGTAGGGTCCATAGAAGCAAGGCTTAAGCTTCTATGCTCCACTCCTTTTCAAGTAAGATTGCTTGTAGGGCTGCAATTGAAGGTAGACCAAGTCCCTTGGGTCAAAACTCCGCTCAACCTAGTGTCAGTTTGCATACAACTTCTGCTAATTCTCGGCTTTTTGTAGATTATCATTGAGGAATTAAAGAATATTCAAACTCTCCTGCAACCAATCCTTATTTTTAGGTGCTCTATTGTCTTGCAATGCCAGACCTATGAATGAAGTATCCTCATAGCCATAGAGTTCCTTAGAGGGAACACCTTAATCGACATGTGGTAGGTAGTGTTGTAGTAGTGCTCTCCAGGATGTAGCCAACAAATTGATGCCTTCTGTTGTGCTAACATGTAGCTCCTCAAGTAGCCCTCCACCCATTTGTTGACAACCTTAGTCTACCCATTGTTTGGGATGGTAATTAGTGTTTGCTCCCTATGGGGTTCTAGTTTATGTATGGAGTAAACAAATATTTAACTAGAACATGAATAAACAATAATTCTGCATTAACACAGTGCACATAATATTGGCAGAATGATATAACTTTTTATTCCATGTAATGTCTATACAGTAGCAACTTGTTCTTGGGGCCAGTCTTACATATATGAAGCACCCAACGGTTGATTGAGAATACCAACCATCGATTCCTACTTCCTACAATTGCCTGAGAAACCACTTGTAATTACATTGTATAACAACCCAAAACATAAAGTATTATTATTGACGACTATACTACCAAACATAAATTATTATTACTAATGACTAAATTGTGGCTAACATTAATGCCCTCCCCCAAAAGTTGCCTTCCAAATGATAAAAAAATTGACTGATGTATCACCCAACAAAATTTCTGAGAAGACAAATGAGGACGTCCCTAGAGTGGTGGAGGACGTCAATCGTGGAAGTTGTTGCCGGAGGAGTTTGAGGTCCTGCTCAACTATGATCTGCTTCTCCCTGGCCACCTTCATAAATCTTAGTGCATCCATCAGATCCTTTTTCGTATGTTCTAGTTCCCCTTTGGTGGCTCCCAGCCGTGCCTCTATTGTTGTCAATTGCTCCTCCTTCCTAGCTTTTGCTACTTTCTCCTGGACTAGTTCATTCTCCAAGGCAATGGTAATTTCTTGCCGCTTTGCCAATATTGCCTGAATGATTTCCTCTCGTCCTAAGGCCAGTGCACTCTCTTTTGCTTTCTAGGTGGATTGGGTTGCCTTCTAGATCTAAAAGAACGTCTCACAGAATGCTTGCTCCATACTGTGTAAGATGCTCATCATGCTAGCCGGCTCCTCTGGGATATGTGGTCTTCCCTTCTCCATTATCTTTGCGGTCTTTGTGCGGTCTCCATACGAGGCCATCCTCAAGTTGTCAGTTGCTCTGCGAATTCCCACTCACAATATCCTTACATAAACTTGAGGAGCCTCTTTGCCTCTACTGTGATAGGTCCTATATCCAATTGCTCAATGAGGTCTGCCACCACACAATCTGCTGCAGCCATCCCTTGCAACTTTGCCAGATATTTCTAGATGGATGTGAGTGCATCCTATCTATTGGGTTTGAAAACCTGTATGGAAGCCTCCTCCTGAGTGGCCTTCGACTCAATGTCTCCTGTCACCCTTGCCTCCTGTAGGGAGATATTCTTCTACTGAGTGCTCCCTTCCTCTATCTCAATGACCCCCCCTTGTATTTCCAATGGTGCCTCCTTTGTCTGTTTCTGCCTGGTCTCGGTGCCTTCAATGTGCCGAACCATCAACAATGTGGGTGATGGTGGTGCGATATCACCAACCCCCATCCCAAACCTTTCCAAGAGACTGTCCATCTCAGTCTCCTTAGCTATCCCCTCAGGCACCTGTACTATGTACTTGCCTGACATGTCTCCTCCCTCTAGATCCCTTGTATCCTTGTGTACCAGTGTGGTGTCTCCCTCTCCTAGATCCTTGTTTGCCCCTTCCATCCTAGTACTTGGACCTTTGACTGTACCCTCTGTCGCGGGGATTAGTACTTCGGCCATAGGGACCAAACCCTTCGTCGTAGGGACTACAACCGTGGTCGCGGGGGTGACATCTCCAAGGGCATATGCTACCACTAATGCTCTTGGAGTGGCTTGCTCAATTCCTCATGAGGTTGCAAGGTGAAGAGTGGTGGGCCCCACCCTGTGTGCCCTTAAGTCGACCGCCCTGTGTGTGTGATGTACTTGACATGCCCCCTCAGTTGGGACCAAGTGCGCCATGGGTGCAAGTTGTGTCAGAGTGAACACAATTTTTGGTACTGTAGACCGTTTGGTGCCCCAATCGACCACCACTGCTAGGGTCCTTGTCATGAGCCATGGATTGATGTGTGGTGCAAAAATATAATTTTAGTGGTTATATGTATTTGTGGCAAAATACACATTACTTTGTATATATGTTTAAATTCCCAACCAGCTATCTAAATAATAAATAATGTTAATTATAATTACATTATCAATAGTAAACAATTATCTAATAATAAATAAAGCTAATTATAATCATATGATAATTATATATAATATACAAATTATCTAAATAATAAATAACGTTAATCAAATGATTAATATTGTTAGTAAAATTATCAAGATTAATAATATTAATTATATATACATAATGAATATTCATTATATTAAATATATTACTTTATTAATGAACGTAGCAAATTACATAACAATCATTATTAGTGAACATAATTGGTGACCCGTTTTAAGGAAATGATAGCATCATGAAAGGATGCGACTGCGGTTTGAGTCATGTATTCAGTGGAATATAAAGTTGTATTGACGGCATACAAACAGAGAGGGGAACAACATAAAAACAAGGATTAAGGAATATAGTCGGCATGGAAGTATATGACTCAGCACTGATAGATATAGGGACCAAAAAATAAGCAATCGGGTCTTACAAGTATGTATAGTATGTACTCTTTATAACTAAGGAAGAGTCAGTGATATATATTTACGTTGGCAGTAGTTTATTGAATATATATATATATAGTCATAAACAAATATGTGACAGAGAAATAACTATTACACACACACACATATATATATTTGGTGATCAATAGTAAGAAATATATATGTTAAGAATTATATAGTAAAAAATATAAGAATTATTATATATATAAATACACAAAGAAAATATATATCATTATATATATCAAGGGTATATATTTTGGATTATGTAATCTGAATAATTTCATATATTTGGAATATAAGAATTACTCTCTCTATATAAATAATTAATATATGTTAATAAGAATGAAACTAGAAACATATACCAGTTATGTTATATATATATTGTAATATATATATATTAGGCTAATTCCTTAATCACTTGCCGATACAACTAAGTGGCTAGGGAGTTTGTGTAGGGAGAGGAGTAATTTGGTCACTTGATGGGGAGATCCCAAAACGGGTAAGAACCATGGGGGAACCCACTTGTAGACAGTTTCCATACCCGAGCACAGTAATTCTACCATCCAACATAGGTATTAGTCAAGGTAGGGAAGACAACCATATCAAAGAACCAAATAATAGTATTCCAAATTTTGTTTCTTGAATCCTTAACTGAACTATGATAATAATAGGATATGAATTAAATGATAAGTTTACTATAATATACCAAATGATGGAATTCACTCAATGACAAGTCACCCGAGGGAAAGTACCCGTGACAATGTACCTGAGGGCAAGTACCTGACGATAATGTAGCTAAGGGCAAGTACCTGAGGGGAAATACTCGAGGGCAATGTACTTGAGGAGAAGTACTTGAGGGGAATGTACCATAGGGAAAATACTAGAGGGAAATTACGCGAGGGGAAAGTACATGAGGGGAATGTACCCTAGGGAAAGTACCCGAGGGGAATGTACCTAAGGGGAAATACTCGAGGGAAAATACCCACGGGGAAATACCCGAGGGGAAGTACCCAAGGGGTAATCCCTTTGTCACCTTCGACCCTCAATCATCGGCTCCTTTTGGCTCCAACAACAATGTTCCACTTGTACGACCAAGTACCTGTACGGTAATTTGGCTTCATCGTACGATAAGGTGTCACCCATACAACAAGGTACCCGTACGGTGATTGAGACTTCCCCCTACAGACTATGTTTTGCCTATACAGAAAAGTAAGCCCACACACATCCAAACACTTTGTACGACAATGTAGGTTGTTACTTCAATCGAAACACGATGATGAATCCAATTGTGGATAATTCCTCCGCCAATAATATTATTGCAGATACAAGATGAATCATCAACACAAAGTATGCACTATCAATAACATGGAATGGCCAAGAACTAGATATTTGTGTTTTTAGATGATAAGAATATAACTCACATTACATAAGATTTGTCTTCAACTGAACACTTCACAAATTTGGATCATAGGTAGAATAGGGTGGGGAGTGACTCCCACTGAAACTATGAATACAGAATAGGGAGGGTCTTGCACCTCCAAAACTGCAAACAAGGACTCAATTCCAACTGGATTTGCAAATACACAAGAAAATCAAGTCCACGATGATTACCTACAATGCCAAACACGGCTTTATAAAGGGCTCCAGGAAGTTTCCTCAAGGGTTACGAGTAGGCCGACAATAGTTTATTACTTTTTATTTTATTATTAAATTAATTAATTAAAATGGTCTGTAAGATATTATTATTAAATTTGGGACCACTTAATCAATTAATTTAATTGAGTCATTTAATTATTATGGGGACATTATAGTCCTCTCGGCCCAAGAATTGCTTGCCCTCAAGCAATTGCAAACTCGGATGCTCCAAGATTTGTTCGCTCTCCCATGTGGCATCTTCAATCGACAGATCTTTCTAGCGGACTAGGTGCTCCTTGATGGTGTGTAACCTCAGCTTCCTCTCTTTGACATTGATGATCTTTGCAGGCTCCAATGTAAGTTTTCCCTCTTCGACAATGGGAGGCAGTTCCTAGGAAACTATGACACGTTGACTAGTCCTGCCTTCTTGAGGCATGAAACATGAAAGATGTGAATCCGACTTCCTTTTGGAAGCTCCAACTCGCAGGCAACTTCTCCCACTCTCCGTACCACTCTGTATGGTCCATAGAAGTGTGGCTTCAGCTTCTTGGCACCGCTTTTCTTCAAGAAAGATTGTCTGTACGACTGTAGTTTGAGGTAGACCAAATCTCCCACCTCAAAACTCTGCTCGACCTTGTGCCTATCGGCATACATCATTTGCTAATTCTGAGCCAACTGGAGGATATCCTTGATAGATTGAAGGATATCCAAACTTTCTTGCTACCAGTCCTTGGCCCTTGGTGCACGACTGTCGCTTAATGCCAGTTCCACAAATGACGAAGGCTCATAACTATAAAGTGCCTTGAATGGTGACATACCTATTGACATGTGATAGGTAGTGTTGTAACAATGTTCTCCTAAATGAAGCCAATAGATCCATGCTTTTTGTTGTGCTGAGATATAGTTCCTCAGGTACCCCTCCAACCACTTGTTCACAATCTCTGTTTGACCATCCATTTGCAGATGGTAGCTCATACTCAGTGACGATTCCGTACCTGCCAAGTGAAAGAGTTCCATCTAGAAAGTGTTGAGGAAGCGGCTATCCCTGTCGCTGATTATGTTCCACTGAAGGCCATGCAAGCGGAAAACCTCTCAGAAAAACAACTCGGTCACCTGAGCTGCTTGAAATCTCGTGGGAATGGCAAATAAATGGGCGTATTTGGTCAAGTGATCCACCACGACATAAATGCAATCCTTCCCTTGCACTTCGGGAAGTCTAGTGATGAAGTCCATCAAAATGCTTTCCCATTTCTGATTGGGTATTGGCAAAGGTTTAAGTAACCCTGTAGGCAAGGTATGCTCGAATTTATTCTATTGGCAAGTGGAACATTCCCTCATGTACTACAACACATCATCTTTGAGACCCTTCTAAGAGAACCTCTCCCGAATTTGCCTATAGATCTTGAGGTACCCTAGGTGTATAACTAGAGGTGAGTCGTGGAATTCCCTCAAAATCTTCTCCTTGATCTTCAGTTTGGGTACCAAATAGATTCTATCCTTGTAGTAGATGATATTGTCAACCACCTTGCACCTGTCATCTTGTATTTGATTGTCCATCAACTGGCACACAAAGGTATTCTTGGAGTACTCGACCAATAAATGGGCCTTCCAATCTGCTGGAATCTGTGATAGTGAACATATGGCAGGCCTCCTTGACAGTGCGTCGGCCACTACATTATTCTTCCCCTTCATGTACTCAATATCAAAATCATATGCTTAGAATTTGCTCACCTATTTCTGTTACCGCTCATTCAAGTCCTGCTTCAAGAAATATCTCAGATTGTTGTGGTTTGTCCGCACACCAAATTTTACTCCAACGAGGTATTACTGAAACTTGGCTAGTTCGTGCATGATGGCAAGCATCTACTTATCATGGATTGAGTATAGTCGTTCGACTCTCGAGAGTTTTTGACTCTCGAATGCAATGGGGTGACGGTCTTGCATTAACACTGCTCCAATGCCTTCTCTCGACACATCGCACTCTAGGAGGAAAGGCTGAGTGAAGTCTGGTAGTGCCAGTACTGGACACATACTCATGAATTCCTTCAATCTATCGAAGGCTTGTTGTGCTTGCTCATCCCAATGGAAAGCCCTCCTCTTCGTCAGGTCTGTCAGTGGTGCTCCTAGCTGTGAAAACCCTTTCACAAATCTTCTGTAATAACTTCACAGTCTAAAGAACCTATGCAACTCTATGAGTGTTCTAGGTGTGGGCCAATCAATAATTTCCTGAATTCTCTCTTGATGCACCTGAACCCCTCGGTTGCTTATGACATGACCCAAGTACAAGATTTCAGTCATTCCAAATTCACATTCAGACGTCTTTGCAAACAATGAGTGTGACTCCATGATTCCTAAGATCTCATCCAAATGTCTCATATGTTCCTCCCACGTCTTGATGTAAATGAGTATGTTGTCAAAGAACACTAGCAAAAACTTACGCAACTGCTTGTTGAAGATGTGGTTCATGCAGGATTGGAAGGTGGTTGGTGCATCGGTTAACCCAAACGGCAGGACTGAGAACTCGTAGTGTTCATAGTGGAAACAAAATGCTATCTTTTGGACATCTTGCTCCCTCATGCAGATCTGGTGGTAGCCGGAGCAAAGATCAATCTTGGAGAAGTAAACTGATCCTGTAGTTAATCCAACAGCTCAACAATCCTAGGAATGGGGTATCTATTCTTGATGGTCTTCTTGTTCAATGCACAGTAGTTGACTCACATCCTGAGGCTTCCGTCCTTTACCAACACTACCGAGGATGCTAAGGGACTAGAGTTGGGTGTTATCCATCCTTTGTCAAGGAGCTCTTGGATCATCTTCTCTATCTTTTCTTTGAATTTTTTGGGGTGGCAATAGGGTGTGATAATAATAGGCTTGGTGCCCTCCTCCAACTCGATGGTATGCTCAAAACCTCTATGGAGATATACTAGGTGGAATATCTGTGAAGACCGAACTATGCTTATCCAACACCGCTTGAAGTTCATCATCTTGGTAGTAGGTTTGTTGCCGACTCGAAGGTTTGGTCGAGACCAAACATTGTGCCGCCCAAATGACCTCATCATGTCTAAAAATTACTTCCATCCGTTTCGCCAAAATCTCCCCTGGACCGCCATTCGAAATTCCTCTTAGTACCACCTTCTTGCTATCTACTTCAAATGAGAATTCCATCCTTTTGAAACTATGTGTGTATTGGTCGAGGGTCCCCATCAATTGAATACCCAAAAGGACATTCGTATCATCCAAATCTACCACGAAGAAATCATCTGTCACTGTGTAGTTCCCTATGGTGATGCTGAATTGCGGGACTAGATGAGTACATGACAATAGATTTCCTCCTGTCTCATGTTCCTTCATAGACAAACCCCTCCTGGTGATGAGTTGATGAAGTTGAGAGTGGCCCTGCTGTCCAACATGACTATGACCTGTTGTCTGTGGAGCGTATCACGAACCCGAAACACACTGCACCTTTGAGTGTCGACCAGTGCTGCAATGATGCCTCCCCTCTGTACCAGTGTGGCAACCCTCTCTGCTCTGTTCATTTCTTCTTTAGCCTCTTCTTCTTGTAGTTCGGACTCTTCATTCTCCTCCTCGCCGTCGAACGCCACTTCAATATAGTGGATTTTTCCCTTTCCTAAGCATCAGTGTCCTAGTTCCCATGGCTCCTTACAGGTGTAGCAAAGCTTTCTCTTCCCGAGCTCTTGCCTTGTGGCCTCGTCCAATTATGGCTTCTTCGGGTATGGTTTGTTGTCTTTCTCCTTTGGTGCTAGGGGTGGTTTGGCATGCGTGTAACTCTTGGAAGAAGAAGATGAGTTAGCCATGTCATGCGCCTTCTTAATTTCTTTTGTGAGCGTGTTGGGGTTGAACCCTTTGACCCAATCCTTTAGGGGTTCCATCAATCCATCCATGAACAACACAACCAGTGTTCTTTCTGAGATGTCTGTGACCAAAACTGTCAGTCTCTGAAATTTTGTGATTAACTATCCACTGGTTCGGTCTACTTCAGTTGAGCCAACTCCTTGAAGTTGAGCTTTGGATCCTTTCTATCAAAGTGGTCTATAAGTCTCTTCGTGAAGTTGGCATATAAAGTGACTCGATCATGACCGAGGGTGACCATTCCATGGTGCCACCATTTGTGAGTGATTCCTTGCATGTGAAGTTTTACAAACTTGATTGCCTCATCTTCAGGCATTGGGTTGAGCTGGAAGTAGGTATACTCTTTCTGTACCCACACTCGTGTTGATGTTTTCTCGAACCCATCAAAGGATGAGAAACTTAGCTTGCCAATCTTCCTATTGATGTCATCATTGTAATGGCCATGGCTCCTGACTTCCAAATATTTCATTCCTAGATTTGCATAATCCTTGAAGGATATCTCTCCCTCAAGTTTTGCATGCCTCCAATCTTGTCTCAGCAACTCTTGCATCTCTAGGAAAGTGGGCTCTCGTTCTCTACGAGGCACTTTTGTTCTTTGGGGAAATGCCGGCATCAACGACCAAGAGTGAGCATTGTGTGTTTAACCTTCCAGTGATTGAATTATCGCCATGGCCATTGTGATCTCCATTTGTTCTACTTTCCACCAATTGCCCCAATGTCTCTTCCATGAGTTGTTGGTGTTGTTCTCCCTTGGCCATGGTTTCGTTGAGTTGAGCCTGGCTTCTGGTTAGCTCGCTCAGCAATGCTGTGATTTCAGCATTGGGCTCCCACATTTTGTCTGCAGAATGGTACCTCCTTCTGGTGTATACTATGAGCTCATTTTGCATCTACTACCTGACAAGGTGACAACATCACCAGCTTTCATACCACTGTAATGTATTGAATGATGGATGTCACCTGATGGCAAGTCAGTCGAGGGCGAGTACTTGAGGACAATGTATCTAAGGGCAAGTACTCGAGGGGAAATACCTATGGACAATGTACTAGAGGGGAAGTACACGAGGGTGAATACCCAAGGGCAATGTACTTGAGGGGAAAGCACGCGAGAGGAATGTACCCGAGGGAAAGTACTCGACAAATGTACTTGAGGGGAAGTATTCGAGGGCAAATACCCAAGGGGAAGTACCCGATGACATCTTCAAACCTCAATTGTCAGCTCCCTTCAGCTCTAACGACAATGTTCCACTTGTATGGCCAAGTACCCGTATGGTAATTAGGCTTCCCGTATAGTAATTAGGCTTCATTGTACGGTAAGTAGGTGTCACCTATACAACAAGGTACCTGTACAGTGATTGATACTTCCCCCTACGAAGTATGTTTTGCTCGTATAGAAAACTAAGCCCACACACTTCCAAACACTCCATACGACAATGTAGGTTTTTACTTCAATTGAAACACGATGAAGAATCCAGTTATAGATAATTCCTCCGCCAATAATATTATTGCAGATATAGGATGAATCAACACAGAGTATGCACCGTCAACAACATGCAATGGCCAAGAACTAGAAATTTGTGTTTTTAGATGATAAGAATAAAACTCACATTACATCAGATTTGTCCTCAATTGAAGACTTCACAATTTTGGATCATAGACAGAATAGGGCGAGGAGTGATTCCCACCAAAACTGTGAATTCAAAAAAGGGAGGGTCTTGCACCTTCGATACTGCAAACAAGGACTCAATTCCAACTAGAATTGCAAATACACAAGAAAATAAACTCCATGATGATTACCTACAATGCCAAACATAGTCTTATAAAGGGCTCTTGGAAGTTTCCTGAAGGGTTACAAGTAGGCCGACAATAGTTTATTACTTTTTGTTTTATTATTAAATTAATTAATTAAATGGGTCCGTAAGATATTATTATTAAATTTGGAACCACTTAATCAATTAATTTAATTGAGTCATTTAATTATTTCGGGTATATTACATTTACATGTAATATATATTATTAAAGAAATTTAATTGCTTCATTGATGTTTTCCTATTCTCAATCCTAACTTCTGCCCAATTCTATGTCTCTAGTTTCACTATTAGGACTGTTCTAGAAAGGGGTCATTACAATTGGTATCAAAGCATGGTCTTGCTATCTTGTAGGGTAAAAGATAAAACGATGAATCATTCTAGTAAATAAAATGGAATCTAAACATATGAGATTATATACAAATATTATGGATAGATTATAAATAAATTACAGTGATTACATTGCTTATATTTTTTAAGTATGTGTCTTACCTCATAATCAATCAGAATGGGTGGAAGTAAGTAGGGAATTGCAGTTTACCGGCTCTCCCAAGCTAAGTAGGCTACCCCAAGGGATGAAATCATCATAGTGGGACGTTTCTGCCTCTTGTGGGCCAGTACGTGAGTGGTCATAGTAGGACACTGCACGCTCTTGGGGTTAGCTGGGTTGAGCAGTTTATAGGCACCCTCTCAAGGCTTTCCTACCAAACTAAACCATGATTACTTATGAAAGACACATTTTTCATTCTTTGTTTTCTAGTCAATAGGAAGGAATCTAACACTTTCTTTATTATATATACACTTTGTGTAAGCTTCACATCTTCATGCATTATGTGTATACTTCATGTATGCTTCGTGTCTTCATGCATCTACTTAGATACTTTGTGTATGCTTCGTGTTCTCATATACTCATTTCATATTTTCAAGTGCCTATCTCATGTGTGGTTCAACTTGGTTTATCTAGTATAATAGAATAACTAGAGAGATAAATTTGAGAACTTGGGTTTTGGAAAATTCAATTGGCACCATTATAATATGGTTTAAGATTGCCCCTCCAGATGAGAGAAAAATTGTCTTAAGTCACCAAATGTTACTATACAATTATAAGGAGAAAGATATGTAATTGCTTGAGGACAATCAAATTCAGGAAGGGTGGACTGTCATGAGCCATGAATTGATGTGTGGTGCAAAAATACAAATTTTAATGGATACATGTATTTGTGGCAAAATACACATTACTTTATATATATGTTTAAATTCCCAACCAGTTATCTAAATAATAAATACTGTTAATTATAATTATATTATCTATAGTATACAATTATCTAATAATAAATAAAGTTAATCAAATTATTAATATTGTTAGTAAAATAATCAATATTAATAATATTTATTATATATTCATAGTAAATATTCATTATATTAAATATATTACTTTATTAATAAACAATACAAATTACATAACAATCATTATTAGTAAACATAATCGGCGACCTGTTTTAAGGAAACAACAGCATCATGAAAGGATTCAGTGGAATATAAAGTTGTATTGACTGCATACAAATAGAGAGGGGGGACAGCATAAAAACAAGGATTAAGGGATACAGCCAGCGTGGAAGTATATGACTCAGTGCTGATAGATATAGGGACCAGAAAATAAGCAATCGGGTCTTACAAGTACATACAGTATGTACTCTTTATAACTAAGGAAAACTCAGTAATATATATTTACGTTGGCAGTAGTTTATTGAAGATATATATATGTGTGTGTGTGTGTGTGTATTCGGTGATTAATATTAAGAAATATATTTGTTAAGAATTATATAGTAAATAATATAAGAATTATTATGTATATATAAATACACACAAAAATATATATCATTATATATATCAAGGGTATATAGTTGGGATTATGTAATGCCCCGCCAGGGAACCCAGGAGAACTTAACCTAAACACGTGACTAAGTTTGCAGAATAATTTTTAAAAAAAAAAAGTTAACATACAAGATAAACATCAATGCGAAAGCAATTACCATTTACTCACATTAATACAATAACCAACACAGGTTACAACTCTCAAGGATTCTTCGAGGAAGATTACGTTAACATTAATTAATTAATTTAGATTAGGTATAAAAACAAAACTCATAAAAACAAATGAAAGATAAATGCAACATCTCCTATAAGATAACATAAAAATAACTGGTACCGTAAGGTATCCATAAAACTACATCTACTGCACATGTCGTAGGGTATGTAATACAATAACCGAAAAGAAGTACACATGATATCTCTGAATAACTAATACAAAGATACATGATCATAAGAAGAAGAGAAAGAAGAACACAACTCCATCAATGAAGATCAAGAAGGAACAACTGCCACAGGGATCATCCAGCATCGGTACACGAACGTCGAAATCTCAAATGGTAAAAGAATCACTACCACCCGACCTCGTGAACCTAAATGGTCCACTCCCACCGTGCTGAGGAGGTAACAACAGATCCCACTCGGATAACAAACATAAACAGAACAAGCTAAGGAAAAGATCCTGAAAGCTCTCTAACTCAAGGTGAACAAAAGATAACAATAGGTAAGACTTTCTAATCCAGAGGCAACCGACACATGTAGAATAACTAGACTATGCATAGGAAGGTGCCATCATGTATGTCTAACCCTTGAGTCTCATCTTGGTAATCACTCTGGATCCTGGCACTCAAGTGACCATACACGGATCAATGACTCCTCGTACAGACGAAGCCATTAACTATGCTAGACACACCTCTCAAGGCGGCCAACATCATCTCCATTCCCATCTTAGTCTGTACTAGCACTCAAGCATGAGCGAGGAACAAATCTTATTAAGTTCATTTAATTCCCCTTAATTTTATTAGGTTATCACTTGATTATAGATACTTACAATAAGTGATCTTGGCAGCCACTTGTGGGCCCCGATGCTTATTGCAAGCCACCCCCTACTACATATCTAGGTAAACTACCCTAGGCTCACAGATCTCACATAGATCATAAGATGATAATCATGTCCCTCATGACTGTTCCACAAAATAACAGGAACAAATTGGTTCTCACATAACCATAATATCACAAAACACTCTCCAAGTGTTCACAAAAGAATATACTCTTGATCCCATGGATAGGACATAAAAGTCAACACCATATTCCCCTATATAGAATATGAAGCAGAACATAATACAACAAGAGCCCAAATGGTCAAATCAGGGAATAATTGGAACACACACACATCAAAACATAATACTGAAAACATGTCCAACTGACAATAACCCCGGCCTCTGTTTTCCCCCAGGTCTTCTAGTAACCCGATATCACAAGAAGCACAAGAAGACACTTAAGGAACAAAGAATACAACACTCACATCATAGAAGGCTAAAATCTAACCGTAAGCATTTAAATTTCATAATGATCATAATTGAATCTAAAAGTAGAAACACATAAAACTGCTAAGAGAATCATAATCATAATTATCACAATAATGCCATAATCAAATATTATCCATAGTCTCCTAATAGTTCTAACAAGAGAAAAACACCCACTTTCAGTGGAAACATAACACCTCTAATAATTCATTTGCCATTATGAACATAAATAATCACATAAACTTTATTCCACTTACTGTTCCGAATAATTAATGCGATAAAAATCATCTCCTATGTGTATATGTATGGATCCAATTTTAAATACATAACTCGTTTGAAATAATCAACACAAAATTTGAAATAAACAAACTCACATTATAAATTTAAATACATATATACATATAAATTTAACATATAAATGACCACATAGGTAAATATTGTTTAAACGTATAATTTAAACTATGATTGTATCAACAATTAATTCATCATAAGATCCAATTCTATATAACAAAAATCTTTTAACTAAATATTAATTACTTATAATTAATATTTGATTTAAATCAATTAAACAAAGATTCAAGATAAGTTTTGATTTAATAAAAATTAATACATAACTTTTAATTAAACCAGAATTAATAAATAAAATTAATAAACAAAATTTAATATAATATAATTACCAAACAAGAATTAATAAATTAAATTAAAAAGAAATATTAAATAACAATTAATAAAACTTTTTAAATAAACAAATTTTAATAATATAAAATTTAAAACTAAAAAGTTTTGTGGGGGAAACCGGGCCCCACGCCCCCACTGCCGCGTGGCAGTCTAGGACTGCCCACGGCGAGCCCCTTGGGGCCCCGTGCGACAGCCCTAGCTGCCTCACGTCAGTCTAGGTACTGCCGTCGGCAGTGCCTAGGCTGCCATGTGACAGTCCTTTTGTGCTGCCATGAGGGAATGGGGAGGTAAGGGGTATGGGCCCCGCCTCCCTTCCCTAATATAAATTTTCATTTTATATTTAAAAAAAAATAAAAAAAAATAAAACATAGCAGCTTTTTAAATATAAAGGGAAAAACACTTTAATTTATATATAATTTTTTTAAATTTCCGAAAATGGAAATAAAACAAAATGGAGATATTTTTTTTATTTTTAAAGGCAGTCACATATTTTAATTGTATTTGACTTTTCTTTATTTTGTCTTCTTGCCCCTTTATTTTTTTTGTACTGTCCTACTTGATTTTCTAATTGATTGTATTTTTTATAGAATGACCATTTTTAACTAGAATTGGGTTTTTTTTTTCACAAATTGATTTTCTTTCCAATGAGGATTTATTTTTCTCTCAGCATTATAGTTAGACTATAATCTAAGATTAATTTATCGATTTTTAGGAGATCTATGAAGAATCTTCCAATGAAATTTTGCCAGCATAAATTACTATGCTAAATTTTAATAAAAGCAAGAAATCAACTAAACTAGGGTTTTCTAAATACGCAGAATCAAAGAAAAGACATATTTAACTATTGAGATACACTAAAACAAAGAAAACTAGATAAATGCAAAACAAAACTAACAGACAGGATTTCAAAGCCTACTTTGGATCCAAAGCAAGAAACTGAAATTGAAAACCTTTGAAGATCTGTAGACCAGAATTCCTCTGAGGATAGATTCAACCTGCAGATTTGAACCTATGAAGAACGCAACACCAAAAATTCCAGATGCACAACGTAGCCAAAACAACAAGAAACACTAGTACATTTGATGTCAAATTCCGACGGCCATTTGTCGGATTTGCAACGCCCATTTGTCGATATTTTGACATGTGTCTGTCGCCGTTTTTGCGTTGGAAATTGCGACAGAAGAGGTAACCGTCGGTTTTCCGACACCCCATTCCGTCGGAAACTTGCTCATGAATACCAGCTTTGTTATGACATTTCCTACAGTCCATCTATCGGAAATCCGACAAGAAGACCTATCAGAAATATAGCATGGATTTCGCAATTAGTTGTCGAAAAGAATTACTTTTCGACTTTATAACTGTTGGAATAGTGATAGATCCGTAGCCAACGCCTGACAAATAAACCCATCGGTGCTATAGCATTATTGTCACTAAAGTCTATCAAAAAGTACATATCTCCGACATTGGGACTGTCGGAAGAGCAACGGTATGGCAGTATATTGCCGACAGGTAGCCCTGTCGGAGATATAGCATTCCTGTCGTAGTAATTGTCGAAAAGTAATTTTCTCCGACATTTTATCTGTCAAAGAGGCGACGGGTTGGTGTATTGTTCGACAGGAAATGCTGTCGGATGTATAGCACTATCGTCGGAATAAACTATAAAGTGTCGAAAATGCGACGGATCTGCACGTTAAAAATAAGAAAGCTCAAGAGACCATCATAGGTTGTCTCTTTTTTCGGTCTATATTATTGACAGAATGTTTTACCTTTCATTAGCTCATCAAATCCGGAGATTTGAAAGAATTTAATAGAATATTTTCATGACAACGTATATTATTTAAGTTGACGTTGCACGAATTTATCTACTTCGCGCACTTGTAGACTATGAGGACGGCGATAAAGAAGCATCTCCTCCAATGGCCTACATTACTCAAGCCACAGGAGGGGATGCTTCTTTATGGCCATCCTCGTAGTATAAAAGTGTGCGCAAAGAATATAAATTCGTTCAGCATGAAACTTAAATAATGTACGTTGTACATGAAAATATTCTATTAAATTCTTTCAAATCCTCGAATTTGATGAGCTAATGAAAGGTAAAACATTTTGTCAATAATATAGACCGAAGAAAGAGACCTACTATGATGGTCTCTTGAACTGTGTTATCTTTAGTCCTAGCTACTAGGTAAGGCCTAGAAGACTTATACCTGTCGATCGTCGAGAATAATCACCGTCTTGCATTTATGTACACTGCACAGTATCCAATATAATTGATCCTAGTCTTGCAAAAACATTTTACACTTGTGCAGCTCATCAATACTGGAGGCCTAAAGTAATTTTATATGATCACTAGCACATTTCGTGCATGGATGAGAAACAGTATCCAAAGTTTCTAGATAACCATTTTTGAGAAGAGGAATGAGTGGAGGCCAAAGAAGGGATAATTGTGAAGGTTTTATAGACGTAGGTTACTGAATGATCATCTCTGCACTGGTACTCAATCTGGTCGCCACTCCATATACGTCTTCTCAGAATCTAAAAACTCTCCATCATTGATTCCCGTCGTTTTTTCAACATTTCCGTGGACTGAGACCTTAAATTATTGAACTTCTCTTTGTTTCGAGAATAGTTTAACATTCTCTACTTAACAGGGCCAACCACGTGAAGGTGGAAGCTCATTTGGCCCCTCCTAGGAGCCTCTTATGACCCTTTACGACATTTTAAGACCTCTAAGATGTATTCTTAGGGATCGTAAAGGGTCGTAAAGGGTCATAAGGGGTCCTGGGACACAACAGGTGATAAACATAAATGTAGGCATCATGGTCACAATTTTTTGGAGACACAACATAATTGAGTGGTATTCCCAGACGATGCAAATCAATGGTTGCTTTGGTTGATTTGCATCGTCTGGGAATACCACCCAATTATGTTGTCTCCAAAAAATTGTGACCATGATGCCTACATTTATGTTTCTCAGCTGTTGTGATATCTACATCGCAGTCTGTAGTTGTTGCAGCAGCAGAGCCTATATTCTACAACAAAAAGGAAGACATCTTTTTAGCCTAGGTGTAGATCCTACCCCAATTGTTGAAGGATCTAGGGCCAGGCTAGAAAGATGTCTTCCCATTCTGTCTGCAACATTGTGTCCATCCATGATCTCAGGAATATCATCGTCTTTCCACTCTTCATTTGCCAAAATATACCGCTTCTTCAAGCTTGCAGAGTAATCTTATTAATAAAAGAACTCTTGCCAACATTAGGGTACCCACAGATCAAAATAGTTGATGTTATTGGTGCTTGTGCTCAAGGATATCGATTCATTGTTTTGAAAGGGCCAAATCATTTTTATTTCGATTGTAGAGAAAAGGAGTAGGAGAAAACGAGCGGGTGAAAGCTGATCGAGCACGAGAGAAGGCATTGCATTTTATTTGATCATGAATGCTCTCTGAAATGACCAATCATGTTTTCTATTCGATTCTTTTTGGTGCTCTTTTTCCCCATATTCAGTAGATAAAAATCATGGCGGCAGCCACTTAGCCATCTTTTTGATATTCCAGGTATTTTACAAAGATACAGGTATGTGGATTTATCATTCAGTTGCTTGCAGTTATTGGTCAAATGCAAATATTTTGTCAAGTTGAAAGGGCAAGATATCAGTTTGGTGTTTTCGGTTTATGTTAAAAGTTGATTTGGTAAAATCCTCAAAAAACACACTACATGTTCTAAAATGTAAAGAAGTTGAATGTTAAATGTAAGATATATATCTCATCCATAGTAATCAAAAGAAAGGACATGAAACTTAGAAGGAGATTTACCAATCTAAAAATATAAGCGAATAGGAAATATGATTGGTACCTTATGAATTGGTTTTTGAGGTGCACAATCTTCATCAATCTCCTCAGAAGAAGACCCCTCCTCACGAAAAATGCATTTAACACAAAAAACAAATCTACAAAACTGAACCAATGACATGTTTAGAACAAAGAAATAGAATGATAATAATATGCTGAAAATTCTATTATGTTTAATACACACAAAAGGACCAGTCCCAACAATTCTTAAACATATTTTATCTGATATGATAATAACATGCTAATTAAACTGATAAAGGTGTTATCTGCATTTAATTTGCCAATTACTAATTACACAAAAAACAAATTTACAAAACTGAACCAATGGCATGTTCTTCGTGTGGTACAAGGAAGATTTGGCTATGAAAAAAAAAAGTGAAACGGCTTCATCATTTTTATTTCGAATGGATAGAGGAGCGGGAGAAAAGGAGCCGAAGATGAGCGCGAGAGAAGGTATGTGATTTCTTCATCTTTCAAGCATCTGACATCATATTCGACCACAAATTTCAAATGCATTGCACTTTATTTGATCATGAATGCTCTTTGAAATGACCGCATTCTACTGGTGTCATGCCTTAGCCTGTGCTTTATCTCCATTATTTGATGTTATTGGTGCTTGTGCTCAAGGATATCGATTCACTGTTTTCAAATGTTTGGATCATTTTGGTCGTGATTGTTCCTCTAGTACACAGTCAGGAAATGTAACTGTCTAATGATTATATGTAATGTTGAATGGATTAAATGCTTTATTCTTGGTAGAAGTGAATGGAAGGAATAGTGTTGGTGTTAGGTTTCATTTATTATTGTATTCAATGGTTTCCAAGATGTGTTGAGGAGTTTGCTCCTTGTTTAATGTTAACTGTTACTGCACAATCCACTCATACAACAGTGAAATGCTATGTGATTGACAATTTCATACAATTGGTCCTTTGGCGTGTATTAAATACAATCCAGTCACTTATTGAATGCTTTGGAGACTACTGGTTTGACTATCCATGCGTTACCAATGACTGAGATTCATTAAAGGATACAAAACCCTTCATTTTGGGGTTATTGCGTGTGGATTCAAATGTAGGTTTGATTTGGTTAATGTTTAGAAGAGATCAATAAAGTATTTAAAGACAATCTTACATGTTTGGAGAGGTTTGAGAGGCACTTATCATGACTGTACCCTCACAAACAGCGGCATAGACTGGTTTTACTAAGTTTCCTTTCTCTATTTTGAGGTTTCATTTCTCTGCCGCAGGGGTACAGTCAGAGGGTTCATTGACAAAATGATCTTTCGAATGGTTACTACGAATATGAATGATTTGATATAACATATTGCTCATTTTACTTGAAGTTTGGAATAGCTTGTGCAAGGGTGAAAGTAGTTTTGATCGTGATTGTTCCTCTACACAGTCAGGAAATGTAACTGTCTAATGATTATATGTAATGTTGAATGGATTAAATGCTTTATTCTTGGTAGAAGTGAATGGAAGGAATAGTGTTGGTGTTAGGTTTCATTTATTATTGAATTCAATGGTTTCCAAGATGTGTTGAGGAGTTGCTCCTTGTTTAATGTTAACTGTTCCTGCACAATCCACTCATACAACAGTGAAGTGACAAAATTGAACCGATGGCATGTTTACAACAGAGAAATAGAATGATAATAATATGCTGAAAATTCTATTCTGTTTAATACACGCCAAAGGACCAATCCCAAAAATTCTTAAACATACTAGTTATCTGATATGATCAATTATTAATAAAGGTCTAATTCTGTAGACTGCTAGCACGAAGGAAGACTTGACCTAGCCAAATCTTCCTTGTACCACACAAAAAAATGTGTGATAACTATGTCTACTCCAATCTTAATTGTTTAAGAATTCATCATATCAGATAAAGTATGTTTAAGAATTGTTGGGAGTTCTATTAGACCTTTGTTGTAAACATGTCATTGGTTTTCAAATGTTTGGATTCACGTTTGTTGATATTACTGGCACGTTTAATGATGCCATTGTATATTGCTGAGATGCTCACTAAAATGACCGCATTCTACTGGTGTTGTGCCCTAGCCCGTCCTTTAACTCCATTATTTGATGTTATTGGTGCTTGTGCTCAAGGATATCCATTTTTTTGAAATGTTGATTGTGGTTATCAAATGGACAGCTCGTGAGCTTCTAGCTAGGCGTCATTTGTATTGATAGCTTAGGGCATCAAATGTATTGTATCATTGATAGTTGAGACTTTGTTAAAAGGAAATAGGACAAATAACGATTTTGATTTAGTTTCTCTATTTTGATCTCTAAGTGGCTTACAACCCTAGAGAAGTATATGCAGATTTACGGATGCAGTTGCAGGATACATAGCAGCTAATAATTCACAAGAAATCCATGCATCCAATTTGAATAGCAATTAATACAAAGAAATAGGGTCCTCCAATGGCCCAATCAGCCGGACCTTGACTGTCCCCTCAACCCCCAGTGACCCTTCAAAACTGGGCTATCATGCAATCAGTGAGTGATCCTTCATTCTCCTAGTCTGCCCTGCATCCAAACATATTGGAAATACACAATACAATGATAACAAGTCTTTCACAATCCCCCTTCCCTCAAGGAACACTATCAACTATCCCTTCCACATAGCATTTCACTGTTGTATGAGTGGATTGTGCAAGAACAATTAACATTAAACAAGGAGCAAACTCCTCAACACATCTTTGTTGTAAACATGCCATTGGTTTAGTTTTGTAAATTTGTTTTTTGTGTTAAATGCATTTAAATGGAACATTAAGCATAGTAATAATATGCTTAATCTATTAGTAATTGCAGATTAAATGCCCATAACACCTTTATCAGTTTAGCACGTTATTATAAGATACTAAAGAAGACCTGTTATTTGTCAGAGAAATCTTCACTGTCCCCCACAATGAAGATAATGAAGATTGACCTCCTACCCCACAACAAAGAACATTGTAATAAGAATAAGATATAATATAGTGTTAGAATAAACTTTGAACAAAGACATGGAATGCTTAAGTTAATGATCTAAAAAGTTGCAAATATAAGAATTGAAAAAGAAGATAGTGCCAAGAAACATTTTCACAAATATGAAACGTGAGGAAAAGTAATAACATTAACAATGCCAAGATTCACAACATTAAATTTCACTTGCGGATAAGTTTCTGCAGTGGGTTGCCCAACATCAAAAATATGTTGAGTTGCATTTGAGCTGTAACTAAGAGTATCATGTAGAACAAACCCTAAACTTTGAAAGCGTTTTGCAGCTGACAATTCAAAATTCAATTTAAGCAAGCATCAGTAAGTGAAATAAATTATAGACATCAACATCAACATCATCATAATCATTAGACATAAATTATAGACATCAACATCAACATAATCATAATCATTTGGAGGGTATTCATTTTGGATAGTACTATGTTTCTTGAAAGTTTTTGTGATGCTTCTAAACTTTAAAGATATATTTTATGGCTTAGTGATAATATAGATTAGTGTTTTTTTTTTAATGGAATGTTGTTGATCATTCATGGTCTTGAAGAAACTTTTGATTGTTTTGATTCTCGAGTCTTGACATTGTTAAACAATGTGATATAGACTGACCACAAGATGGTTCAGTTGGTCCTCTCTTTTTGTTTAATCATTTGTCTTCTTCATGGTGTAAGTGTCAATATCTTATAATCCAACCAGCATGTCATAACCCCACTTCTGACAAACCTCACAGCATGCAAATCATAGCCAAAGACTTGGGTGATCAGCATAGACAAACAACGATTACCCTTAGGAAACAATGATCATTAATATTCATTAATGGCGGGCAGTGATTCCTTGGTAATAAAGGCATTGACATCATTCATCATCTTAACCAAGTCATGGGTGGTGATCCTTGAAATAGCACAATTAGTAAAAGGAAATAACAACATAACATAATTTGGAGTGAGGAAGAAGGAAAATTGGAAAACAAAATATGGAATAATCAGGTTGGAATTTGAGAAGAATTTAGAAATAAACTTGAATTAGAAAAAAGCCAAGTTATCCGGTTCTTTGTTTGAGGCTGGGTTCCGGTTCTACTTTTGTTCTCCTCTGGGTTTGACTTGGGTTCCTTTGGTAGGAACTTGGGTGCCTGGGCCAATCTCGGGTGCACCTGCAGTATTATAAATATGATACACGAGGTATTTTATTCATAATTTTATAGGCTAACTCATTATTATGGTAACATGCGTATGACCACACTCCATGCCTTATAATGGTACCCGACATGGAGTGTGGTTCAAATGAAGTTGAACCAAATGCTGACCGTGATGGCTATGATCATGATGAAGATGAATATGAATATTAAATCTAAAATATGGCTTGTAATTTGAATTTTCATTGTGAATGAAGAAACTATAGATTCAAGTTGACTCATTCTATGTTGTAGTATATTTGTTCCCTAGATCTACCATATTATATATGTGTAGCCTGTAAGGGACATCTTCTGCTCATCCATGTATCAGATCTCAGTGAGAGTTCTTAGGAGAAAGACAAGATGTTAGTGGGAGATGGAGAAACCAATCTCAGAACACCATTTGAAGCCTTGCAATGTTGAGAGTGGGATAAAGGCTACACTTGAGACCTTATATAAGGAAGAATCTTATTGAGCTTCACTTTGTTTCGAGAATAGTTTTATATTCTGTACTAAACAGGGCCAACCACGTGAAGGTGGAAGCTCATTTGGCCCACCGGCCCCCCCCTAACATCACTCTAAATTCCCCGTTGACATCTAACATTCATTCATTATTTCATCCATTAATAAAATGTAACATTCATTAATTATCAAACGATAACATTCATTAACATTCATTCACACATTAATAAAATGTGACATTCATTAATTATCACACGATAACATTCATTAACACATAAAATTTATGAACATTCAATACCACATAATTAAATTCATTGGCATATAAAAATCAGTCATTATCAATTAAGGTGCATAGATGACAATCATTTCTTTTTTTTCTTTTGATTTCTAGTTTTTAAGAAGTAATCGTTAAGAGGAGTATCAATATCATCATGATGATCATCTACCTTCTCATTAGATCTCAATGCATGCCTAGTTCTCTGTTGATGCAAAGGGGGATCATCTACAATAACATATAAGAGGGTTAAATTAAAAACATTTTAAAGTATTTCAGTACTTTACAGGCCATAATCGTATAGCTCTTTACCTAATCTAGTCACATCATCAACATCGAGGTCAATGGATGATGAGGCCATTTCTTGCTAACCGGTAACTTGCAGAAAGTAGCTTAGATCGGTATTACAGACAGTAATTCTCAGTGATCAAAGCGCGAGAATGATACTTAGCACAAGAATTCGTAAATCACAAAGTAAGCAAAGTAAAAACTTGTGAGTAATTCTACTTTCTTTTATAGAGTTAGGTCATAACGATAATTACCCAACGGTAACTATTCGTTAAACGACTATAGTAATAAATGCCTTACCTAACTTTTCTTTCCATTTTTCCCAACTGGTGATCCGGCTTTTTCGGTTTGGAAGTCCTCGGTTGATTTTTGCTTACCTAACCGGTTATCCTTGTAGACTGAGTGAGTCCAATTCTCATCAGTCTTACCGGGAACGGTAGATTGTCTACCGGTTCCCTCTAGGCCTTTATGACTCAGTTTGCTGAAGAGATATCACCATCTGTAGATGATGATCTTTCCTCTATCTTCTCCTTAGTGGAGCTCTTTGATTCCTTTTTGAACCAAATCTGTCTAATTGCTTTCTCAGTCTTCTCTTCCTTGTTGATCTTCTCTACCGGTTTGACCAGTTCTTTCTTCTTGTTGGATGACCGGTTCCTGCAATTTTTAGCTAGGTGTCCAACTTTGTTGCAGTGATAGCAGACTATCTCGGTTGCCTTCCATGGGTTCACCCTTCTAGTATTGGGTGATTTGCACCATGAGTCATTGTGTCTGTGCATCCCATAGTCTGTACAGTTGGCTGTGCACCGGTTCTTGTTTCTCTTGGTGAATACCCGTCTTGGGGATCTGAATGCCATTGTCTTTGATCTGCATTCTTCAGCCTTGTGTCCAAATTTATTGCATGCATAGCAGTAGCCCTTGAAGCTTCCCCTACTTCCATTGGACACCGATGTAGGGCTGGACCAACATTCATTGGTCTTGTGGCCGAACTTGCAACAGTTCTTGCAATAGTTGTTGTTTGGCTTTACCGGTGCATTCCTGCAGTTGATTGTTCTATGACCTAGTTTCCCACAATGATTGCAAGAGGTGTTAAAAGTTTTCTTACCTTTTTGAGCCAGCGGCTTCTTCTTATCCTTCTTGCTTGTCTTTGCTCCAGAAGATTCGCCAATTTCTTTGGTGTCATTTTCGGTGAATCCAAGACCGGTGTGATCTTTGTGCTTTCTTTGAGCTTTGAGTTGCTCATCAAGCTTCACGGAGCTCTCGTATCTTATTAGGGTTTCATTTCTTTCTTCAAATTTTTTCATTTGTTCCTTCAGTTGATACAACTCTAGTGCCAGTCTTTTGCATGCTTCATCCCTATCATGCCATCTCTTCTGCATGTTGGCATTTTCTTGGGTGACAATTTGCATGTCTTCTTGGAGTTGCAAAATGATTAGTTCATTTGCTCCTACAGCTTCCTCTACCCGGTTCTTTGCTTTTTCAGAGGCTATTAACAACTTGACTGCTGTATTCTTTTCATCTTCAACTTTTCTCTTTTTCTCAATCAGTTCAGTCATCCTCAGGGCATTATCCTCTTGTTCCCTCTTAAGGTTGGAGATTTGATCGATTAGGATCTGATTCTTTCCCATGAGTTCAGATACTGCCTCCTCAGCTTCATCAGATCCACTCTGCCCAGAGAGTTCATCAATGGTTTCATTGCTCTCATTCAACTGTTGAGCCAACTCCTTTCTCTTTGCAAGTGATCTCCTCAGTCTATTCTCCAGAGAGGCAATAATGTCGTTGGCTTCCTCTAGCTGTTTCTGATACCGGTAACCCTCCATGATCTTTCTCTCAAGCTGTTAAACTTTTAAGTATAGAGAACTAAGCTCTGATACCAATTGTTATTACCAACTGGTTACTGAGAGGGGGGGGGGGTGAATTAGTAAGAACTATTTCCTACTATAATTCCAATCTTATTTAGTACTTCTTGTAATCTAAGCAAAGTAAAAACAAACATTCATAACTATAAAAAAAGTACATAGATCAACACAAAATATATACGTGGGAACCCTCGGTTAGAAGGAAAAAACCACGGTCAGACAGAGCTCACAACTTCACTAGTGCAGAATGAAGACGCCCTGTTAGGAGCTTACAAAGCACTGGTTAAGGTGCTACCTGGTTAAGGGATTTTACAAAAGATCAGTTAAGATCTTAACCTTGTTAAGAGTCGCTTGGTTAGAGGTCTTTCAACATCAATTAAGATGTTACCCTGTTAGGGGATTTTACAAAGAATCGATTAGGTCCACCCTGATAAAGGGATTTTAACTTGCTTTCACACCTTACAAAAGCAATGATCTATTATGACACCGATTGCCTAATTAGATCATACCTGTTGATCTTTCCCCGGTTTGCCTGGCTGTTGAATCTTTTCTGCCTCTTTGCCTTTCACCTCTGGTGACTGTGATCTCTTCGCAGATTACTCTTTACTGCTCTGTTTACTAAACAATTTTCAACAACCATGTTTCTTGCGTCCTATGACCTATATTTATACAAGAGTACACCGTAATGATACCCTTAACTCATAGAACCGCCACGTTGTAAACTCAATGATAAATCATGCAAGTAGCAAAAAGCTATGCGTTATGATCTACAGTTTACCTTGTAAAACATCCGTAGAAATAAAACTAACTCTTGTTAAAAAGCTAACTCAACTTTTGAGCGGTGGATGTCCTGTATAATCCGGTTTTAACTCAAATTGTTTTGCAGAATCTGGTGCGGATTTTTAGGCAGTTTAGATTGGTATATCTTATACCCGGTTCATCCCTTGTATACACTATGAGATTGGTATTGTGTACTTAGATCGGTCTACCGGTGTATCCCCTTTGCTTCATCTACCGAGTGGATACACTTTGTTTCTAGTCTACCAGTGTGTTCTAAGTAATGTGAGTGACCGGTGAGCTTTTACCGGTGCATGATGTTTGTAAATTTACACTAATGACAACTTAAATTGCTAACATAAATCTGGTGTCACTGTGTGATTGTTTGCTTGATACCATTTTATGCTTGAATCTGTTTAGCTTACAGTAATTATACTTCATTAGATATATTAGGAGAAAGTTTTATAGGTGCTGATTCACCCCTCCCCTCTCAGCACTGGTTGGGACTGTCAATTGGTATCAGAGCCTCAGTTTATTTTCTTTACTGCTTAATTGCATAAAGAAAATGTCAAGATGATGAGAAAGGAAGGACCAAAGTTTTCAAAAGAAAACTTTACTTTGTGGTGCAGCAGAATGAAGCTGTATATGAAGACCACCGGAGATCAATACTAGAATCATGTAACCACTGATTACATTGAACCCACTAGCATCCTAACACCTGATGAATTGAAGATCAAGACTGAGCACACAGCTGCTATGGATATGATAGCTAGCACATTACCTGATCATGTCTATGATGAGATTGAACATCTAGAATCTGCTTACAAGATGTGGGCCAAGCTGCAATTGGTATATAAAGGAGACCCAAATGTTCAAAGAGCCAAGGTTGAAAGCCTCAAAGGAAAGTATGATGACATGAGGATGAATGAAGGAGAAGACATTGAGCAATATAGCAACCGGATCAAAGAGGTGATCAACTCCATCAAAAGCGCTGGAGGAAAGCTCAGTGAAGAGGAGATAGTTAGCAAAATACTGAGAACGCTCAGACCTCAGCATGCCATCAAGATCTCTGCTATTCAAGAGCTCAGATTGGTGACCACATATCAAGTCACCCTAGACTCCCTAATCGGTAAGTTGGCTACTTTTGAATTAAGTAATTTTGATAATAGCTACCTATTCAAGAAGCAGCATTTAAGTCTTCTGTCAATATCTCTTCCACCAAAAAGGGAAGATAAACCGGTAACTGCTCTACTAGTAAGATTGGCAATCCTATTGAGAATCTGCTCTCAGAAGAGATAGAGCAAGATGAGTTTGAAACACTCATTGCTTAGAGATTTCCCAGAGGGAAAGGGAAGTACAAAGGTAAGCTTCCTCTAAAATGCTTCTCTTGCAGTAAGATAGGACATAATGCTGCAAGATGTCCGAATAATGATAGCAAAGATAAGAGCAACCGGTTCAAGAGTAAAGCAAAAAGGGAGTGGTACCTTGCAGAAGGAGTCACAGACAATGAATCTGAAGACTCTGAGGACCTAGAAATTGTATTTGTTGCAATAAAGGAGGAGAGCCCAGTGGTAAGTGAAATAGCACTTATCTCAAGATCTCATCAGTATGATGATTGGATCATTGATAGCGGATGCACTCACCACATGACTGGTGGTAAGAACAAGTTTATCAACTTGGAGCTCAATGACAGTGGATCGGTAACCTTTGGAAATAATGCTCCCTGTGCCATCAAAGGTAAAGGTTCTATTGCACTCTACAACAATGCTGTCTGTGAAGATGTGTACTGGGTTGAAGGACTCAAGTACAATTTAATGAGTGTTGCACAATTGAACAACAAAAGATTCCTATTGGAATTTGGACAAGGTTCTTGTATAGTCTAGAATTAGTCTGGAACTCATGTTGCAACTAGTAGGCAGAGCAAAGGTAATCTGTTCTACCTAGACTCAATGGAAGGAGCTTGTCTCATAACTTTAGTCAAAGGAGAATCAAGCAAAATCTGTCTTATATCCAAAGAAGACAATAGCTGGTTATGGCACAAGAGACTTTGCCACATAAACTTTGACAGTATTGTCAAGGTGAGCAAAAAGAAATCAGTTAGAGGACTCCCTGAGATTACAAAACCCATTAGAGGTGTTTGTAAAGATTGTCAGTTAGGAAAACTGACAGGAACAAGTTTTAATAGTAAATCCTTTTCTGCTGAAAATGTTCTAGATGTTGTGCACATAGATTTGTGTGGACTAATGAAGACAAAGAGCTATTACGGAGATCGGTATTTCATGCTCTTTGTAGATGACTTCTCAAGAATGATGTGGACACTCTTTTTTAGAGAGAAATCAGAGGCTTTTCACATGTTTAAAGTCTACAAGGCTAGAGTGGAAAATGAGACCGGTAAAAGCTTGAAGTGTCTGAGATCAGACAGAGGAGGTGAATATACTTCGCAAGAGTTCTCTCACTACTGTGAGGAACATGGAATAAAGAGACTGTTATCTACACCAAGGACTACTCAGCAAAATGGAGTAGCAGAAAGAAGAAACAGGACGCTGATCAACTGTGCAAGAACCCTGCTGATTCAGAAAGATCTACCTCATCACTTCTGGAGAGAAGCCATTAGCACTGTTGTCTACACACTGACCTCTATGAACTATGGTTCAATCATACTCCTAGTGTAGGTTACTTCAAAATCTTTGGTAGTAAATGTTACATCAAAAGAGATATGAACTCTGGGAAGTTTGATCCCAAGAGTGATGAAGGAACATTTTTGGGTTACTCCACCAAAAGCAAAGCCTACTGGTGTCTGAACAAGAGAACAGGTAAAATAAGTGAAAGCATCAATGTAAAAGTTGATGAATCTTCAGAATAGATTAAGAAGACCGGTCATAATGATTATGACAGTCTGGAAGGTCAAAATGAAGGAAGTGTTTTTGAGTTCAATGAAGCAACAACTGAAGATGAAAGAGAACAACATATGAACAAACATCTGGAGTGGGAGACTGTACTTGAAGCTGACAGGCCAACATAGGATGGTGAACAAGAAGCTGTTCAGAACCATGATGAAGAAATTGCTCAACCGGAAGAACCTGATTGGGAACAACGACCGATTCTCCCAAGGTATGTCACATATCACTCCACTGACAATATAATTGGTGACAAACATGCAAATGTCTTGACCAGGAAAAAGGCCAAAGAGAATATCTGTTTGTTTTCTTGTATAGAGCCCAAATCCACTAGGGAAGCTCTAGAAGATGAAAATTGGGTCAAGGCCATGGAGGAAGAAATTGAGCAAATTGAGAAGAATGACACATGGGTGCTTGTGCCAAGACCACAAGACAAGAATGTCATTGGGACCAAGTGGGTCTACAGGAACAAGCTGAATGAAGAAGGGAAAGTCATAAGAAATAAGGCAAGATTGGTCTGCAAAGGGTATGCCCAGGAAGCTGGACTGGACTATGGAGAAACTTTTGCACTAGTGGCCAGATTAGGAGTGAGAATTCTTCTTGCCTATGCTGCTCACAATAAATTTAAAGTATACCAGATGGATGTCAAGTCTGCATTCCTGAATGGAATACTGGAGGAGGAAGTCTACATTGAACAACTGGAAGGCTTCACATCTGCACAAAAAGGTGGTATGGTCTGTAAGTTGAAAAAGGCTCTTTATGGGCTTAAGCAAGCTCCAAGGGCTTGGTATGAGAGGCTGCATTCATACCTTCTAACCATAGGATTCACAAGAACTGGGGACAACAATAACATGTATCTCAAGACCAGAAAAGATGGAAATCTGATTGTTGAGATCTTTGTGGATGACATCATCTTTGGAGGAGATGATAGGATGAGCAAAGCCTTTGCTGAAGAAATTAAGAAAGAATTTGAGGTGTCTATGATAGGCACCATAAAATTTTTCATTGGACTACAGGTCCATCAGCTAAAAGAAGGTATTTTTATCTCTCAGACCAAGTATATAAAAGAAATTTTTAAGACTTTTGGACTTGAAGAATCTAAACCTGTTGGAACTCCAATGATAACTAACCTCAAGTTATCAAAGGAGGATGATGCAAAAGAAGTGAATGAAACAATGTATCGGTCCATGATAAAAAATTACAATATGCTATTCACAGTAGTCTGGACATTGCACATGTGGTTGGCATAGTGGCAAAATTATTTGCAAATCCCAAAGAGACACATTTGATAGCAGTGAAGAGAATTTTTAGATACCTAAAGGGTACTGAGGAATATGGCTTGTGGTTTTGTCACAAGGGAGGATTCGAAGTAAAAGTTTACGCTGATGCAGACTGGGCTGGCAACATTGATGACAGAAAAAGCACAAGTGGTGGTACATTCTTTCTTGGTGGGAGAATTGTTTCTTGGACAAGTAAGAAACAGAACTGCATTTCACAATCTACTGCAGAGGCTAAATATGTTGCTGTTGCAATCAATTGCACACATGTAATTTGGATCAAACAACTTCTGGAAGGAATCAAAGGACAGATACCTGAACCGATAGCTATCCATTGTGATAGCACCAGTGCAATTAACATATCCAAAAACCCTGTCATGCACTCCAAGACAAAGCACATTGCCATCAAGTATCATTACTTGAGAGAGTTGGTACAGGACAAGGAGGTAAAATTGGAGTATGTTCCCACAAAAGAACAAATTGCTGATATCTTCACAAAGCCATTACCAAAGAGTACTTTTGAGTATCTTAGAGGTAAACTAGGGGTGATACCCTTTCATAATCTTCAGTAAACCTGCAAAGGTGATCATCAGTTCATTATGCTTATGTTATCAATATTTCACTACACTAGCAATTTTGCTACATAAGACACATTTGAATCAAGTGGCTTCATTATTGACAATCAAACAACAAAGTAGCAATTCATTGTGAATCTCTGAAAATATCTTTTATTTGAATTGAACAATAATAGATTACATATTTTGAGTTCCTTCATTTGAAAATATAAATACAAGTATTGCAGCTCAAAAAAAAAAGTAAAAACCTCACACAATCCTTGAGTATAACTTCTATCTTTCATACATATTCAGAACATTTAAAAATAAGACATATGAGAAGGTAGGGTTAGAGGTAACCGATCATTGCCTTTTAGCATTTGACTGGTTAAATGATCCTTGATGTCGCTCTTGGTCTAGCTCCCGATCTTCTAAGTTCTTGAGTAGGTCTCCTATCCTCTGCATGAGAAAAAGAGTGGGGTTAGATCTCGAAGGATCTAAGCAATGACTAAATACCTACAACCAATTACCCCCCACATATATACTATCTTTCGCTACTCCAAATCTATATCAAAGATAGTGAAAATCATATTCAGTGTTGGAGTGAGGAAAAAAGAAAAATCTATTGCTAATGTGTTTGTGCAAGTGTGCAGGAAGATAACTATTCTAATGCGTATGTGCCCCTAACCGAGGCTCCCTTTGGGTATGAGCCCAACATGCGCATTAGAATGGTTATCTTACAGGTTTCAAGATCAAGGCAGAAACTTATAATATTAAAGGGACGTGTTTATTCATAACATTGAAACCTTTTATAATAAAGTATGTTACAGTATGATTGAAATCAGCATGGGATATTAAAGGAATGGGTTTGACACTTGAAACCTTTTATTCCATATTACCAGATAATTTTGTAACAATTGATATTTTCAGCCAGGTATCTTCATGATATATTCAAGTTCCATACTTATGCTGCAAAAATTTCAATGAGATTGATTTGCTTCAACAAGTTTCATAAAGATGTTTGCAGCAAAAAGTTAAAATTGAAAACCAGATGGAGTGTTTCAAGGCAGTATGTTACAGTAGTATGGAGCAAGGAAACAATAAACGATTGCCACATTCAAAATGGGAAAAAACCTCATAAAAAACATTACCAGCATTAGCAGCCAAAATCACACTAGAAGTGTGTGCGTTTGAAGATATCTAACAACAGATGTTATAAAAAACGCAAGAAAGGAAGCCACGATTTCATACAGATTTTCAAAAAAGCTAGAGTGAGAGAATATAGTAATATTTTCTTTGATAGCATGGCTGCCGTTTTTCTCAGCTAGCAAGTGTTTTAATACAAAGGAGTCACAGCTTCATTCTAAGGAATATACAATGTTTCTATAAAATCCAGCGTATAATATTAAACAAAACCAGTGATTTCTTTCCTCAGTAGGATGGCGGCATCATTCAAATGTCAAATGCAGATTTTTCGGAAAAAGCCTGAGTAACAACAACTAAATTTCGTTTCAAAGCAATAGGATAAAATACACCAGAAGTGCGTGCATCTGAAGATAACTAACAGTAGTGAATCAAAACGTTAGGAAGCCAGACATCAGTTAACAAAGGGAGAGTGGAACTCAACAGGTGGCATCTCAAAGTCTAGCAAATGCAGCGATTTCCTCCAGAATTGCAGTTTAGACAATAGTAAACCTCCCCTCTCTCACGGCATTACTAGGGTTTTAAAAAAAAACCTTTCTCAGCTGCAGTTTCCAAAGAGCATCGATAGCAAATGACAAGCAAATGTCTTTGTTTTGCTTTTAGGTTTAAATCTTTATGGCATTTTGTATTTATTTTGAAATCCGTAGCTTTTGGATTTGTATCGGGTTATTCAACTCATAAAAATAAAATAACTCATTCCCTTTGATAAATATTTTAGGTAATATAATAATATATTACTTAAGTCAAGTAATACATTATTATATTACTTAAAATAGTTACTATTAAAAGAGTTTTATTTTATTTTAAAATTTATTTTGCAATGATGTAATTAGATAATAATTAATTGGTGTTTTATAAGTCAATTAATTATTATTTAAATGAAGCAAATTTAGAGTTGATTTATAAGTCCATTTTCGGATTTGGAGAGATAAGGAGTTGAAAAGTCAAATTGTGATTAGTAGAAAGAAGAAGAGGTGGCATTTTGACATTTTGTTAGTGCTTGTTGGAGATTGTTGGCATTAAGAGATGGTAACCGGTAAGCCTGCTACTGGTACAAGGATTGTCATTAATTGGCAAAAGAGGATACAGATTTGTCATCTCTCTAAAGTCTAAAGATCTAAGGAGATATGTATGAAAAGAGGCTAGTTTGACAACCAGTGACACTCTGCAAGAAATAAAAGACTGTAATCAAAAGCAACCGGTCACTACGGAAAGCCTCAGCAACCGGGTAATGTATACAGTCAAGGAAAGGAGGATTCAACCGTCAACCAAGGACCAGGATACAACTGGTGTCAACAAGCACAGAGGAAGAAAAGGTGCAAACTGGTGTCAACAACACAACCGAGGATAATGTGCAACCGGTAAGCAAAGGAAGAAACAGTGACAGGTTAAAGCTCTTACCTGTTCACAACATAAGGATCTCAGCCAATCAAGAAAAGACTTCGGTATTATACGATGAACCAGGGAAGTCATAGTCAACTATCTGTTTCAATCAACTCTTTGACTAGGATTTACTGCACTAAATCCGGAAGACTTTGAGTTAACATGGTGATCGGTTTGAGGCGCGTTGGAAGGTTTTAAAGCCGAAATATGTGGTTTTAAAACAAGGAGTTATCTCTTGTGAAGGAAAGGTGCTTGACACGCATCTATTGTTTTCTTCATAAAGCAGATAAAACAAGAGCATGCATTGGATGTTTCCTCAGTGAACTATTACTCCACTGAGTGATATATCCGAAAGGGATCTGAAGTTAGGTCATGCATGAGAGTTGCAATTAGGGCAAGAACTCTATATATTCTTTTGCCTGTTGAGAATATGAGTTGTCTTCATTTTGCCGAAGAAAAGAGTGAACCTGTACGCTTAAAGAAGCTAGTGTAAATAGCGAAGAGAAGAGAAGAGTGTGTAGAGAAGCACAATAGTAGAGGAGAAACACACCTGCGGCGACCGGTGATGCTTCTCAGTTGAGCAGAAACAAAGATCTTATTAGGCTATGTACAACCATTTGTAAAAGGTCAATCTTTCTATTGTTTTCTAGCAATTACAATAGTTAAATCCCAGTATTTGGGTGGACTCTAATAGGTCCCTTGTATCAAATCCCTTAACTGGGTGACATCTTGAAAGGTGTCTAAGTCCTCTAACTAGGTAAGCACTAACTGGCCTTATTGTAACAAATCCCTTAACCGGGTCGCATCTAATAGTGCGTTGTAATCCTCTAATAGGGAAGGCTCCTAACAGGGCGCACTTCAGAAGAGTGCAAAATTTGTGAGCTCTTCTCACACCGTGGTTTTCATCCAAATTGGGTTTCCACGTGATAAATTTGGTGTCACTGTGTGATTGTTTGCTTGATACTATTTTATGCTTGAATCTGTTTAGCTTACAGTTAAGTATACTTCATCAGATATATTAGGAGAAAGTTTTATAGGTGCTGATTCACCCCTCCCCTCTCAGCACCAGTTGGGATTGTCAGAGAAGAGTGGCAGGAAGTTTTCCCTTATGCCTTTGTTGGATACAACACTCGGTAGGAGGAACCTGAGCTTTGGGAGCCGAGTTGAGTTGGAGGATCCTGAAAGGATTGGAGATCAGTATGGAGAACAAACCTGTGGATTGTCGAAGAAAGACTTGAAAAGGCAGAGAAAGCAGAAGTGGAAGATTATGCAAGGTGAAGACTTGGAGGACATGTATGTGAAGAACCAGTTTGGGGTTTATGCGTTGAATCTCGGAAGATGTTCTTCTAGCCATTGAGAACATCTTTTCGCACCTGGGGTGTCTGATGCAGGAGCATCCTAGGGTAGTTGGCAATCCTGTATGTTGGAGTGTTTCTGTGTTACTCGGTTGCAGCTTTGACCGAGGGGCTCAGTCATTGAAGGGCTTGTTCGCTGAAGGGAACTCGGTAAACTTCAAACTTCTGGCGCTCGGCAGAACTTGTGCTCGGCGATGCTTGTGGTGCTCGGTCGAAGTGCTTGCTCGGTGATGCCTAGCCGGCTCGATTGTTTTCACTGGCACTCGATAGTTTGGCTTACCAACTGGAGTTCTTGGGGATTTGGTTGGCTGATTTGTTGTATTTAATATTGGTAGCTTATGTTGCATTCTCCTATGTGGATCTAGAGGCTGCTATGGAGAATTAATTGTTTGTAAGGCTATTTGAGAGCCGACTTGTATTGCATTTAATATTTGTTTGTTTTACGAGCCGACTTGGCTTAGGAGTTAATTGTTTCTTCCAGCCGACTTGTGGTTGAAGAAATGTATTTAAGGTAGGTTTGGGTAGTTGTTTAGGGGAGAGATAGGAATTTTGGAAAAGGATGGATCCGGCGAGATCTTGAAGATCAGATTGTTGGTCTGATATTTGTAAAAGCAGAGCTAGTGGTTTGCATACTTGGAAACAAGGAGATTGCTTGGTGGCTTGCGAGCTCAAGTTTAGATCTGCCTTAGTGTTTCTACCAGTTGTTGATGTGTTACAGAGTTGGACTAGCTAGGGAATTGTAGAATTACTATTGTAGTTGATTGTATTTGGCCCTAACTCGGAAGGCCTTACAGCCAGGCATGTTGAATGAAATTCTATTTGTGCATTCTCTTATTGTGTTTCCGTTGTATTGTTGTTGCTAGTGTAGATTTGGACTATCCATTCTGGGATTTTCCGTGTTGCACTGCGTCAAGTACGGTGAAAGTGTCCGTATGGTTGGGGTGTGCCTTTGGTACACTATAGTGGTATCAAAGTTGGTGATTCTACCAGTTTGTTAGGTGAATCATGGCATCGAGTGATGGAATGGAGATGCATGTGTGGATATAATAGCCTTGTTTAGGGAGTTAATAAAAAGTCAACAACTCAATAAGACCCTCGCAAGAAGGTACCGACAGATGGAGGAGACGCTCAACCACTTGATAGAAGCAAGGACGAAAGGAGATTCATAGCACTTCAACACAAGGCTGACGATGCCGATTTCCCCTCCATGGATCGAGCAAATGGAAATGCATCCCGTTCACTTTGGTTGAGTCACTGAAGTAGCTCAAGCAGGATTGGATTGATGGTGGATGGCAGAAAGACATCTCTCAAGGATTACATAGAACTACGAATGAAGTATCCATCCTCTGATGGCAATAGAGTCTACAACAATAATCTGAAGCGGGAGATTGACAATGGGCTACACAACACCTTAAATCCTAAAGAGGATACAGACATGCTCACAGATCCGCTTCAGCAATAGGAGGATATGGACAAGCAAGAATCAACAGTTGCCCCTCCATGTGGGGAACACCTAAATCTTCAAGACAACCAAAATGGTGAAGAAGATGCTTGCACAAACTTTGTTGAGCCAATACTCGTTGATTAACTTGATGGGAATGCGGGCTCTTTTATTGATCCTTCGAATGAGCAGGCTCTACCAATGGTTGATCCGCCTCATGTGCAGACTCTACTGATGCTCCCTTCCTTGAGCAATCTATACAGTTGGATGAATATGGAGCTTACCCTTTGGTTTGGCATGAGGCATGCATGATTTCAATCTCTTCGTGTGAGTGGCCTCCTCATGGGAAGAACAATTTGCACTTGAGCTTTGAGATTCCAGACCATCATTTTTTGAAAGTGATTGATTGACATGATAGCATGAAAGCTTGGGATCTGATCATTGATGTGTGTGATGATTCGCTTTAGTGGGATCCTAATGACTCTGGGCATGGCAACGTTTATATTAGAGAGGAGCAGCGGAAGCTTGATGGAGATTTATTCTTCTCCCCTACATCCAGGTGCGTGCACGAGGACATGTAGTATGGAGATTTCAGTGGATATGGCTATAGGTGTCTGCACTTGGTTTGGGATCCTGGAGCGTTGCAGTGGGCAAACTGTTTGATGACAGATTGCTTGAGGGAAAGCAATCTTTGGGCGGTGAGGATTTGTAATGTCCCCAAATTTTTAATTAAGTGAATTAATTCAATTAATTAATTAAGTGGTCCCAAAATTTAAATAATATTATAAAGGACCTTTAATTAATTAATAGAAGGGGGCCCAAGTAATAAAATATTATTTAATGTATGTCGGCCTATTTGTAACCCTTCAGGAAACTTCTTGGAGCCCTTTATAAGACCGTGTTTGGCATTGTAGGTAAATGTCGTGGATTTTATGTTTCTTATGTTTGCGATTCCAGTTGGAATTCAACATTGTTTGTAGTTTTAGAGGTGCAAGACCCTCCCTATTCTATATTTGCAATTTTGGTGGGAGTCATTCCTCACCCTAGTCTGCCGTTAGAGATATCGGTTCAGATATTTCAATTTGTACTTCATTGTCAAATTTGTGAAGTCTTCTTACAAAGAAAAATTTGTTCGTCTAGATATAATCTAGAATATAAGTCTCCTATTGATAGCATTTCATTTCCTATGGTTTGCTTATGCTCTAATCTATGATCTATTGTGTTACCTTGGATTATAATAATAGCCATTCTTATTTCTGAATAGATCGAGTATAATATTCAGTCGTTAGGTACCAAGTGCTGAAGGTGTCAGGTTTCGAAGGGAGCCTAAGGGTGTCGAGTGCCGTAGGGTGCCGATTGGTAGGTGGCAGTGCCGACACAGTGGTAGTGCCAACTAGTAGGTGGTAGTGCCGATTGGGACGGTGGCAGTGCCGACTGGTACTATGGAAGTGTGCTGACTGGTATGGTGGCAGTGTGCTACTAGTATAGCGGCAGTGTGTTGATTGGTATGGTGGTAGTGTGCTAACTGATACGGTGGAAATGTGTTGACTAGTATGGTGGAAGAGTGCCATCTAGTATGGTGAAAGTGTCTATACGGTTGGGCTATGCCTTCAGTACATTATAGTTTTGATATTTAATATAGTTTGGTGATTTTCAATAAAATAATGATATATTAATATTTTATAAAGTTAAATTAAAGATTTAACTTTATGGTTATTTCAACATTTCATTTAAGACTATTTGGGGCGCCAATATTAAAGTGGTAATATTTAAAAGGGGGCCTTTTGGAGACATGGATGCCACTTTATAAAGATGGTGGTATTATTTTAAATGTTTTAAAAGGCAAAATAGAAGAGGCCAACACCTTCTTGGAGACTATTAAAAGTGATTGGGAGTTTATTTTGTATGCTAGATTTGTTATTTGATATTGCTTCTTGTTTTGGTGGAGATTGCTCTTCTTGAGGACAAAATCCCTTATAGTCAACATTCTCTACATTGTTGAAAGACAATATGGAGAATATCTTGGTTATTTCACATAGAGATAACAGTGCTTCATTAGAGTTTTGATATCTTCTTCTCAGAGCTTTAGGGTGCTGTATAATATTCATTGTGGTAGATTAAGGAGATTTGCAAAGATTATTGTGTATTTTCTGGTCTCATTTACGCTGGCCCTACTTTGCTAAGAAGAGGCATTGAGTTTGTTGGAGCTGGTCGGCTAGGGTTTTGAGGATTTGTACAGCTGCTTGGGGTTGCCTAGAGTGGGAGATTACATTGTTATATTTTCATTTGCCATTGGCAGAGTTTTTTGGAGTTTGGCATCCATTTTGGGAGTGTTGATTTGCTAATTTTGTGAACAGCTCAAGCCATTTCATTGATTTATTTTGTGGGTATGTTGGAAATATACATGTAATGCTGTTTTATGAACAGGGTTGCTCTTATGAAAAATATTGTATATCAGATCAGAAATTAAATCTGGAATTTTTAGCCTTATGCATTTCTGAATATTACCATTCTTCTGATATGTTATTTTCTGTAATTATCTTTATTTTCTGCACTTTATTTATCATTCAAAACGTTTGCAGAAACATATTGAAAAACAAAAAACTCAAGTCACCAAACAGGGCTGCATATTACAATTGTCCAATTTGTGTACATGCTGGTGATAAATGAATTTATTGTGGCATTGCACTAAAAGGAAACTATCTTATGTTTGATTATTGTATGATCATTTTGTCAATAACTTGAAAATCATACAAAAATAGTTAGAACATTCCAGTGCTGGTTTTTCATCAAACATTTGTCAAAATCTGAGGAAATTAATTTGGCAGTTTACAATCTATAAGACTATTATACCCCAGTTTTACTTCTTACATGCATCAGAGGTTGACAATATCACGTATGTATCTATGGAATCACTTAAACATCTCATCTTGGTATACAACCATTTTATGATACACTTTTCTCTTTTTGTTTGGCTCTCTTGTTCACCTTGGATGATATTTTTTTTTTTTTTGGACTAGGAGTCCTTTGTCTTTTGTAGACATCCTTATGTACTATACCATGTTATATTTAAAGAGATTTTAATACTCCTTGATGAATGGATTGAGATGGACATGAATGCTGATGCAGCTTTTTTGTGTAGAGAAATGTAATGCCAAACAAGCCATCTTATGAGGACTTGATGCTTCATTTCTATATTACTGCTTCCATATTGTAATCTATGTGCCTATTATGTTTCAGTTATACTTTTCATATGGATGTTACTAACAATATTATATATGATTCTATGAAATCATTAAAGCAGCTCATTTTGGTGTACAGCCATTTTATGATTCTCCCTTTTTTCCTCTTTTTGACCCTCTTGTTCAGCTTTGCATGATCTGTTCTTTTTTAAGTAAGAATAGTTGTATTTGATAGGAATCTTTACATAAATTGCATCTCCTTTGTAACGATCCCACTAAAAATAATGTGAATAGGCACATTATATGTTTCAAAATGAAAGGCAAGATAAAGGCAGGGTGACATTTGATTTATAAATTAAAGAGGCTTTTAAATTCATCCCAAAACAAACTCTCAACAAACAACTGATGTGGAGTTCATACAACAAAGTGCACTGCTCTCATTTATTGATTATTTAAGACTTTCCCAAATTCTACATAGAGATTACGTTCTCATACACTTTCAGTTTTCTGATCTACCCAGGATATTAAAATTCAGAATTTCAGATATGTTATATTGCTGATAGATAATTGCCTAGTATTTTGAGATATAGTTTCTGGAAGCCTCATTTTATTATGGAATGTTGAAGGCTTAAAAATCTCATTACATGATATTTTCATACAAGAGTATGCTGTTGATAAGCTGAATGAAGCCATTAGGAGAACATGTTGACCAAAGTTTGTCCCCTACAGTATTTGTTGTTCAATTATGTCAACATTCATTTTATGTTGCATGAAAAGTTCCTTTTGTAAATGATTATCCACATATACTTGGTATGGCATATTATCCAACATTCATAATTTGATGCAGAATCAAGTTTCAGCTGGACTGTGGGACTTAAGGAATTTGCACATCCAGCCACTGAATCTTTCTCTACTGTTGGAACAATTGGGCCAACGTTTCTCCTTGCAGCTGCAATGTTTGGGTTTGTCATCCAATTGGGTTCTATTCTTGCTGAAAAGGAGCTGAAACTTCGTCAGGTGTAAATTACAATAATCTTTTTCCAGTATAATTAGAATTGATACCATTGATTCTTATCACTGTTGATACATTGGTTGCGGTCTTTCTGTGTAGACGTCACTTCCAAGGACATGTGTACTTGTAATAAAAATATTTCTGTATTTGTTTTCTAATGCTCCATTACCAACCCTGCAGGCAATGTCTATAATGGGACTTTATGATTCAGTATACTGGTTGACGTGGCTGACATGGGAGGGTTTACTTACACTTTTGTCTGCAGTCCTCTTGATTCTCTTTGGCATGATTTTCCAGTTCTACTTTTTTCTTAATAATAGCTTTGAAATTTTGTTCCTCCTGTTCTTTCTGTTTCAATTCAATATGGTGAGTACATCCTTTTTGTTTGCAGACCTGTAGAATAAAGGTTTTGATTTTCTAGATGAATATTCAATTTACACAAGAGACATGAGTTAGAGTACATATACACAAATGTGCAATAATAACTGAGAACTCACTTGGTAAATATAATGCAACAGATTGGATTTGCCTTCATGTTATCTACCTTTATAAGCAAATCCTCATCTGCAACCTCTGTTGGATTCTCTGTCTACATAATTGGTTTCATAACTCAGGTCTGGTTCTGACAGCGTTTGTGTTTACATTACAATCCTTCTTTTCTTCCTTGGAAGAACCTTGATGAAGTCAATATCTTGCAAGGATTATAATTTTTACATGATATAAAATATGTGTGAACACATCTTCCTGTTTTTTGTTTTTGCAGCTTGTAACAACATTTGGGTTTCCATATTCAAACACTTATTCTAAGAACCTTCGCACTATCTGGTCCATATTCCCTCCAAATCTTTTTTCCAAAGGCCTTGCGTTGCTGGGAGATGCAACATCCACAAAACAAGATGAGGGAATTAGTTGGTCCAGTAGATCAAAGTGCCCTTCTGTAGATGACGAATGTGTTATTACAGTGGTCTGTTTTGTTTGATATCATTTTTATTATCCCTATTTTCCATTTCATCTTCTGGCAAAAATGAAATTTAATTTGTGTATCATGTATAAATCTAGACTTCAATGTGCACATGGCAAAGTTGTACCTGAGGGGTCTGTTCAATTCTAGCAATTCATAATTTTTCTAGTACCTGAAAGACCTCTGCAATATCTTAATGATAATCTAATGGTCCTTATCTTATTTCCAGGATGCAATTTTTCAATGGCTCACAGCAACATTCTTTGTGTGGTTTATCCTAGCCATTTACTTTGACAATGTGCTCCCAGATGCAAATGGTGTGCGGAAATCTTTGTTTTATTTCATAAATCCATCATACTGGACTGGGAAAGGAAGCAATCGTGTAGAAGGTAACTATGAGTGTCAATTGCTTTTGGAACTGTATGTCCTAGAATCCAAAGAGCATCAGAAAATGACAGCAATACCCAGTTTATTTTACTAAACTATATTTGATTCTGATGGTTTTGAGCTTTTTGATTCAAATCTGTAGTTTTTTTGGTTTCGAGCTTTTTGATTCAAATCTGTTGTTTTTTTGCATCAACACTTCGGATCATCACATTCAGCATTCTGAAGTATTGATGCATAAAAACTTACACAGTTCAATCTGAAGTGTTGATTCAAACTAACCGACAGATGAATTGAAAAGATGGAAATCATCTTCATGGACTGTGGGAAACTTATGCCTATTACATTTGATTCTTTTCAGGTGGTGGTATCTGTAGCTGTACAGGGTCTATCCCACCATTATCTGAAAGTAGTCCTGATGATGAAGATGTTGCAGAAGAGGAATCAGTAGTCAAATGTCAAGCAATTGAGAATACAACAGATCCAAATGTTGCTGTCCAAGTCCGCGGTTTAGTTAAGACATTCCCTGGTATCCGAAGTATGAGTGGTTGCTGCAAATGCAAAAAAGTGGCTTCATATCATGCTGTGAAGGTACAAACTATAGATTCTTGAGACAATTGTAAAAATGGTGATGTGCATCTTGTGGTTTGTTTTGAACATTAGATAAATACTTTTGAGATTTATGGCTATTCTGATTAGAGTTTATCACCACTCTTTCATATTACCAAATTTTAGGGTCTATGGATAAATTTTGAGAAAGATAAGCTGTTTTGTCTCCTTGGACCAAATGGAGCTGGTAAAACAACAACAATAAACTGTCTGACTGGAATCACTCCAATAACAGCTGGAGATGGTAATCTAATTTATATTCACAAGCTTTGCCTTGCTTTTATATCATCATGGTTTACATTAAATATCTTTATGAATGTAGTTTCTTAAAGGCATGCACCAGTGATTCAGATTACTACTTTCATAACAGTGCAAATAATTGTGTGTTCTAGACTTTAAATTTAAAGTAAGAATTTTCAATATACCATTTTCAATTCTTACTTTTGGTCTTGGCCTGTTTGTCTTTACTGTGTAAGTATTGCTCAAAATTTTCAAAAATGCTGGAAGTTATTTGTTCTACTATGTTTTATGGAGTTGGAAGGAAAGGTTTGTCTAACATTGTGCAAAATATGTCTAAAATTCGTCCAATTCCAAATGCCATAAAGTATTCTTACCACATTACCATCTCCTAGAATCCAGCTCCGCTTAAATTCAATGGCATTTCAAGATTAAGCATGTTTAAGGAGCAGGGGAGTATGTATAGGGATACAAAGACATTTGAATTTAGAATAACACTTAAAAGCAGCTATAGTTGTCCTACTTGGAAAAATGTGTTCCGACTTAATGATTTTGTTAGCTATTCAATATCAATCACCATCTTTCCATCTCAGAGATCTGTCCACTGCATATATTGGCTTCCAACGATACAGACAAAGTGGCAAAGAATTTCATGAAAGACACAAAGAGGGAGAAGCAACAGTTTTGGCAAAGTCATTTAAGGCAATTTTCTCTATAGCGCCCTAACAGTGAAGGAACAAAGGGGATCACAATTAAACAATGGCTTTTGAACCCTTAACATGTTGAATGCACAGGTGTGATGTCCCCATTTTGAAATAGAAATTAATATTTTATAAAATAATAAAAGAAAATTTAATAAATAAAATGATATAATATAATCTATTATTAAATAATATATAAGCATAATAATATATTATTAAAATAATAATAAAAATATGATATATAAATATAATATAATATAATATATTGATGAATCAATATAATAATATTAATAAATTATTAAATATAATAAATAATAAATAAGCAATCACACTATGAGTATAATCTATTATTATTTATAATATATTATTCATATAGTAAATATAAATAAACAAAATAACATAATATAATCCAAAAGACATGACTTTTGGAAAAAAAAGCACATGAAGAAATAATATGGAAAGCTTGGGAGAAAATAATATAGGAGAAAATTAAGGAGAAAAGCTAGGAGAAAATGAAGTAGAAAAGATAGGAGAAAATAAAGGAGGAAATGTAGGAGGAACTCAAGGGAGGAAAAAATAATATAAAGGAGAGTGAAAGATAAAAGACTTTCAACGAAAATTCAATATTGTGGTATGTCATTTAAAATTAAAAATACAAATTAATTATTTATTTATTGAATATTATATATATCTATATATGAACATTTTTTCAAGTTATATGGTATTTAGATATAGATTATATATATATATAGGAATTAATTTTAATTAAATTATATATATATATATATTTAAGAATTAATTAAAATATATAAATATATATATTTTAATTATATATATATTTTGGTTACATTTATGATTTATATTAATGAATATGCTATTTTGACATTCCTTATGTAGATAATGAAATCGATATTATACAATTGTTGATAATTAATTTTATATTCATTTTCCCTCTAGTAGCTGGACATATGAATCTTATATTCGTCTCGAGCTACATAGAGATCAAAGTAATGGAAATTCGAGGTTGATATAACTCCGTTGCTCATTTATGGTCAATGACAATTCGAGGTTGATTTAACCCCGTTGCCCATTTGAGATGGATGGCAATTCGAGGTTGATATAACCCCGTTGCTCATTTGTGGTTAATGGCAATTCGAGGTTGATATAACCCCGTTGCCCATTTGAGATGGATGGCAATTCGAGGTTGATATAACCCCGTTGCCAATCTATAATTGATGGCAATTTGAGATTGGTATAGTCTCATTGCCAAAGTTGAGATTTTTATAATCTCATAGGCAGTATATATACTGATGCCAGTCATATGCATATGCGTAGGTTTTGATAGCATTTATTGTTTCCAAGAGATTCTTATGGGCAGTGCTCTATGGGATGACGTGTCGATAGTCCGGTTTCTTAGAGTGGATCTTATATCCCCCAAGCCGAGAATCGGGAATTTTGTGAAGCCCGACCTAGAGGCAGCCTTAAGAATCAAATCCCCCCTTACTAACTTAGAGTAGAGTATGAGTCATGTAAATATTGTGTAATATTTTGTACTAACGTAGGTTTTGCAAGAAATTATAAAAGGAGAATAAGAAGGGACATTACAATAGGACAAATGAGAGGGGGTGGAGGGGGACGGGGGCAAAACAGGTGTTAATAAAACCCCTGTGTTAATAAATCCCCCCTTACTAACTTAGAGTAGAGTATGAGTCATGTAAATACTGTGTAATATTTTGCACTTATGTAGGTTTTGCAAGAAATTATAAAAGGAGAATAAGAAGGGACATTACAATAGGACAACTGAGAGGGGGTGGAGGGGGACGGGGGCAAAACAGGTGTTAATAAAACCTTTAAATCCTTTTGTTGAATTAGATCCACAACCCTATCCTTAATTTAGTAACCATAGAAAGATATGAACATGAAAGAGCATAGAAACCATCATACATGTAATGCCCCCTTTCTAGCACTTATAGCATGATGTTGTTGTTAGCCTATTTCCCCATGGTCCCGTAGGTTAATCAAGACATTTAAGGGACTTTGAGGCCCTTTGGCCTAGGTAGTTTTAGTTGTGGATCATTCTGAGGTGTTTGGAGGCAGTTTTGGGCATACTATTTATACTAATTCATTAGGGCATGGTTTGGACCTCCGATGACAATGTCTTGTCGATGTTAAATGTTTAATATCGATGGAAATTTATTATCATTGATATGATTTATTTATGAATTAATAAAGTTGGTTAATAAAGTTAAATATAAATATTTAACTTTATTAATGCGAAACTATAGTTAAGTGGGACATCTTTAATATTAGACGTCCCTTTATTTTGTAACATATTGGAGACAAATTGTAAAAAGGAAGTGAAGTTATTTATCGCATATTGGCAAGGTGGGTGAATGAGCTCTTATGAGAATGATATAAAAGAGATTCAAGAGCTCTCTTTTAGGCATGCTGGATTGAATATGAATTTATGAAATATTGGAGAAATTCTTCTATAAAGGGTTTGTGAGGACAAAATCCATCACGAATGACATTCTTTTCATTGTTGAAAGACACAGTCAGGAGGATTGCTAAGAGCTTATTGCGAGGTAATTACATTTGAAAAAGATATTGTTTTCATTTGTCAATACTCAGTTGCTAGGAGAGTTCGATAGAAGAAGTGGAAGTGGTGTTTGCTACAATCTTGTTGTAAACAAGTTGCTGGAGACATTTTCATCATCTTGGAAGGAATAGTATATGTTGTACAGGTCAGAGATAGCCCAAAATTGAGCCGCACCAACTGAGAAGGGTTTGTAGGGGGTCGTACAAGTTTGCAACACACTCAAACATTGTTGTTTCAGTTTGCAACGCATTAGCAATTTATCTGTACCGGTCTGAAGCATCTGAGGCAGGTTCGTACAAGCTGAGAAAGGGCAGAAAGAGGGCATCGTACTGGTCTGTAGCCAAACAAATGTGTTGTAGATGTCTATTGGTGGCCGTAGAAGGTCAAAAGTTTAGTTTGGGCAGCATTTGTGGTAGGCGTCTTCTTGTTATCACTGTTTGAGCATTATTAGGCAATGTATATGTAATATGAACTATAAGCATTCATGAAATACAGTTTATTGGCATTGTCTTCAGCATTGAAATATAATGTAAATTTGTATATTGTTTTGAAAGCACATTGAATTCTTATAAATCTGATTGTTAATACTATCATTGATTTAGCAGATGCAATATATTATTTTCTATGTTTGGGTTGATGTGATATTCATTTACAACTGCAAAAACATTTTAAAGGAAAGTGGCACAAACTAGGGCAGATCCTTATAGTGCTATCAGAGCAGTGTATCCTACCATCCTAGTGGGTACAAATTGATTGGATAGTGATATGACTGATTGGAGTATTCAACTGAGGACTTACCATTATACTACACACAAAAATAAGACAGGGTTAGAAGGACAAGAGGATCAGGAAGAAAATAGGGTTACAGGTGAAGAAACTACAGGACATACAAGTGAACAAGTCATAGGAAATATGGGTGAAAGAAGAGATCTTGAAGGCTTTAGCACAGGGGCAGCGATAGGTTGAACACAGAGCTTAGGAACAGAATCAGCGGATGGACTTGTTGATGTAGATGATGGCTAGATAGATGGGTATTGATGTCAACAATGATAGAAATAATGAAGGAAACAGTGGTGGGAATCATGGGCAGAATGGTGGTAACAATGGTGGACAAAACAAAGGTAATGGAGGGGGAAATATGGATGATAGTTTTGGACATGCACCTAGGCCTGCGAGGACATTGAGCTCGAGATCCCTAATGTCCACCTTTCTACCTAGGGCCTCAGTTGTCATGTCCCCTTTCTAGAGACATGTTTGTTCATGACGGGTTTGCCTATCATCGACTCTCGTAGGCAAATAGTTTGGAGAGAGAGTCATTGTGCTGATCATTTGATTGCATATTGCTGACAGAGCCTACATTCGATATAGCCTACATCCAGTTTGAGGCCTACATGCAGTTGTAGTGGAGCCTACGTTCAGTTATGAGACTTTGGGCCTACATTGTTATAATTTTAAGTTGAGATTGCACTTTTTTATATTATAAAGTTACTTTATTATAAAGTGCATTATAATATGATTTTATAAAGGATGTTTCTAGAGGTTCTTAGCAACTTCTCCAAAAAGTGAATAAATAGAGGGCTGGGCCTCTCATTTGAACAAGCTGATTTGAGGATTCTTCTACTTTTCCATATTGGAGCAATTTGTAGTCATTTGATCTGCAAATTTTCATTAGATCTTTTGGAACGATAACTCCCTTGGATTTGCATAACTGAGGAAGTGAGATATCTTCTGAAGGGTTGCACATTGGAAGTGGTATTCAGCCATTTCATGTTGACCTTATTTGGAATCCTCAGATTTACCTGAGGGTTTGAGTTTTGGTTGTAAGAGGAAGAAAAAGCAGGTCTGAAAAAGCAAAACGAAAAAGCGGATCCGAAAAAGCAGTCCGAAAAAGCGGATCCGAAAAAGCAGTCCGAAAAAGCAGATCCGAAAAAGCAGTCCGAAAAAGCAAATCCAAAAAAGCAGACCCGAAAAAGCAGACCCGAAAAAGCAAAGAAAAAAAAAAACAGAATTGCAGCCATTTACAATCAGCTGTAAATTGGGATCAGTTCGGGTGCAATTGGAGGTGTCTACATCAGCATACTTCATCATCAATTTGATCAACATTTGGTGCAACATTTTCAGGTTTTTATACATTGTTTGATATTGATGTTTTGGGTACCAAAATGGTAAAAATCTGCATAAGTACAGTCACTATATAGCAGTCCAGAATTCCTTTGAACAGTCACTATTATTTCTCATTGTAATTGGATTGATTTAGTGAAGTGCATTCTATGGTTTGGTCATTACCATAGTTCATTGTTGAAATCTGAATTTGACATAGTTGTCACAGCCCATTATACTCTCAGAATTCAGTCATAGTAATCAGTCTTGGGAGAATTGATCATTGCATTAATAGCAGAGTTTCTCTTTGTTGATATAGTCATTGTAAGGTGCCAAGTGATTGGAATCTCTGAATGTTATTATTAGTGCTGTTAATGTTCATTTCAATATTGGTATTATTATCTCAATTGTACTTGATGCTCAAAACAATTACAACCTTGAAACACATTATTGCAAACAAACAATTCAGTGCATGTCAACTGTTTGACGAATTTTCTCAGTTCAGTATTAGTGGTTTTTAGTGGCCTATTGGTAAGGGTCATTACAGTGGTATCAGAGCGGTGTTCTTGCCATCCTGTTGGGTAAGAAACCTATATGCATCCTTCAGCATTTGGGCATCATAGGTACTACACACGAAGAAGAGCAGCACTAGAGGGTGAACAGGACTTCGGAGATACTCTTACCATGAGTAAGAGACAGTCACAGAGCCCACCAAGGATTCCTGATGATGAGAGGGAATTCTTTCGGATGATGGATACTAGACAGCAGGAGATAGTCCAGTCATTGCGTACTTTGACCACTATGATGGAGAGAGTTGTTCAGCCCAGAGCACAGGAACAGGTTAGAGGTACACTTGATCATGATAATAGGAGCGTGGCAGGTTCACAGGGTGCTCCCAGGCATAGGTCTTGGACAGCAGATAGACCTACTCGTCCTACTTTCCTTAGAGAGGAGGCTTAGGAGGCAGGAGAGGGTGATGTGCAGGATGATTTTCAGGATGATCTTAGAGCTGCTACTGCAGAATGGCAGGCATTACCACCACATGTGCGTGAGTTACTCAACTTTGATCGTTATCTGAATCAGAGGAGAGAGCACATGAGGAGTACTCGACAGAACAGGAGACCTAGAGGCCATGACAGTGAGTTGCAGCGAGCTGCTAGTAAGCTCACTTTACCTTCTTTTGATGGTAGTGGACAGATGACAGCACAGACATGGATACATAATTTGGATATATTCTTAGCATTAAGGCCCATGTCAGAGATAGATGCCATCAGATACGCCACCTTGCATTTGGAGGGCGCAGCTCACGACTGGTGGTCACATGGTATGGTTACTTTGTAGCACAACCAGGTGACTTCATACCAGGATTTTGTAGACAGATTGGTGGAGCGTTTTGACAGGAAGGATCCTGAGATATTCTTCCGTGATCTTGCACAGTTGAGACAGACAGGCAGCTTGGAGATATATATTAGTGAGTTTCAGCGGTTGTCAGTTATGGTGCAGGATGTATCAGAGAGGCGATTGGTCATCTTATTCACTGAGGGATTGTCTGAGCCCCTCAAGGGTTGGATCAAGGCATTTGATCCATCATCACTACAGGAGGCCATGAGGAAAGCTCGTAGTATGGAGCTTACAACACCTTCTAGCAGGTTCACCCCTAGGAGTTCTACTTCTTTCAGAGATAATAAGAAGTTTGATAAGGGGAAGGCGAAGAAGGTTGATACCAAGGGGAAATCCACTCCACCCTTGGATACTGAGGCACTTAATGACCTACACAGGAAGAAGCTATGCTTCTATTGCAAAGGTCCATATGATAGGGATCATGACTGTCCTTTGAGGTCTAAGGGGAAGACCAATAGAGTTATGTGGGCGTACTATGAGGACTCAGATTCAGATAGCACAACACATGAGGATGAGCATAGTGACACAGAGCCTGAGATAGAGGCAAAGGCTTCAGAGCCTAAGGTTGAGCCAGAGTTACATTTGTAGCAGGCACGCTTGTCCAGTATACAGCAGGAGGGGTCCTTTAGATTGCGTGGAGTTTTAGCAGGACAGAAGGTGATTACCCTAGTTGACACAGGTGCTACACATAATTTCATTGATACACGTTTGGTTGAGCGCCGTGGTATTGAGACAGAGGAGTTTGAGGGTCTCCGAGTGCAGGTTGCTGATGGTTACACTCTTAAGTGTAACAGGATGATCAGAGATATGCCCTTACGCTTGAGCAATTATGAGTTCAAAGTGGATTACCATGTAGTTAACATGGGTGACCTAGATATTGTGTTGGGGATGACATGGTTACATTCATTGGGTGAGGTCACTTTCAGACTCAGGGACATGGAGATCAAGTTTGAGGCAGATGGTAGGCAGCATGTCTTGAGGGCTATCAGAAATAGTGATGTCAGGACTATTTCTTTTAGGCGCATGGAGAGATGGTTAGACACGATGGGATCGGATGGGCAGCCATGTGTACTTTCATGCCTACACAGGAGGAGCATCAGATGACAGAGTATCACCCTGATATTCAGAGATTGAGAGAGCAGTATGATAGGGTGTTCAGTGACATTCCACCTGGCGCACCACCTGATAGAGGGATTGAGCACATCATTGAGTAAGAGTAGGGTGCTAAGCCAGTGATGATCACACCATACAGGCATCCTAAGAGGCTCAAGGATGAGATAGAGAAAACCATCAAGGAGCTACTTGAGATGGGGCACATTAGACCGAGCAAGTCTCCTTTTGCTTCTTCAGTAGTATTGGTGAAGAAGGATGGTTCTCTACGTATGTGCATTGATTATAGGGCGCTGAACAAGAGGACTATTAAGAATAGATACCCTATTCTGCAAATTGATGAGCTGATAGATGAGCTTCACGGGGCTTGCTACTTCAGCAAGATAGACTTGAGATCAGGATATCATCAGATCATAGTCAGAGAGCAGGATGTGGAGAAGACAACATTTAGATGCCATTGTGGACACTTTGAGTTTGTGGTCATGCCATTTGGGTTGACCAATGCACCAGCTACTTTCCAGTCCACGATGAATAAGGTCTTCCATCATCAGTTGAGGAAGTTTGTGTTGGTATTCTTCGATGATATCTTGGTATACAGTCGGACATGGCAGGAGCATGTAGCACATTTGGAGATTGTATTGAGTATATTGCAGACGGAGTCCTTGTATGCCAAGGAGTCCAAATGTGATCTGGGTATGACTGAGCTTTTGTATTTGGGACACATTATCAGTGCAGAGGGAGTATGGATGGATCCTGATAAGATCTGTGCTATAGTAGAGTGGCCTATTCCTGAGAACCTGACACGGTTGAGAGGGTTCCTAGGCTTGTGTGGCTTCTATCGCAGATTTGTTAGTGGTTATTCAAGACATGCAGCCCCTATGATAGATTTGCTGAAAAAGGGGGCCTTTGTTTGGACATTGGAGGCGCAGGCTTGCTTTGATAGGTTCAAGGAGATTATGACTTCATGCCCGATGTTAGCATTGCCTGATTTCTTGAAGCCATTTGAGCTTCAGTGTGACGCATCTGGAGAGGGTATTGGTGCTGTTTTGATGCAGGATAAGCACCCTATTGCCTATGAGAGCAGGAAACTTCGTGGACCTGAGAGATCTTTCAGCATCTATGATAAGGAGATGTTAGCTATCATGCACGCATTGGCTAAGTTTAGACAGTATCTAGTGGGTGGTAAGTTTTGTATCAAAACTGATCACAACAGCTTGAGGCATTTCCTTAGTCAGAGAGATCTCAATGACAGGCAGCAGAAGTGGGTGAGTAAGCTACAAGCTTACGATTTTGACATATCATATGTGAGAGGGACTCAGAATGTGGTAGTAGATGCATTGTCACGTAGACCACATCTTAGTGCATTGATTGAGATATCAGAGGATTGGAGGCATTTGATAGTGGCAGAATATGCTAGAGACCCATGGGCATTAGGGATAGTTGATGGGTCAGTTGTTGATACCCGGTATACACTTGTGGATGACTTGATCATCTACAAGAGCAGGATATTTTTAGTCCCAGGATCAAAGGTGAAGCGATCTATTTTGAGAGCTCTTCATGATTCACCTACAACTGGTCACCCCGGGTACTTCAAGACATATAGACAGGTGCGGGAGCGGTTCACTTGGAAAGGACTGAAGTCAGATGTATTGCAGTATGTTCGTGAGTGCCCTGTTTGTCAGCAGAACAAACAAGAGCACACCTTTCCAGCCGGGCTCCTATAGCCACTTCCCATTCCAGATTAGAAGTGGGAACGCATATCCATGGACTTCATTACGGGCTTGCCCAAGGCCCAAGGTCGGGATTGCATCTATGTAGTAGTGGATAGACTGACGAAGTATGCACACTTCTTTCCCATCACTACTACTTTCACAGCAGTACAGGTAGCTGAGGTCTTCTTCAGAGAAGTTTTCAGATTGCATGGGGTACCTCGCAGCATAGTGAGTGACAGGGACAGCCGATTTTTGAGTCATTTTTGGCAGGGGGTATTCAGACTTTGTGGCACTGAGCTTACACCTAGCACCAGCTATCACCCGCAGACGGATGGATAGATAGAGATAGTCAATAAGTGGGTGGAGGGCTATTTGAGGAACTATGTGGCTGGTCAGCAGAGGGCATGGGTGAGATGGATACATTTGTGTGAGTATTGTTACAATACCACATTTCACATGTCGATTTAGATGTCACCTTTCAGGGCTCTATATGGGTATGATGCGCCTAGCTTTATTGATTTGCTTATGTCTGATATTAGAGTTCCACGTGTCGGGAATTTGCTTCAGGAGAGCAAGGACATTGTTGATGCTCTCAAGGATAATATAGCCAGGGCACAGAATCAATACAAGCAGTATGCAGATCAGAAGCGGATTGAGAGGAGCTTTGAGGTTGGTGATATGGTTTACCTCATGCTTCAGCCATACAGGCAGTCTACTCTCAAGAAGAGTGGGTCGGAGAAGCTTAAGCCGAGATACTATGGGCCTTTCAGGATCATTAGGCGTGTTGGTGAGTTGGCTTATGAGCTTGAGCTTCCAACTGATAGTAGAGTGCATAATGTGTTTCATGTGTCGCGCCTCAAGAAGGCGTTAGGGCAACATGTTGTGCCTTCTACAGTGTTACCACCTTTGGATGATGAGGGGAAGTTGGTTTTGGTGCCAAAGTCTATCTTGGATAGCAGGGAGAAACAGCTTCGCAGGAGAGTTATCAGGGAGTATTTGGTAAAGTGGAGAGATCTTCCTGTTGAGGATGCTACTTGGGAGCCTGAGGAGATTTTGCAGCATCTAGCTTTGAGATTGCTTGAGGGCAAGCAATTTCTGGAGGGGCGGACTGTCATGTCCCCTTTCTAGAGACATGTTCGTTCATGACGGGTTTGCCTATCATCGACTCTCGTAGGCAAATAGTTTGGAGAGAGAGTCATTGTGCTGATCATTTGATTGCATATTGCTGACAGAGCCTACATTCGATATAGCCTACATCCAGTTTGAGGCCTACATGCAGTTGTAGTGGAGCCTACGTTCAGTTATGAGACTTTGGGGCCTACATTGTTATAATTTTAAGTTGAGATTGCACTTTTTTATATTATAAAGTTACTTTATTATAAAGTGCATTATAATATGATTTTATAAAGGATGTTTCTAGAGGTTCTTAGCAACTTCTCCAAAAAGTGAATAAATAGAGGGCTGGGCCTCTCATTTGAACAAGCTGATTTGAGGATTCTTCTACTTTTCCATATTGGAGCAATTTGTAGTCATTTGATCTGCAAATTTTCATTAGATCTTTGGGAACGATAACTCCCTTGGATTTGCATAACTGAGGAAGTGAGATATCTTCTGAAGGGTTGCACATTGGAAGTGGTATTCAGCCATTTCATGTTGAGCTTATTTGGAATCCTCAGATTTACCTGAGGGTTTGAGTTTTGGTTGTAAGAGGAAGAAAAAGCAGGTCTGAAAAAGCAAAACGAAAAAGCGGATCCGAAAAAGCAGTCCGAAAAAGCAGATCCGAAAAAGCAGTCCGAAAAAGCAAATCCAAAAAAGCAGTCCGAAAAAGCAGACCCGAAAAAGCAAAGAAAAAAAAAAATAGAATTGCAGCCATCTACAATCAGCTGTAAATTGGGATCAGTTCGGGTGCAATTGGAGGTGTCTACATCAGCATACTTCATCATCGATTTGATCAACATTTGGTGCAGCATTTCCAAGTTTTTATACATTGTTTGATATTGATGTTTTGGGTACCAAAATGGTAAAAATCTGCATAAGTACAGTCACTATATAGCAGTCCAGAATTCCTTTGAACAGTCACTATATAGCAGTCCAGAATTCCTTTGAACAGTCACTATTATTTCTCATTGTAATTGGATTGATTTAGTGAAGTGCATTCTATGGTTTGGTCATTACCATAGTTCATTGTTGAAATCTGAATTTGACATAGTTGTCACAGCCCATTATACTCTCAGAATTCAGTCATAGTAATCAGTCTTGGGAAAATTGATCATTGCATTAATAGCAGAGTTTCTCTTTGTTGATATAGTCATTGTAAGGTGCCAAGTGATTGGAATCTCTGAATGTTATTATTAGTGCTGTTAATGTTCATTTCAATATTGGTATTATTATCTCAATTGTACTTGATGCTCAAAACAATTACAACCTTGAAACACATTATTGCAAACAAACAATTCAGTGCATGTCAACTGTTTGACGAATTTTCTCAGTTCAGTATTAGTGGTTTTTAGTGGCCTATTGGTAAGGGTCATTACATCAGTACAACCAGAGAATGAGCCTTAGATCATAGAATTACATGAATAGTCTCGATGATATTGGGAGAATGGAGGTGAAGAACTTTAAGAAGCCATCACTTTCATGGAGTACATAGATGTTAGATTGAAACATTTGCCTTGAATTAGTTGTAGGGCACAACATAATGATTTGCAGAAAAAGGTGAGCAAGCTTTCATTGCCCTATTATGATGAATCTAGGAAGACCATTGCCAAAGCATGGGTACAAAAGGTAGGCACCTATTTTCAGTTAAATCCAATGTCGGAGGAGGCAATTAAATACGTAGCAATATACTTGGATGGCCTCACACATGAGTGGTGGCATCATGGTATGGTCACTATGGGGCATGACTAGATCACTTCATATGTGGAGTTTACAGAGAATTTGATTGAGAGATTTGATAAGAGGGATCCAAAACTCCATTTTAAGGAGTTAGCTCAGCTCAAGTAATACATTTCAGAATTTTAGAGACTTTCAGTACTTGTGACTGACATCTCATAGAGGAGACTCTTGGTTTTATTCATGGATGAATTAGCAGATTCGTTGAAAGGGTAGATTAAGGGCCTTAATCCTTCATCACAATAGAAAGCTTACAAGAAGGCAAGGGATATGGAACCCACATCATTAAATAGTAGATTCCAATCCAAGGGTTTTCAGTTAAAGAAAGATAAAGACAAGAAACATTTCCATAAGGATTCTCATCAGCAAAAGAAAGATTCAGACCGTTTGGACAATGAGCAATTAAATGATCTTAGAAGAAGAAAACTATGCTTCTATTGCAGAGAACCACAAGACCCTTCACGTAAGTGCATTGTCAAAGAAAAAGCAAAGTAGATTGAGTATTTTTCTTCCGAGGAATCAGCATTAGAAAAATCAGAGTAGCAATTTGATTTAGAGAGCAGCGATGAAGAAAATACTTCAGCATGGGAATCCAGTGAGGATAAGACCATTGCAAGAATAGTACTGAATAGGCAATAACTTTCAAAGTAAGGGGTGTGATATAGGGGCAGCAAGTTGTTTCATTGATTGACACGAGCTAATCACAATTTTATTGATGAAAACTTTGTCAAGAAGAGAGGACTACAAATACTAATAGAACATGAGGGGTTCAAGCCTCAAGGTGATAGTAGCTAGTGGACACAAACTACAGAGCACTCGCATGATTCATAAGCTTCATATGTGAATGGGTGAATCTGAGATGGTAGGTAACTTTTATGTGGTAGATATGGGGGATTATGATGTCATTCTTGGTATGACTTGGATGAAGTCTTTAGTAGAGTTCACCTTCAACTTGGAGAAATTGGAGATGAGGTTTGAACATCAAGGAAGGAAAGTGGAGCTTAGAGGATTATTAGATGGTGGACGTAGAGTTGTTTCATTGCGGAGGATGGAGCGGTTATTCAAGCATGATGAGTTAGAATGGGCAGCTGAGTGTCTCATTATGCCTACTGTATTGGAGCAGCAGGTTAAGAGCTATCATCCAAACATACATGAGGTAATCTCATGACACACTAAGGTATTTGATAGCATCCCTTATGGATTTCCTCCTAAGAGGGGAATTGAGCATGTGAGTTAGAGGAGGGGGCGAAATCAGTGATCATCGCTTCATTAGGCATCCAAAGAAACACAAGGATGAGATTGAGAAAGCAATTAAGCAGTTGTTGGAGATGGGACACATTGGGTCCAATAAGAGTTCCTTTGCATTTGCAGTAGTTTTCGTATATATATACATATATAAATATATATATGTATATATCTACATAAATATGTATATATATGTATGTATATATATACATACCTATATATAGTGTTTGATAGCATCCCTTATGGAGTTTCTCCTGAGAGGGGAATTGAGCATGTGATAGAGTTAGAGAAGGGGGGGAAACCAATGATCACCACTCCATACAAGCATCCAAAGAAACACAAGGATGAGATTGAGAAAGAAATTAAGGAGTTGTTGGAGATGGGACACATTGTAGTCGGTATAAAATGCCTATTGTTGTGTTTGATAATATTAGTTATCCACCAATGTAGGAATTGTCCATATTAAGTTTGTTATCACTGTCGTGAAGTTGTTGTGTTGATTGGTTGATGGTTTGTTCCTCTTGGAAACTGTTGGGTCCTTTAAATATGTCGAGTACTGTCAGGGAAGGGGGTGTGGTATCATTGGGTACATTGTAATTCTTGGCTGACCATCTCTGGTCGTCTTCTCTGTAATGAATTCATACGCTAATAAAGATATATCTTACTCCTATATCTGGTACACATTGCCATTTGTATTATTATTTCATGTATGTAAATTACTAGGCATAGAAACAAACATTTGGCACCGTTGCCTTAAAAGAAATCGAATTAGCATTGCGTGATTCATGCCTTTGGATCCCAATAAAGGTGAGAAGAGGCCACAAGGTGTTCAAGACCAAGTGATTAGGCGATCTTTAAGAATTGCAATACAAAGAGAACGAAGAAGAAAATTATGAGAAAAATTTGATAAAACATACCTTTCCAACCAAGCAAGACAGTCGTTCGTATCAATGGCGTTAGATGAGTAGAAAGGAAATCTTGAATTAACAGACATATTATATGACATTGAGAACCTATTCATCTCAGGAGAACCCATCATTAGAAGATCTGAACCGAAGATCCTCGAACAGAGGGAGTACAAGTTTGAGTCAAGGCCTGGAAGTACCTAAGGTGTTGGGGATGCTGGAGGTGGATGTGGACACGCGTGTGGCCGAGAGTGCAGGGAAAGCAATGGAACGTAGCGGCGGACAAGATCAAGTGTGGATTGGTAGAAACGGCCATAGTTCACAGGGAACGAGTCGGAAGACCCTACGAGGCACTAGAAGACTTGTGAGACTATCTAGGTAGCAAACGGTCAGGATGACAAAGACTATTGGTTGAGAGCGTTTCCAACAATGCTACGAGGTACAACCGTCGTCTGGTTCATAGAACTAGATGCTTCATCCATAGCTTCTTGGGAAGTGCTCAAGAGGGCATTCAAGGCTGAGTTTAAATTGCTATGAGATGACAATGAGATTGTTGTTGAAATTTATAATACCAAAAAAGGGAAGAATGAGAGTGTATGGGCTTACAATTGTAGGCTCAAGGAATTGCTAGGCAAGTTGGAGAATCAACTAGTTGACGGGTTGAAGAAGAGGTGGTTCATTGAGGGGTTGATTCCCTCCCTACATAAGAAGATGAAAGTGGTGCTTGCACCCTCGTATGCCGATGTCTACAATTAGGCGATGGACATCGAGAGTGAAAATAAGACATCCTCTCGAGGGAAGAGGAAGACATATTATGACGATAGCATTGAGGGTAGTAGTGATGTTGAATCAACAATAGTATACGCCCTACGAAGAGACGTGATGAGAATGATGAAAAAACTAAAAGTTGAGAAAGGGACTAGTAAAGGAAGTAATGAACTATGGTGTATGGAGTGCAAAATTGAAGTTCACACGAAAGGTAATTGTCTGAAAAGGATGTTATGTGAGATTTTCCATGTGATGGGTCATTCAATAAAGGAGTGTCCATATAATTTGAAGACTAGAAGCATGCAATTACTCTTCACACAGGGAGAGTCTACTCCATTGAAACCCCAAAATGTTTCGCTAGGCGGTTATGGAAATCAACAATGGAATCAAATATAGTATGACTCTAGTGGATGCCCTATTAGACAGTGCGCAACGTGTAATGAGTGGGGTCACTTTGCATAAGATTGCCAGAGTGGGTAGAACAACAAGAGTTTGTTGTGCAAGTGGTGTGGTCCAAGGAACCATCAGGACATTGAATTCTCAAAACAAAAGGGAGTAAATATGCTAGAGGTGGAGTCGTACGAGGAAGTATTGGCGATCACTAAAATCCAAACGGAGAACGAAAGACTTAGAGAAGCCAAGGCTGACGTTGAATGGGCAATGACGCAGGAGAGAAGAGCCTCAAAGGATGCCGCCAATACTTTACTACGATTGGATTTAGAGAATACTATCATGAGACAGCTGTTGCAAGCCATTGTACTAGTACGGGTATTTGACCTTCTGCAAACTATGCCAAAACTAAAGATGGCCATTACCAACGTAGTTGGTAACGACACAATTGGCCAGGAGCATGACAAATTGATGGAGAAGCCAATAGAGAGTCTGACCACTAACTTGATGTGGTAGGCGTTGGGAGGAACTTGGTCGTCATCGAGATGGAGATAATGGGATGGAAGTGACAAATAACATCATCAACGGAGGCTCGGGAGTCAATGTGCTACCGGAGGAAACTTGGAAGTGCTTGGGGAAGCCAACATTTCGTCTGCCAACCTTCCACTTGGTAGGTGCCGACCAACATAGAATTAAGCCATTAGGGACATTAATCACACAAAAGGTAACGATTGGTACACTATTTTTTCTTGGACTTTATAGTAATCCCGTTGGAGAAGAAGGCATATGACACAATCCTTGGGAGAGGTTGGTTGATCACTGCCAAGACAAAGCACAATTGGAAGAGGAATATGCTCTCAATGGAGAGTAAAAGAAGAAAGTACGTCATCAACCTAAGAAATCAAGCGATGAGCGAGGAGTTGGCATCCTTCGAATCAGAGCTTGAATATGGAGAGTCGGGTGTGGATGAAGGAAAGGCATGGAACCAAATGATGAAGGGGTGCTCGAGCTAGAAGATTGTTTTGAAGAGGAGATGAGTTCTTTGAATGGACTGTTTCATTGGTAAATAGAGGACTATTGTGTATTTTCTCCACCCTGTAATTTTCTCGAAGCTACAACTCTCTGTGAAGATAAACTGATGAAAGCATGTAAACTTATGAATGATACATTTGATAGTACAGAGATGGAAAATGGAAAGAAAAAAATAATGAAGACTATACAGAGGCCATTGGTTGATTCATACTCTCGAAAAATTTATAAAACCCACTCTCAACGAGGGAATGGTTTCTTTTGGTAGATAAAGCACAAGTATGGGCAACTAGATTGAGAATTGTAAGGTTGGTAGGTAGACTGGCAAGTGTAGAATTCTGGAAAGAAAACCAACACAAGTGCCATTTGTATAGCACAAGGAGCCATCTGTACGATAGAATAAACCATTAATACAAGAACATAAACCATGTATGGATCCCACACTTTATTCTATTTTTCGTATGGTCATTGGGTTTTTCTCTACACAGAGTTGCGTATGGAGACAACTTGTTGAATGGCATTTTACAAGTTTCAAGCCTATTGTACGGTGTACGACCCCACCCTCTATCATTCTGTATGATAGAGTCCTCCAATGCAATATCACACATGCTTGCAAACAGTTTTGCAGTACAGGGTACATACTTTTGTTTCTAGTGTACGAAGCACAACATCCCCTTCCATATGGCGCATGGCCAAAATTCTGTGCACGCTAGTTATTTAGTCTACGTATGACGTACAACCTCAAGATGGCATTTTTCATTCTGTCGTGCGACATACGACCTCATAACTACGCACAATGATTTTTCTATCTTGTTTGATGCAAGACTACCATACGACATATGAAAGAGATTGACAACTTTACTTTATGGGTGTGACAAAAATGCCTCTATACCGTACGAGAATGGTTCAAAAAAAAAACCCACAATGTATGAGCACCTAGTTTATTGAACAACATATGGCACAGACACTTTGGCATGCTTGCACCACACGCCGTACGAACCTTTACTTCATCTGTACACCAGTCTTACCAGTTGAACATGCAACCATGCCTCCAGTTGTACATGCCACCATGCTGCCAGCTGTACGAGCCATCCAGAAAGGTGTACATGCCACTTCCCAAGCCGTACATGCCTTCTTTCAAGCCGTTAGAGGTATTTGTCTCTATTGTACTATATGTTGTATGAACCATTCCTCCCCCCATACGCCACCAAAATCACTGTACAACTCCTTCCGTCTAGTCATATGTTGTACGAGTTGTGCATCAGAGCCATTTGCGCACACTGTTAAGGACATACTTTAAAGAATACTTAATTTTGTGTCTACCGTATGTTGTACAACTACTGAGATGCCACACTTCCATACGACAACAACAATTCCTTGAGCCCTTCGACCCTACTAGGGGTGTTGCTCCATGTCCCCCATTTTAGTTTTGTACACTACAACTTTGAGTTTGTGCAGTAGAAGTCATTATCTACACTCTTGTCATTAGTCTACTTGGATATTACTTGATGTATACTCATCATCTTGAAGACGACTTTTTCTTTTGGGGGGATGATGTCGCTATAAAATGCCTATTGTTTTGTTTGATAATATTGGTTATCCGCCAATGTAGTAATGTTCCATATTAAGTTTGTCATCACTGTTAGGTAGTTGTTGTGTTGGTTGGTTGACGACTGTGTTCCTCTTGGCAATCGTCGGGTCTTTTAAATATGTTGTGTACCGCCAAGGAAGGGGGTGTTGTATCGTCGGGTAAATTGTAATCCTTGGACGACCATCTCTGGTCTTCTTCTCTATAATGAATTCATGCGCTAATAAAGATATATTTTACTCCTATATCTAGTATGCACTACCATTTGTATTATTATTTCATGTATGTAAATTACTAGGTATAGTAGCGAACACACATTAGCCCCAACAAGAGTCCCTTTGCGTCAACAATGGTTTTGGTGAAGAAAAAAGATGGGACTATGCAGATGTGCATTGACTATAGGTACAAGAATAGGTACCCCATACCATGGATAGATGAGTTGCATGGAGCCTGTTATTTCATCAAGATTGACTTACAAATAGGATACCACCAAATCAGGATGAGAGCCAAGGACATAGAGAAGACAACATTTAGATGTCATTACAACCACTTTGAGTTCTTAGTAATGCCATTTGGGCTTACCAACGTTCCTGCCACATTTTAGAATTGTATGAATCAGGTGTTTAGGAGGCAGTTGCAGAAATTTGTATTAGTCTTCTTTGATGATATCCTCATTTTTAGCAGGACCTAGAAGGATTATTTGCAACACTTGGAGGAGGTCCTAAGTATACTAGAGAGTGAATCATTGTTTGCCAAGGAATCAAAATGTGAGTCCGGCATGGAACAACTTCTATACCTTGGATACATTATTAGTGTAGATGTAGTGAAGGTGGATTCAGAGAAGATTAGAGCCATTATTGAATGGTCAACTCCAACTAACCTCACCCAGTTAAAGAGGTTCCTTGGATTGTGTGGCTTCTACAAGAGGTTTGTACAGTGGTTTTCACAAACATCAACTTCATTGAGAGATATTACAAAGAAGGGAGCCTTTGAGTGGTTAGAATCAGCCCAACAATGTTTTGAGCATTTCAAGTAGGTTATGTCATCTTGCCCAACAATATGATGCTTTTAGGAGATAGGATTGGTGCAGTATTAATGCAGGAAAAACACCCCATAGCATATGAGAGTAGGAAGTTGAGAGGGTGGAGAAGAGCTACTCCATCTATGATCAGAAGATGTTGAAAATCATGCATGCATTGGCCAAATTCAGATCTTATTTGATGGGAGACAAATTTGTGAATAAGACTGATCATAATAGCATAAAATACTTCATAAACCAGAGAGAACTTAATAATAGACAGCAGAAATGGATTACTAAACTACAAGTCTATGACTTTAACATTGAATATGTCAAAGGAAAGAAAAATGTAGTGGTAGATGCACTCTCATAGAGATCTCATATATGTTCTTTAGTTGAGATATCAACTGATTGGAGAGAGATGATTGTAGTAGAATATGCAAAGGATCCATGGGCAATTGGTTTGATTGAGGGCACTAATCAGGATGATAGGTATATAGTGAATGGTGATCTCTTTTTCTATAAGGACAAAATTTATGTAGTGCCCACTTCACACCTTAAAGAAGTGATTTTGAGGACTTTTCATGATGCTCTATTGGCTGGTCACCAAGGTTTCTTCAAGACTTCAGGCAGATCCGGGAGAGATTCGCATGGAAGGGACTTAAGATTGAAGTCTAGAAGTATGTCAGGGAATGTCTAGTTTCTACTAGAATTAAAATGAACATACCTTTCGAGCTGGTCTACTTCAGCCCTTACCAATTCCAGATTAAAAGTGGGAGAGCATCAATGGATTTCATTACGGGATTGTCCAGGGTACAGGGTAAGGACTGCATCTATGTTGTGGTTGACAAGTTGACAAAATTAGCACATTTCTTTGCTATTGCAGCCACCTATACAACAACCCAAGTGGTTGACTTGTTTTTCAAGGAGGTGTTCAGGTTGCATTGGTTGCCTAGGAACATTGTGATTGACAAGGACAAAAAGTTCCTAAGTCTATTCTGATAGGAACTTTTCAGATTGATTGGTATGGAGCTCACCCCTAGCAACAACTATCATCTGGAGACCAATGGCCAGATAGAGATAGTGAATAAGTGGGTAGAGGGATATTTGCGGAATTATGTGTCAGGGCAGCAGAATGCTTGGGTCAAATGGTTGCATTTGGGTGAGTATTGCTAGAATACCATCTTCCATATGACCATTAGGATGATTCCATTCATGGCACTGTATGGGTATGAGGCCTCAAACTTCATGGAGTTACTCTTTGGTGACAACAAAGTGCCTAAGGAAAAGGATTTGTTGCAGGAGAGTCAGGAAGGGCATTGAAGGAGAACATCCAGCAGGCGCAAAACCAATAGAAGTTATATGTTGATCAACACAGGGTTGAGCGCAGCTTTGAGGTTGGTGATATGGTTTACCTGAGCCTCCAGCTCTATAGATAGTCTTCTTTGAAGAACAATGGTGCTGAGAAACTCAAGCCACGATTCTATGGTCCATTCTGATTCACTTTATGTATCGGAGAGGTGGCCTTTGAGCTAGAGTTGCCAACCAACTGTAAGGTGCATAATGTATTTCATGTTTCTAGACTCAAAAAAGTTCTAGGCTGTAATATAGTTTTGTTTGCTCCGTAGGGTCTATTTTTAAACATAATATAATGCATGTAAAACATATCAGTAAGCATCTACAATATATTTGAGAGAACTCAAAACTGTTTAGTCATTGCTTCCAGAATCATTACAATATATCTCAAAGACAGTATTATTACCACACCATTACATAACATCTGATAACAACCCCCGAAGGTAAGTACAATGCATATATATAAAGAGGTGTTGAGTGCCAACTGTTGGCAACCATCAGCTAACTGTCGATCCCTCGACAACAACCCCCTGACAAACAAATGCTAATTACCCAACAACATCGTCCCCCCAAAAAGAAAGTCGTCCGCAGACGACGCACAACAAAATGGGGAATAAACTTATACATAAAAGAAATTAAGAAGCAGGGGGACGAGAAAGCATCTCTGATGAGGAAGGTGTTGGGGGTGGTGTGGATGCTGTCATCTACTCTCGCAACTAGTGAACTTGTTGAGTTCGACACTGCAAATCCCTCTCAGGTCTCATCTCTCGCTCATGGGATGCCTTCACCATAAATGCTGCCTCCAACACCTCCTTTTGCTTTTTATCAGTCTCCTCCAACACTGCCACCAAGCGAGCCTCTACTACTGCCCGCTTAGCCCGCTCCTGATCAAATCGTTCCTTGTACTGAGCCTCCAAGGCCTCCATCTGAGCTCGATGCTGGGCTAGCTTGTCATCCAACACCCTGATCTGGGTAGCCAACTCCTCTCGAGCCACACTAGCTGCCACTCGCTCGACCTCTATTGAATGCTGAGCCCTCCATAGCTCGTAATACCCCTCCTTGAATGCCTCCTCCACCCTCCGAAGAAAGGACTAGGTCCTATTCTCCCCCATCATCTCCTACAGCCTCCAGTCCTCTACCATGGTAGGGGTTTCGACACTAGGCCATCCCCGAGAGTCAAAGAACTCTACAAACTCTTTTGCAATGCCTCCTATAGAGAATGCAAGCAACCACTCGAGAGCCTTATCCATCACCCTACGGGCCCATTGCTCCTGTCCTGAATCCACTATTCTCTTCTCACTAGCCTCCATCTCTGCCATAAACTTCTCCAAATCACCCGAGCAACAGTGTGTCTTAGAGCTGTGTTGAATGTAGACTGGGGCCCTCCCCTTGGGCTCCTCTCCCTGCATACCCATGTTCGGCTAAGGGGCTAGCTCCAACTCCTGCAGATGGGAACTACCTTCCACCAAATCAACAATCTCCAGTGGTACTTGTTGCTATGGCGAGAGGGGTGCGTGTCCAATGGGAGCCATAGGGGTCAACTGGAAGCGAGTTAGCCATGCGTCCATGGCCTCCCTCGAAACCTCCAACTCCACACCCGTACTCATCGTCACCTCAACTCCTCCATTTATCGGCATCTCCTCTCCTACCGGTTGCACTCCTACATCCCTTAGCATCTCCTCTCCCACCGGTTGCTCCTTTGCCTCTATGGATGGCTTTACCACCTTTGGCTCAACTACCTCTACCACCTATGGCTTAGTTGCGGCTACTGTGAGCTCTCCAACCTCTGGTGGAATGGTCTCAACTACTGCTGGTTGCGCCACGACTATAGTGCTAGTACTAGGAGGTGTCAAAGTGACTGGGTCCCACACTTGCCCAAATCTTGGTATTGGTAAGGATGCTACCGTCACACCCGATGAGATAGATGGGATCAAATGATGACCCCCAGATAGAAGAGATGGAGCGAAAACAATTGTTCATGCACGTGAGGGTGTAGGGGTACGTATGGTACCAACACCACCAACTTAGGGCCCTTAGCTCCCACCTCTGCATCCAGCACATCTCCCACGGTCGAGCGACTCTCTCCTCAGCTCACCATTCGAAAAATTCCTCTGCTAGCCCTCAAAGTATCCCCTGACTCCTCTTGGCCGCTAGTGTCACTCTACTCATCATTTGTTTCAGATTCTGTCTCTAACAAAGTTATGTGGCGCTTGCACTTCTTACTAAACTAAACATCACCGTTGGCAGTCAAAGTGTCTAAGTGTCGCCAATAAAGGATAAGTGGTTGGGAGGGCTCCACACGGCCCTACGGCTGCAACTCTTGTAAGTGGGAAGGCACCTGTGTTTGTACAACGTCTAGAAAGAGTCCAATGGCATGATGGGGCAACAGGTAGTGACCAAACTTCTGCATTGCATAAAGCATCTTGAGAGCTTCCCTCTCTGTCGTGCTGTAATTTTTCTCTTCCTTGGATGATAATCTACTTGCAAAGTAGATGGGATGATCAAGCCCATGCTCCCCCATCTGTGCCAATGCGGCATTGATAGCATAATTGGGGGCATCCACCTAGACATGCAATTCTTTATCCCAATTCGGGTACGCCAAGATGGGTGCAACCACTATTCTTGTCTTTAATTCTTTAAAGGATTCTCCTTGTGCAGTCTCCTAGGTGTATGGCTCACCCTTCCGTGTTAGCTTGTCCAGAGGGTAGATCTCTACGAAGTTCTTTATGAATCTCCGATAATACCCGATGTGTCCGAGGAAGGACTCGACTCCTGTCACATCGGTTGGGGTTCCATTTCAATAATTACCCTTACCTTACCCGGAACTATCTTCAATCTGACCTTACACACAATGTGCTTGAGCAACTTCCCTTGAGGCACCATGAACCTGCATTTCTTCGGATTCAATGCCAATTGGGCTCTTCGATACCATTCCATACATTCCCGTAGGGCTACCAAGTGAGTGTCCTGTCCACTATAGATGGACCAATCATCGAGAAATGCCTTAAAATTTCGCATAGACATCTAATAAAAAATGTGCAAGATGATCCTTTGAAAGGTTGTAGGGGTGTTGCACAACTCGAACGACATCCAGGTGTAGGCATACACACCGTCCTCAACTACAAATGTAGTTTTCTCCTTGTCTTCTTTTGCAATTGAGATCTGCTTGTATCCCAAAAAGCCGTCCATAAATGAATACATCTCGTGCCCCACAACTTCTTCGCGGATCCATGGGCATCTCCTTGTCTCCTTTTGCAATTGAGATCTGCTTGTAAGCCGAAGGTGTCAGGTATAATATATAATTAGTTTATTAACACATTAATATATTAATAATGCTCAAATTAAAAATGGCAACATTGTTTAGTTATTGTTAATGAATAATAATTCATTTTAATACAAACTATAAAACATAGGTGATTAAATTTAGGGACATTACAATTATAAGTCAGTATGTATAGATATAAGTTGCTGATGATAATATCATAATCACTGATGACAATATCTTAATTGTTGATGATATAAGTGGTCATAATAGTCATGCTACTCAGTCATACGATGATTACTGTTATCGTGTCATTTAGTCTTTATCTTAGAATCACTCTATAGTTATTAAAATTGCTGCAATTAGTCTGAATCCATTGGTAGTTAGATTTCTTCTGAGTCATTGACATCCAGGCTGTTCATCTTCGATGCTATTTTTCATTCCAAGGAAAAGTTTAATTGTTTCATCATTCCTATGTTATCATCACTCTCTTATTTTCAAGTGTCTAACTTTATTTGTTTTCCCGACATCTTGATGGCTTGATATATTAATCTTGAAATAAAATTATATCCTCCATGGCAGCGGGCGTCTATGTGCATGATGTAGTATAGATTGTAAAACTATAATAATTGTGGTTATATCTTAGCCTGTGTACTTCCCGAGATGTAATGCCCCACTACGACAAAGCCGGATCTCGGGCTGGGTCAGTGTGTGGACCTGTGGGTCCGCCCGGATCTGGCTCGGACTTGGGGGATCCACGCGAATCCTCAAGGATTCCGTGCGGATCCGCGCAAATCCCTAGGGATCCGTAGCTCTAAGTTGATAAAAACACTTTAAAACATCATTTTTTAATTGTTTTTTTGCATGTAACCCTAAAACGACCCTTATTGTGGGTCTCCAAACATATTTCATTTCTCATTTTGTTCTCTATTTTCCTCTCATTTTGCTCTCTCATTCTTGCAAGTTTGAAGTGAGGTGATTGTATTCGAAGGAGATCGATTGTGGGGTGGCCAATACCTTCCAAGAAGCAGATTTGAGTAATTAAAGTATGCATTTGAACCATATTCTCTAGTTTTTTGATAGATTAATTCAAGTTTTGAAAAGTTTAAATTTTTTTTCAAGTTTTTGTATAAGTTTTGAAGTTTTTTTTTTCATTTTTGTTATAGATTACAACAATCATACAATGAGTACTCAAGGCTTAGTAGGTGGGGAGGGGTCTCAAAAATATAAAATTGATAAAGGGTCTCCTTTATAGAGATACACTACAAGAATTTCTCAATGTTTTGGAGGTGGGGGGTTTATATGGAAATGTAATTTTTACAACACACAATATAGAAGCTCCTACTCTTGAGTAAAATTTCATTTTTTGGGCCTTGGGGGTCAAGGGATTAACATGTGCAAGGGCCCAAGGGTAGATAAGAAGGGATTGCCAGCTACACAAATAGCAACTTTGGTAAAAGAACAAGAAGTTGACAAAATAGTTGCAAAAGGGAAACAAGGTGCTTATACTGGGAAACATAAAACAATACCGCCACCCACTCAACTAACCTCTAGATCACATCCATTCTTGCCTATGCCTTCTAGGGATGATGATGTAGAACAACCACAAATCACCGCCCGCAAGAGAGGCCCATTAGATAGGGCATTTCAAAATGAGTTAAGAGATATTGCTGATCTCAAAGTTGGACGTTGCCTTTTTGCGAATGGTGTTCCAGTCAACTTAGTGAGATCACCTTATTGGAGGGAGATGCCGGAGGCAGTAAATGATGCACCTTCTGGTTACCATGGCCCTGGATATGAAAAGTTGCGCACCACCATATTACATAGTGAGAGAAAATGTAGAGACCCAACTAAAATGAATAAGAGATTCTTGGGTTCAAACGGGTGTGTCTCTTGTTTCAAATGGATGGAAAGATTGCAAAAATTGTCCATTAATTAATGTAATTGCTGTATCCCCCAAGGGGTCAATGTTTTTGAGGGCGGTTGACTGTGAAGGTGAAGTAAAAAATGCAGAGTTCATTGCCAAGATTCTCATTGATTCCATAGAGTTTGTGGGTCATGACAATGTTGTCCAAGTAATTACGGACAATGCAAAAGTTTGCAAGGCTGCAGGTGCTTTGGTAGAGGCTAGATATGATCACATCTTTTGGACACCGTGCACCATCCATTCTCTCACTCTAGTGATGAAAGAAATTGGCACCCAAATAGAATGGGTGAAACAAATATACGAGGAGGGTGAGGAGATTCAAATGTTTGTGACAAATCACCATATGTCACAAGCAATTTTCAGAACTTTCTCAAGATTGGAATTGTTGAAGGTAAATTTTAAAATTTAATTTATAAGTTATTTAGTTTCATTTATCATTTTATAATTTTTATGTCATGTTTTACATAATTGAATAAAATATTGTATGTGTTGTTTACATATTTTAAATGTGTTATTAACTCACTATTAACATGTTCTTAGGTGGCTGAAACCCAGTTTGCCTCACACAATTGTGTTGAGACGTCTTGTCAAGGTGAAGGAGGCATTATCACAAATGGTTATTAGTAACCAATGGAGCATCTGGAAGCAGTCCAATACAGTGAGGGCCCAAAAGGTGAAGGCATTGTTATTAGATGATGATGGTGGGTTCATGTGGAGTATGTGTTGGAATTCATTGAGCCTATCATGTCTATGCTTCGATTTGCCGACACTGATGAACCATGCTTTGGGGATATCTATGATAGCATGGACACAATGTTGGAGAAGATAAAATTGGTAAGTTATAAATTTAATACATTCCTCTATCTTTGTTAATTGAGAGATATCTAAATTTAAAATTGACATAATGATAACTTACATCAAGATAACTTACATGAACATCATTTGATATCCCAGGTCATACATAGGAGAGAGAATGATCGCGAGGACACCTTTTACAAAAAGGTGGAAGCAATTGTTCTTCATCGTTGGAACAAGATGACCACACCTTTGCACCTCCTAGCATATGCTCTATCTCCCAGGTACTATAGCACAAAAGTACTTGCTATTCCAGGTAGAGTGGCACCATATAGAGATGCCGAGGTTGCTAATGGGTATAAGAGGGCATTAGATAAAATCTTCCGTGATCCAGATGTTGGGTTAAGTGTTAGGAGAGAATTTGGATCATTTATCTCAGGAAGAGATCTCCACCCTACTACTATCAATGACCAAAGCAGAATGGATGCTATTAGATGGTGGTACCTTCATGGGCAAGATTATGTATACCTCCAACCTCTTGCAATTAAGATTCTATCACAAGTAAGTTTTTAAGTTTTTTTTTCTTTGTTTTTTGTCACTTGCATTGTAGAATTTAACACTTAACACTCTTGAATTTATCTTGTATTTTTTTAATTTTGTTGGTTTTCTCTCTAGGCTGTGAGCTCTTCTTCCGCTGAGCGGAATTGGAGTACTTACTCCTTTATCCACTCAGTCAAGCGTAACCGGTTGGCTGCAAAAAAAGTAGAAGACTTGGTGTATATTCACAACTTGCGTCTCTTGTCACGGAAGGATCCAAAGTACAAGAAGGGGCCAGAGAAGCTTTGGGATGTAGCACTTGAGTTTGCTGACTTAGATATGACCATTTGGGATCTTTCTAGAGCCACTTTGGCTGATGTGGATGATGATGAGACAATACCCTCTAGTGCTAGTGGAACCGGTTTGGGTTCCAATGATGATTTTGATCAACCACTTGCAGCTACTAAAGACCCCATTGAACCTGATTTTTTTGATAATCCATTTGATGGTTGATGAAATGAAAACTTTGGTCTTTCATGATTGATGAACCATTGAACATTGAATCATGTTTCAAACTTTAATGAACTATATTTTGAATTGTCATTTTGTAATTCAGTAATTCAATGTGCTGATTTTCTTTAGAATCGTGAACATAGATCAATGATCAAGTATACTATTTGAATTTTTAATGTTTATCTTTGACATTTGGCATTGATCAATGATCAAGCATCATAGATTCATAGTATGAAATGATTTAGTTTTAGAATTATGTATATTTTTCTTATATTTTTGGATATATATACACACACACACACGAATTGATACGAATCATAATTGGAAAAAAATAAATTCACGAATCCACGAACCATATTGTCGAACCCGAATCCGTCCCGGAATCCAAACCGACAACTTAGCTAAACTACTAAAGAACACAGCATAATATTTTTTTTAAAGCAATAGCAACTTCAACTTAAACATTATGATTTCATTTACACACCATCATAACTGAATTAAGGATGCACCACAATTATTTCAAAGCATAGATAAAATAACATCTAAACACTAAGCTACGTCCTCTTAGGTTCCCCAACGTCGCTACTAAGAAACATATAACCACATAGTTAATCCATTTAAACAATAATGAAATGATGCGTATGGAACATGATCAACATTGTCATTAAACTAGATTCATTTTAAACTTCAAATCCAAATATTCCTAGTTCATTTCCAGCATAGTAAGATAACATATAAACTCATCAGGATAGTCAAGAGTAATACTAACATCGATCTATCTAATTCTATACTATCCAATTCAATAATTCATTGTTACATGATTACATTTACATCAATCTCCTCACACAATGTTCCTTTTCAACATCTATACATGATCTTAATGATACATAGCATGATACAAATGTACAATGAGAATCATCTATCCACATGAAACATGAAGTTGCAAAGAAGATGCAAGGTCCATTTGATGTGCTTACGGACAATTCCATCAAGCCTCGATGGAGAAAGGCAACTACCACCCGACCATGTGGAACCTTGAGGCCCACCCCATCGTGCTAGGATATAGACACAAGCCCCACATCACACATACAATCACAAGGACAAGATTTCAAAGTGATGGAATGGGAATACCACAGGAGATACCAAAAAGAGATAACATAAGGGATACCAGTGGCGCACCACAAGGCTAAATGGAGGGGATTCTAAGATACATGTAGGAGAGTATCATCACATAGCTCCCCACTAGGCAAAGTTTGGCCTCAAGCTCAAACCACATAAATCTTTTCTTAGAAAATTAGCTGGTTCTGAATCTTCCATTTGTCCAAAAGAGACCCCCAACCCTCTTTTATAATCATTTAGAAAAACTACCTGAAATAAAGAATTAATATCACTTCATAATTTTTAATTTATCCTTATGGCTCCCAAAAGTGACTCATTTAAATATTAAATATTAAATATTAAATATTTCGGCACTTAGTCACTTTATAAAAAATTAATTAGAATTGTCTATTAATCTACTTTTCCAGACAACTTAAAATCATTTATCTAATTGATTGATTATTTTCATGAGTGCATGGAGAGCCCAATAATGGGGAACATTACAGACAAGGGAAAGGACCTATGAGATGGATGTGACATGGGGAACGAAGACCAACGGCTAGTTCTCACACTGTCAGCTCAACATGGCAAATCCTCAAAGAAATAAATTGTTTTCCACACTTTATGCTATGTTTCTTATGTTAGTGGTTATATTGCTCCTTGTAGGTTCTCTTGATTACATAGGTTTGCATAAACATTACTTATATGTGTTCTTTTTGACCTTTCAATGGTTTTGTAAATTGCTTTAATCTGATTTGTGAGCCCTGAATTGCATATTCTGTAACATTACATTGTCAAATATCTATATCTATTTACCATGCATAATCTTATGTATTTTAAAAATTTAGTTGAATAGAATACAACATTGACCATTCATTGGGCAAATGGAAAAAGTGAACATCTATGTGTACATGGAATGTTTGGCTTCAACATATAGGCAACCATTTTCCAGCAGTAACAACTTAGTTTATGATTACAGCTCTAAGCTATGGGCATTCCATTAAGACCACAGCTGGAATGTCCCAAATTCGAAATCTTATGGGAGTCTGTCCTCAGGTATGTCAAAGCAAATACAATTTTATCCTTTTTGAGGATATCCATAATTTTGTCTATATTCTCTGCATTATGAATCATGTAAATTTGCCTGCAGTTCGACATTCTATGGGACTCTCTATCAGCACAAGAGCACCTACATCTGTTTGCTAGCATCAAGGGAATGCCAAGATCTGCCATCAAATCTGTATGTTCAAAATAGCTTATCTAACAATGGAAGATACCTGTCCTGTATTCTTGCATTTGGTTCCTTTTCAATATGTTTGAAATTAAATCTTTAATGAAGAAAGCCTGATTCTTTGCATGCAGGATGCAGAAAACTTGTTATCAAAAGTGAAACTATCAGATGAAGCGGGTCTTCAGGTTGGCTCCTACAGTGGAGGAATGAAGCGCCGTCTTAGTGTGGCTATAGCCCTTGTTGGGGATCCTAAACTGGTGTTCCTAGATGAACCGGTATTTTAAATCTATTTGATCATTTCTAAAGCTTCCCAGTCATGCTTAGATTTTGTTGAACTGTAACATTTTACCCAGATTTATATTTCTTAGACATATGACTAAGGAAGCAGTTTTGCTTTGCAAATCTCCCATCTTCACTTGTCTTGTGTGTTGAGATGCCTTAATTCCAGATAAGTGTATTAATTTGGAGAAATCACCAGCATCATAATGTGAATAAATGGTGCAAGTTACATCCCAGTTAGCCTAATCATTGTAGGAGGTGGTGCTGGAAACGAATTCAGATACCTATAAAATCTTGAGCCTTGAAACTTTTGTCTCTTATTGATGTATCTTCCCTGTGAAGTGCCTTGTGATTTTATTTCTAAAGCTTCCCAGTCATGCTTAGATTTTGTTTTTGTACTGAACTGTAACATTTACCCAGATTTCTATTTCTTAGACATATGACTAAGGAAGCAGTTTTCCGTTGCAAATCTCCCATCTTCACTTGTCTTGTGTGTTGAGATGCCTTAAGTCCAGATAAGTGTATTAATTTGGAGAAATCACCAGCATCATAATGTGAATAAATGGTGCAAGTTACATCCTAGTTAGCCTAATCATTGTAGGAGGTGGTGCTGGAAACGAATTCAGATACCTATAAAATCTTGAGCCTTGAATCTTTTGTCTCTTATTGATGTATCTTCCCTGTGAAGTGCCTTGTGATATTTTTATTATCTTCAACCAATAAAAAAGATACTTTAGCCCTAACATTGCAATGCAAGTTACTAAATTGTTTTAAGGCCTCGATTTTGCACACTTATGAGTCAATACAATGTTTGCATATGCAGCTTTTACTAGGGATTGACCATGTTGCTACTAATTACTAGTGCTACCCATTATGCAGTCAACAATGTAGAACTAGAAACAAGTAGAACTAGAGTGCATTTCCACCCATGGTTTGAACATACAAAATTTATTTGACAATATATTGGACCAAGATATCTTGCAATGTTTACATTTACTGGTGTTCCACTTCTGTAGATACATTTTGAAGCAGCTTCTTCTCACTTTCTCAGGTATTTAAAAATAGTCCTTGTCTTGATTGATTTGCCAGTAATGTTCATTCTCTATTGACCCGTAACTTATATTTCAAAGGATTATTATTCTCTCAAACTTTCTTAACAAGCATTCAAAAGAATACGTTTTCATGTTAGTTCACAAGAAAAGTAAAAATGAAATTCTAGAACTATAGAGGCCTGAATAATACTCCATGTTTCATTTGAAAGTGGAAATATAGGTTTTAAAAATGAAAAGAAAAATATTTAATCAATCCTACAGTCTACAAAGAACCATGTGACGTTTCTCTAACTGGATGATATATGTGTCAACAGACAACCGGCATGGATCCCATTACAAGAAGACATGTATGGGACATTATTGAGGATGCTAAGAAAGGGCGGGCCATAGTTTTGACAACTCATTCAATGGAAGAGGCTGATATATTGAGTGATCGTATAGCCATCATGGCTAGAGGGAAGCTACGATGCATTGGCACTTCAGTTCGATTGAAGTCTCGTTTTGGTGCTGGCTATGTTGTACATGTGAGCTTGCATGAAGAAAGTAAAAATAACTTGCAACATGGAAACAATTCCTTGCAGAGAAAGGGTGATGGACCTCAATATGAAAAGGTGAAGAACTTCTTTAAAGAGGTAAGAAAGTGTATAATTTCTAATCTAGTTCATTTTGAAAAATGGTCCCAAGACTTCAAATCCTTTTCAGTTGAAGTTACTTTTTTTCGCAGTGCATAATTGGCCTATGTAACTTTGCAGAGATTGAATTTAGAACCAAACGAAGAGAATAAGGCCTATATAACATTTATCATTCCTCGTGGAAAAGAAGAACAATTGACGGTATATACCTTCAAATGGTCTATTATTACATTTTGATTAGCTCTTTTCTTTTCTCTTTCCTGATTAAACTCTTCTGTTTAGAAATGATGTTAAATGTGAGAAGTACACTGTAACATTCTCAAAGTTTGTTTCATCTTATATTGGGTATTTCCTGGTGATCCAAAATAATGCAACTATATTGAAATAAACCCCTGATGAGTGCCATGCATTTCAGGATTTCTTTGCAGAACTGGAAAATAGAGAGGAAGAACTAGGGATTTCTGACATTCAACTGAGTCTTGCAACTTTGGAGGAAGTATTTTTGAATATTGCCATGCAGGCAGAGATTGAAACTGCAGCTGCAGAAAGCCGCTTTGCTACATTGAACTTACTTTCTGGTTCATCAATTCAGGTTTGCAAACTTTGGTTATTCTTTTCAAATATCCTGTTCTCAATTTTAAATAAAGAGATGCTCTCAATATATTCCTGTCTCAGTGAGTGCAAGCATATTCTAGATCAAACCATTCATAGCACATGTTGAGGTTGTGGTTGTCAAGAGCCCATAGTTTGTGATTAACCGACTGCCTGGATGACTAGAAAAGATAATGTTTTTACAAGGAGTGCAACGTACCCCCATTCTTTGGGAGGCTTTGGCTTAAAAACCTTTTCGATTTTCAATGCTTCTAGATGCTCTTTACTTGTGCATGTCACTAATTCCTTGGGGGTCCTTTACAATCAATTAAAGATCACTTTATCCCTCCCTTCTTAAAACTCTCTTACAATTGTTGAAGGTTGAAATTATCTGACTTTTGTTTTAATCTTTAGGTTGCAGGGTGTGAATATTTCTACCTTTTCTACCCAAGCTGTGATTGAAGGAAAACTAGATTTGGTTGTTCATACCACAAAAGTTTCGAAATCACTTATCCCTCAAGACTTTTAGTTCCAACAATTTTGATTGCAAACACTTGTCAGAAATCCCTTGAAGTATGCTTTCTAATAGGACAAATCTCACTTCAACTTGACATGTACTAAGAGAATGACCCTCTGCACAATAAACTAAAGTGGGGAATGCCTATTTCATTTGATCACCAACCCTCAACACTGCTCAATATTTTATTTGTGGCCACTTTCTGGAAAGTTCTTGAAGAGGACTTTCTAATGATGCAGGAATCACCTATGTGAGAAGACCCTCTGTAATTTTGGCTGATTTTTGAAAATAACTCTACAAAATAACCCTAAAGCTTAAAACAAACTTCTTCCACATTCTCCAAGTTATTTCTTTAGTACAAATGATATTATCCAGAAATATTAAATATGTGAAACATGTATTAACCACTATGAGTTCAAATGAGAGAATAATTTGCATGCAAAGATTAGAATGGTGGGAGCAATTCAGTTCCCAACAACATAATAATATCAGTAAGAAAGACAAGAAATCCGAAATAAGATTCAATGGAACTCTTGGAAAGTTTAATTACTACTAACTTAATGGTTTGTGTTTAGCTGGGTACAGCGCTAACTAGAAAAGACAATTTTATGTAAGGACCAGAATATTTTGTGCTTAATCAACTGTGTGGCCAACTAGAAATGAGAATGTTTTATGACAAGCACATCACAAAATTGAATGTCAAGACACTTCTTAAGGGTAGACATCATTTTAGATGCAGCAATGACAGATTGTCTGAGTGAATTAATATTTGACAGATTAAGGGGAAAATATATTGTTCTAGATACATTAGAAAACCAAACAGGGTGACAAAAATGGCATCCAAATAATTATCATATATCAGTTTTATTACTGAAGCAACTTGCTAATAGAATTCCATGGAAGCCTGTATGTGAATCAAACAGACATTTTAACAAGTTGAAAATCATCAGACAATTCGTTATCAGTCAGAGTTTTGCATCGATCTTCTAATTCAAACTCTAAAGTCCTAACATTAAATCTTAGTTCTTCAGTTTTCATATCTACAAAAGTACCAAAAAAAATATGCAAAGAGTTCATCGCAATGTTTGCCTACCTTTTGTATTATGGATGACCTTTAATTTATTGACCTACATTGACGATTCACACACCTGAAAGTCACAAATTTGGAGCATGATTCTTTATTTACTGCCACGACAATTTATATATTTTCATCCTCATTTAGTAATGACAGGCTTTCTAATGCTTTCCATCACTGATGTGATCTATTTAGACTCAATTTTGGACATTTCCTCAGTGAAGTTACAAGTACTATTAATCTATTTAGTATTATCACTGTGTGATGAACCTTGCTGAGTATTCTATTTATGTTAGGTTCCAATTGGTGCAAGATTTGTAGTGATTCCTGGAACAGAGTCACCAAGAAATCCTGGTGGGTTGATGGTGGAAGTATACTGGCAACAAGATGACACAGGTGCCCTTTGTATTTCTGGCCACTCCGATGAAATGCCAGTACCACAGGATGTTGCAAATGCAGAAATCTTGACATCATCTCTGAGAAACAGATCAAGGAGGTCCTTTGGAAGATTATCTTTTCATAACCCAGTACCTATAGGGATGGTCATTGATGCAGACAAGTTTTCAGCCTCAAACAGGTAATATGTTTCTTTGGTTTGTTGATTAAAATTGAATAGCAGACTAGACTCCTTCGCCATCTATAATAGAGAATCCAATAATATGAACTGAGCTGAAATAGTATGAAATTAGGAGTTAAAGCACTCCCTGCAATTGTGTTCTTGTTTTATCTTGTTCATCAAGGGCTTTGTTCTTCCTACAGATAGTTGATCTAAAGGCAGGTTTGACTTTGATGTTAGAAATTGCAATGTAAACAGAAGTATCATCTTTAAGCACTGAAGACTAAGATTCATGCAAATTGCAAGCTTTGTGATACTAGCCATCCAATACTTACGGTCTTGCTACCTTTGGTTTCAACTGCAGGTCACATTAGTTTACTCTTTAGTGGAATGAGCCATGACATTTATGGGCAAGACTTCATCTACAACAAATAAGATGCACTTGCCTCCTCTAAGGAGTAAAAGAGGGCAGGTTTAGGATATCAATTTTATCAAATTAAAAGTAGGTTCTACCAAAGAAAATTTGTATCGGTTTGTGCATTTTCAGGATGTATGGTTGTGTTGATTGATGTTTTCAGGATTGGGTTTGAAGGATGGAGCATCCTCTTGAAATCTATTTGTATACTTTTGTTTACATTCTTCATCTACTTTGAGCATGCTAGCTTAGGTTATGAACAATTGGGGTATTGTGATAATAAAATATTATAATTTAATGTGTTAGCTATGTATAAGTTCACATATATGGCAGATAACCCTGCTGCTTTTCTGTATGCAATTGTCTGCATTTGAATATCAATTTGCTCTACTTTAGAATAATGAAGGGAAAAAATGTATTCCTCTTGGCAACAGCAGAATTATCCCATCAAAAGAAGTGAGTATTTCTTGTATAGCTCAATTATATTCTAGAATACCAAATGCATACTTTCATATTTAACCTGATATTACCAAGAAATATTTATTTGTTCTAAAACAAAGGACTACCACATGAATGTATAAATAAAAACTTTGGAGCTTAAGCATAGAACAAATTATTTTGTTGAGCACTTTGTGATGAACACTAATAGATGCAATGTGCAAAGGAAAATTCCTTAATGGTAAAAACATCTTCTGCACCATTCACTTCCATTCCCTTGGGGGTTTTCCATTGTTCAATTTCGAAATAAAATTTACAGTTTTGGCTTTGTTTCATGCTACGTAGATATGTTGTAGTGCCTACTCCTTTCGAGTTCAATTTGATCTTTGGTTCTTGTTGATCTTTAGGGATTGGCTAAATTTAAAATATCTTGGGTAGGTTGTTGGATCACTACAGTCATACTGACCTGGGTTTAACTCTCCTAGAATGATTAGCTTTATGACCTTGGAAAATATTGGTAAATAATTGTCAAGCATGTTGGTGTCTTATAATGAGAATTCTAATGTAGATAGAATATTTTAATGATTCAAATTTATAGTTTCTTATGATGAATTTTCATATGCTCTAAGAATTTAAATGATTACCAAATATGAATTACTGATCAAATGAAAGTCTTTAAACCCCAAGATATGACAAAGTATCACATAAATATATACTAAGCTGACTCATTATGGCTAATGGAAACAAATGTACATGAATTTAAGATAATAATGAGGCATATCCGTGGAAGCAAGTGTGAATGATGCAAGGATAAAGCCAAGTGTGTGGAAATGTGTTTGAGTAGTAGATGGGGGAAAATATGAATAGGAAAGGAGACAAACTTAGTACAAAGGTGTGCCACATGTTACTAGATAACTGTATTAAAACATTCTTGCAAAATGAACACAAAACTAAATAGGAATTGACATGGATATGCAAATTTCACCATTAGTATACTACCTTGACATAAATATGCAAGTGTTTTTTTTTTGGTGTGTGTTGCGCGCACGTGTGTAAGAGAGAGAGAGAGAGATGTTACATGTTGCAATGTTGAAGGATCATGCAATTATTGGTTGTTTTATTGGCCCAAGAAGCTCCAAAAGTGAAATCAATTGGACAAGTGCAAATTGAAGTTTTTCTTTAGCAAAAATAAAATAGAATTATAGATGGATGTGATGTTAGAGGTAGCGATGTTGAAGGATAATGCAGTTATTGGTTGTTTTATTGGCCCAAGAAGGTCCAAAAGTAAAATCAATTAGACAAGTGAAAATTGGAGTTAAATGCTTTCTACATAAAATTTCTCCAAATTTTTTTTTCTTGTGGCATCTTTCAAAGAGTTGAAGATAGGGATTTGATTGTGAAGATTTGTTGCTCTAACTTCAACCCCCCATCATGTTTTTTCTCATATAATATGCCTTGTTGAATGAATGAATGAAGGAATTTTAATGATGTCCATGATATCAAGCAATCAAAGGGACCAAGAGACAAAATATTAGCATATTTTCATGTTCCTTTCGATATTATCTCTTTCATTATGAATCTTGATCAAGAAAATTATTTTGTGAAGCCTTGCCTCCTCAAATAGCTCATTCAAGCTTTCACATCTAAGATAATTAGAAGTGGTCCTCAACTATGCAACTAATATTTTAGCCTTTTTGTTAATTGCAACCTTCAAATAAACTTTTTCATTATGTTCCAATCTAGGGTTGTACTCTGACATGGTGCATTTTTTTTTACATAAACATTTGTAATCTCTTCATTAGTGTTAGGACATTTTTGCAAATTAATGTCCCATTTTCTCATCCACTTGTTCTTCATCCAATTCTTCTTCCTATGCTTTAATTCCACCTCAACAACCATTTTAGGCCATAAATGTATATCTATGTTTTTAACCCTTTTTAATTATTGTGGCAAAAATAAAGCCATTGAGGCTTCCATTGGAAATATTCCTACTTTGGCTAAAAGGATCTCATAGGGATCATTTATTTGATTTTGAGACTACTAGTGATTATATATTTTTGGATTCTTTCTAATTGTCTCCACTTGTGGTTTGTTATGCTACTCTCCCAAACCTAAGATCCATAGAGGATAATTAGCTCGACCAACAAACCAAAATGGATTTTATTAGTTTTTTGTTGATCCCTAAGAGGTTCACGCCTAAATAAGGGCAGTCGGGAAGTTTTGTGTAAGGGGGACTTAGTGCACTACAAAAAACAACCTCTGAGATTTCAAGAGTTGGATATTCGTTCCTTAAACTCTGAAAAGAGAGAAGGAACAAGATAAACTGAAATCTACACTACAAGGCAATGTGACAAGGCTTTCTCAACATTTTACAGGCTCATAACAAAATCTTAGCAAAACTTTAGAGCCTTCTAATCCAAGGTTCCTAGCTTCAGGTGTGGACACGACGTAGGTGCAAGTGTCCAAGTGAAGGCAAGGGAATCCTTGCAGGCATGAAACTCACACAAGTGAGAGACACAAAATGATTGGTGGCTCTATCTAGAACAAAACCTTCCCTGCCAGAGGTCCATTATGAGTACTTGTGCTTGATTAGCCACTAGTTAGGGGTACATACCTTACATGACACAGTTTATCCCTTAAATGAAAGAAGACTGAAAGAGTAGAGCAATTGCATGATCTATTATATTTCCATTTAAGCAAAGGATGTATAGGCCAACGCCCATAAACTAGGCTAAGCGTAAGGGGAATCATCATAGTACACTCTAGTTAACAAGAAGAGAAAGGTGACAAAGGCACAGTCTCAAAACCTTATTAAGAGTAGACACGCAAAGGCTGGAAGCCAGGCCATAGATTTTAGATTCCACAATATGCATTCAAGAACAACGAATAATGAAAGAAGATTCTTCTATAATGCAAGAAATTTACAATTGATGAACTAGCTCAATGTCTATAGATGTGCATATACATAACCTCATTATTTTTGACAAATGTTGGGGTTTAAATAGACTTTTCCCCCACTTAGATCAAAAGAGAGGACACCTTTTAAGATCTAGCATGATCTGATAAAGGTGGCCAATGCAAAAACTTTTTATAGATTGACCATGACTGTAGTTTTAGGTCAGCCACACTGTCTTTTTTTGCATATACCATTATGAGGTGATGAAGTGGGCCCCACATACTCTTTTGAAATAAGCACGATTGAGCGAGACACATGTTAGCTAGACAGGTGTTCTTAGTGGCCGTTTGGAAAAGTTTCCTTGTAGATGTGAGTGTCACCACATGTAAGGGATGATTGTGGTGATATTAACTTTGATTCGACTGAGTAAGTTGGGGGACGTTAGTCTAGGTCGCAACTGAGTGGGAATTGTGTTCGTGGGCTAGTTATTGAAAAAATGGTCTACAACTTGGCAACTTGGGGGGGAACTACACTTGTGTGGTTGAACCTTAGTTTATGTAGTCATAAACTAGTGCCTTATCCATTGGGGCTTGAGGATTGGGGCTCATGTGGATGTCTTAGGGCAATTATCTTCGTGAGCTCGATGGAGCATGTGCATCGACGTGGGGGGAAGGAAGTCCACTTGTGTCATCAAAAGTTGTTGAGTAAAACTTACTATAATAATTCAGTCTAGGGAGAAAACCTTTCCAACACACAAAAGTGATATCAGCATCAGGAAGAGCGTGGGGAAGAGGAGGTTGGGAGACCAAAAGATGTGCCTGTAGAAAAAACCATAAGCCTTGCACAAATAGCAAAACCGATCAGTAACGACAAGCCCAAAAGACCAACCAAAAGAGTGGTCGCCGAATTTCATAAAGGAAAGAATGCAAGAACTTAATGAACAAGATTTTAAGAAGAGACATTGAGCTATTAAAGCTTTTCTAAAATATCGCGTAGACAAAATCCATCAAGTAAGTTGGGTCATAGATTCACTAGAGTGTGTGCATGTGTTTGAGTTTACCATTCGTTGGGGAGATGCTAAGACAAGAACTCATCTTGTATTAAGCTACGTAGTTAGGTGACTCCCAAAGACAATGAGATGGAGCCTTGCTACCAATCAAGCGTCTATAGCCTTGACAAGGTTATCGTCTTGGCTTACATTAGCATTTCTCTTATGCCAATCAAGCGTCCATAGCCCCAGGAGAGGTGCTGGCATTGCCTAACTTTTGAGTCATATGACTTTTTATTTTTCTTTTATTTCATTTTTGAAGAATAGTGATGAAACAACTGTCATGTTGGAAGCCAAGGTGGTAACATAAGCTGCCATCATATTTTTCACTTAATACGATTGGAGATTTCCTACCTCATATCATCTCGCATAAGTAATTAATGAAGATTTAAATGAATAATAATGCCACCTATCCCTAAAAAGACACATAATATTTATCACTATCTTGGATTTTGAATTAATGTCACATCAAAATCTTATTAATTAAAACATGAAATAAATGCATTAAATCCTTTAGTAAATAAAAGTGTACAAACTCATTGGGTACCCATGTAGATGAGAAACCAAAGCGTTTGAAATGGTTATTCATGCAAGGAATCACGGCTTTGGGAAAGGCACCATAATACGATGGTAGTCACTTCTAGAGAGAATTTTCCAACCTTAATAAATGTCATCTCATGTGGACAGTCCTAATTTTGGCTCTAAATGGGGGACTATCACCCTAGAAGAAATCATTCTAGTTGTGGCCATTTGTGTGATGGTAGGTGATAGTGTCAACAGAGTAGCTTAGCTTAGCCATGGATACTCATATTAGGCTTACCACCACCAGGGCTCAAAATTGCTTCCTAGGTGTCACAGAGACTAGGTTTAATAGGCCGATGAAATTAGATGACAAATTCATCTCGGTGACAATGAAATGGGCCCTAGGGATGATTTCTTAAAAAGAGAAGGTAGGTATCGAGTAAATACCAACATTGTGTCATGTGTTGTGGGTTCTCTTCTAGATTTGGGAGAAGCCAACTCTATGATTGAGCACCCGACCAAAGGCCTATTCAGGGAAGCCTACTGTGAGGGGCTTAGGGAGGTGCTAAGGGTTGCGCAGTCGTGGCTAAGTCTTCCACTAGCTATGGACTTGAGGACCTATTTGGAATGAGATGAGGTGCTTCCATAGTGGTCCTTTGTGGCCAATTTCTAGACAGTGTCTATTTCTAAGCATAGGGTATGAGCCAGACTTAGAGTAGATTTTCTGAAGAGGTCGGTTGAGGATGATTCGATTGATCAGGGTTGGTTGGATGAATTTTAGGCTATGATGATCTTTGAGTGCGATTGGGACTTTGGCAGTGATGAGCGGGAAGAAAGTGAGCCCAACTCATTCAAAGAAGAAAAAGATGCCAAAAATGGCCCACTGCAAACCCCCCCAAGGCCTACAAACACCCTAGCTAAGCGTGAAGTCGACTTCCATGCGAAAGAAATAAAAAAATATCCTTTTTTATTTTGGTAGAAAAATTGGCTAATGCGAATGTGATGTACATCACTCTATATAAATATATAAATACCACCTATTGTGTGTGCTTAGATTGTGGGTTTTGAGTTTTTCTTTTAAGGTCCCTTATGTTAGCATTTGTGAAAAGAACATTTGGAAAATAAGAACCACATTTGCTTATGGATACAAAGAAAATAAATTTGTTTTCCTCTTTTCACTCTAAAAAGAAAAAGTACCGAGGATGAAAACTTTGTTGTATACAAAGCCAACATCATTTTAGATGATACCTTTCTCGACTCAATTGACGAGTCAATGCAGTTGATCTGAGCATTTGCATGTTTTCTATTAGCAAAGTATTGAGGTTATTGTGCACATACATCGTTATGTTGATGTTGTCATAACCTTTACATTAAACCATATTATGATGTTGAGATTTGGGTGACCCTTGTGTTTGTCATTTCTCTAGGCAAGAACACATGCAAAAATCCACTTAGGAAACACAACTATACATGGGACTTCCCTAAAAAGGAGAGGCCTGTGTGGTAGCACTTCAAGGAAAGAAAACACGTACCTACCCTAACCTAACTAGCTACCCAAAATTATTAGTGACCCATTAATTAGGTCCAAAAAACATCTTCCCCATTTTCCTTTTTTTTTTCTTGATATGACCTATTTTGGGATGAAAATGGGGAAAGTAGGGGGCTGTACTCATTTATTTCTATTTCTATATGAAAAATCACATAAATACACATGATGGGGCCATCTCCTAGAGTTTGAAAATAAAAATGACTCGTTTGGGTACTAACCTTATTTCATAATGTGAACACACCCAGGGTAATCTCTTGATCAAGGGGCTCTATTGCATGTCTGAATGGGGCATCCACGTGTTTGCAGCATATGCTCTTTGACAAGGTTCCAGAATAGGACCTCATTTCTTGTGTCATTAGGGGCTGAAATCAAAGCTCATGTGGTACCTTCCTCCTCTCTTTTTTTTGGTGGGGGGGACCTTTCTTCTAGAGCTACACAAAAAATCTCAAGCTCATCCTAGAGCTAGGCATCATTGTCTTCTCTTACATCCATCTCAAGTCCCGATGAATCCTTGTCAGTAGTCTTGACATTATCGAGAGAGGTGAGTGTTGATTCTGAGGTTTGAAAAGGGAAATGGTTGGTGATGGGCCCCCTTTTCTCTAGAGTGGTTGCTCCCTTCGCCAGATGACTAGACCACCTTCATACAAAAAGAGTGTCTTGGAGAGAAGGGCTTAAGGTGGCAACAAATCCTCTGTGTGGGGCATCCATATGTTCTTTTGGAAAATAGGGGATGTCCTGGCCTAGATCTGAGGGACCATGCCAATTGTGTTCTGTATCGATCTCCTCCATCGCTCGCTGGAAGTTGTGCAACATATCTTGAGAATTGCCTCCTTGTGAATCCTTTGCAAGAAGAATAGGGGATACTACGGGCCGTGGGAAGTCTTCATACCTCTAGATGAAATGTTTTGTGATGGAACAGTGCCAGTCATCCTAATCAATGAGGCTCATAAAAAGACCTTAATATTTTATATAACCCTCATTATGTCGCAATACATCGTGGTTTGTAGAAACTTCTTTTAAAGCTGATTCGTTAAAGAGAGAACTAATTTTTGACAATTTAGAACTAAGTCCCATCAGGCGTGCCAGAAAAAATTGTTGATCCCTAAGAGGCTCACACCTAAATAAGGGTGGATGGGAGGTTTTGTGTATGGGGGACCTAGTGTGCTACATAGAACAACCTCTAAGATTTTAGAAGTTAGCTCTTTTTTCCTTAAACTGAGAAAAGGAAGAAGGAACAAGACAAAATGAAATCTACACTACAAGGAAATGCACTAAGGCTTTATCAACATATTTTAGGCTCATAGTGAAACCACAACAAAAATTTAGAGCCTTCTCATCCAAGATTCCTTCCTTTGGAGGAAGATGCGATGTAGGTGCAAGGGTTTGAGTGAATCCAGGGGTATCCTTGTAGGTGTGAAACTCACGCAAGTGAGAAACACAAAGTGATTAGTGGCTTTGTCTAGAAGTTAACTACCTTTGATAGACATCCATTACATGACACAGTCTATCCCATAAATGAAAGAAGAATGAAAGAGCGGAGAAACCACATGATCCATTACATTCCCACATAAGAAAAGGATCTAAAGGTCATCATCCTTAAACTAGGCTAAGCATAAGAGGAATTGACATAGTACAATCCATTTAACAAGGAGAAATGCAATAGAGGCATAGTCTTAAAACCTTATTAAAAGTAAACATGCAAAGGCTGGAAACCAAGCCATGGATTACAGATGCCACATTGTACATTTAAGGACAATGAATAATGAAAGACTATTCTTTAATAGTACATGAAATTTACAATTGGTGAGCTATCTCAATGGCATCAGATGTACATATACATATTCTCCTTATTTTTTATGAACCTCAAGATTTAAATAGACTCCCCCCCTCCAAAGCAAAAGAAAGCATGCCTTTTAAGATCCAACATGATCTAAAAAAGGTAGTTCATGCAAAAGATTTTTATAGATTTACCATGATTGTAGCTGTAGGTCATCCCAACTGTCTTTTCCGCCTTTACCATTATGGGGTGATAGCAACCTTCCTTTTAATTTTATGTCTAAAAAGTTGATTTTTTTTCCCAAAGGCTCACCCTCAAGCAAATCGTATTAGCACAACCCAAGATAGATGTAGGGGTGCTAATACACGACCCAAATGAGAGTGGGGGAATTTGGGTTTACTTTCCTTAAAGAAATGTGAAATGTGTGTGATTGTGATATGTAAACATGTAAAAGGAATTGATTCTATGATAAAGGAAATGACTACTAACATGATATGATATTAGATCTGATGCATAAAAGTAAATGCGAGATGAAAAGAAGAAGAATAAACTCACCTTAAAGAAAGAAGATGCAAGACCAACTTTAAATCTAGTTTCTACTATCACAAACCTGTCGGAATCATAAATAGTTCTAGATTTGACACCTGTAATTTCTGATTGTGAAAATGTGGGATCCAGAGGACAATGTCGACCAAAGTTTACCTTGCCAAAGAAAATTGACCTTGTCTTGGAGAGACAAAATTTGATGAATTCTACAAAGGATCTGAGATGGGTTCTCCAACTTTTGAAATCTAGATTTGAAACTTTGAGAACCTATTCCTGCACGCAAGAAAAATGAGAAAAAGGTTATGGAAATGGGCTTGCCTTGGTCAAGCCCCTGTATAGGAATCAACCTTGTAAAGAAATAGAAATTATATAAGGAAAGTTTTGTAAACAAAGTAAATGTAAGTATTCACATTACATGAAAAACCCTCATGGATAGATGTTGGGATCCAATAAACCCACAAAGATGTTTGTAAAGAATGTAGGATCAAGGATGTCTCCACAAATGCAATGGATCTACACTTGCCAATTTGATGCAGTCAAGACCAGAGAGTCCCCATAGGAGAAGTCTAATCATGCATCAAGAGCCAACACAATGGAAAAAAATGAAGTAACACACTGTTGTCACCGCGCTAGTCCAAGATCCACACAAATTAACTGATCACTGAATCTCAAAAAACTATCTGGAACAAGAAACTACATCTTAGTCTCAATCACAGAATTCACCATAACTCATATGTGGTAACTCCAAAAGAGTTGCGATAATAAAGAATGCCTCAAAATGTTCCCAAGAACACCACATCACGATTGCGTCCACAGAAGATCCAAAGAACTCAATTGAAAAAACAATCACCCAATTGGTGACTAGGAATAGGAAACAAATACAAAACTGGCAATAAAGGTTCACCAACAAATAAACTCTTTTTGGATGATGCAAGATTTCTAAGGACCCAAGATGCTCCTACATCAGATACCTGGGGTACGAAAAGATTTTTCCATGAGAGCAATTCATGAAAATATGAAAGAACAAGGGACAATAATCCCGTAATTATTCTTCATCCATAAATCCTCCTCACCTACAACCTGTACTACCTTCCTTCTACCATCAACTAGGTACTACAAATGACTCAGATCCAATATACCATCAGACCTAACCTTAGGTTCATTCCTTACGTCTCCGCTCAACTCATACCTTCTGCAAAGACTTAGATTCTTCACCTCCTTTTCCTTATCCATCAAAGGAAGAAATCTACATCTCTTACCATCCTTGCTAATGGTTTTTACATTACTTCTACAGTCATGAACAACCTCTATGTCATATTGTCAAGGTCTACCAAGTAAAATATGACATGTACTCATATCCACTATGTCACGTAATACTGCATCTTAATAAGAACCAATGCAAAATTTCACCATGCACTGTTCCTTTACCTCCACCACATGATCATCATGCAACCAACCAATTCCATAAGGACTTGGATGCTTAAGTATTCTCAAACCAAGCTTCTACACCATCTCTTCATAAACCAAGTTATCAGTGCTAGCACCATCCACTATCACCTTACAATACTTACCTCTAGCCTTACATTTGGTCCTGAATAATCTTTTCCTTTGACAAGGTGTTGCCTCCTTATTCATCATCAATCTTCATAGCATAAGAGCTTCACCATTTTTAAGAGCATTGTTTGATTCACCAATAGATGGTCCATTTCTTCATTCACGTAAGCAACTCTCTTATCTTCCTTACATTGAAAATCCTTGTGACGTTGTGACCTTTCAAGCCACACTTAAAGAAAAGTACCTTTAAACTCTTTACTATTATTACCTCCCTTTTGTGCAACTGGTTTAGCTTCTATCTCAACTACTTGCTTACCCTTATCACTACTAGAAGCTTGCTTCTCCCTTCCTCTAGAGTTAATCTTTCGTTTCCTATTTAACTTATATTTTTCCTTCAGAGCATACTGATAAGCCTCCTCAACTAATCTAGTTTTCAGCATACTCATCTCATCCTGAATATTAAACCTCAAACCATTCACACTTCTAGCCACCTTCTCATTAGAAATTGTTTTTAGACCAGATCTAATGGTTACCTTATAAGATTCTTTAGTGTATTTTTTCACACTCAGATCCTTCTATTTCAGGTTCTGCAACCTCTTGAACAATTCCAATTCATAGTCCTCAGGCATGAATTTAGCCTTCATCTTTGCAACCATTAGCCTCCACTGAATGATCTTCATTTCACCTTCTTCCTCTCTATCCATATGCAATTCTTTCCACCACAAAGCTACATGTCCTTTCAACTTTGTCTATGCCAACCTTACTCTCCAGGGATCTTGGATGTCTTCTAACTCACCTATCCAATAAATCAAGTCATCTAGATTCAATGTACCTAAGAAATTAGATACTTCCAACCTATAAGAAACACCTAGTGTCTCCATAGTGTTGATTCATTTTTTAAAAAATGGCATCTTGAGGTATAAAGGCCATATGCAAATCAAGAGTGTAGGCATGCTAAAGCAATCAAAATATGAAATTTCTTTGAAAATAAATGTTTGGGATCATTTTCGCTACTTTGCTGATTGAGAGATTGACACTTGCGAAATGACAAATTTTCGTGTTGGCTCATAGACAAAAAATGAAGGTCGCGAGATGGCAAAATTTTGCATCTGTGTGAAGGTGAAAAGCTAAGGTCACAGAATAACGATTTTTCACTAATGTGTGGGCAATATGTTAAAGGACCGCGAGATAGCGAATTTTTTCTATTTTGCGGAAGGCATGTTGGAGGATCGCGAAATGACAACAAATGAGCATTAAATGCAAAATTGGCAAAATTGACAGTTGAAGTGTCAAGATAGGTTTTTCGTGCATTTGAAATGTCTCAAAAGGAATTTGGAATTAATTAACATTAAATGGAAATCAATTATAAAAGGGTGAAGTCATCTAGCTCAGATTGCCGAAAGCATTATAGATTGAGTTGAGAAACTTGAATGAGTAGAGCTAGCAGAGAAGATACGAATTTGTACCCTCTAAACTAATAAGTAAAATCCTCATTTGAGATTGTAATTTGCTGCATTGTTTTAAAGTACAAATTTCTAGGAAAAAAGAGGTAAATGTGAAGAGGGAAGTCTCAAAGAAAATGAAAACTCCCAAAGAGAAGCATCTGTAGTATACATTGATAGTCTACTACCAAGGTCAGCGTGGGAAACTGGAGCTAAAAATGTCTTCTTAGACAAATGGAGGGAATGAAGGGATTTAGTAATTCCAATCTCTGGTAGGTCCCTATTATGGTTCTTCTATGCAAACAAAGGTGAGACAGAACCAAGAGGCAACCCTTGGAAATTGGATTTGGAAAAGGTTATAATGTCGAATATATGTGTTGTTGTGGAGTTGATAAACATTATAGCCAAGCATTATAGGCCAGAGACAATGACGATAAGGAAGATGGATGGATCACTGTTTGTGAACATATCTAGGACATACATAGAAGATTGTTTCAACTTAAGCAAGAAAGCCCTAATTAAGATTGCCACAGAGCAATTTTCTATTGATTATGAAATAATGGTGAAACCCGCTCGATTCAGGGAAGTTTCATTCTTTACATAGAGAGGTGCCAAAAATAGGGTGATTCCAGTGGACAACAAGGGCCCGCATTTGACAAATAACTTTATGGGGTTTTTCTAGAATATGTTCTTTGCATGGGCTCAATTGTGTCGGCAAGATGCCAAATCAAAAATGCCTTTGGATTTTATGTACATATCAATGAGAATTTAGAACCCTAATTGGTACCTAGAGTTTGATTTTTCTACATAAATTGAATGTTTATTGCATCAACAATTGGTGGATTGGAAGACCACCAGATCTTTTAAGAATTATTCTTTGTTACTACATTTAACTCTGTGCAAAAATGTTTCAAAATTTAGTAATTCATTGAAGTTAACTACAACTGATGGGCAAGGGAAAAAATTTTCGGTATAGCTGTGGTGTAGAATTTGGGACAAAAACCGTAGAGATTGTGACTTCAATAAATTTTAGGATGTATTTGTGCTATGGATTTATAGGCTTTTAGGACACCAGAAAGAAAGGGTTCCACAAAAGATTAAAGCTATGCTTAGTCCAAAGGAATATTTTCCTGAGAAGGAATATGAACATAACTTTAGGGATTGGATCTGCTAACCAAAACATACATTGATCAGGATCAATGGATGCGGTCAACAACCTCATAAATTGCCTATACATGTATCAAAAAGGATAGGGTTTCTAGAATTCATATGGAAAATGTTATGGTTGGAAAAGGAGGTTATAGCTCCAAGGAAAAAAAGGCACATACATGCCTGATAGTGTGAAGTTTGTTGGATTTCCTATTGGTTCTAATATGTTGAATGAAGTATAGGAATATATCAAGAATAACTATAAATTGGACAGTGAAAATGGTAGGGATTATGACCCAGAAGGGCACATTCAATCTATGATTGCCAAATTCAAACATTAGTTAAATATTGATGAAGATGTTATCAGAAATTGTGATGACACCTTGGCCATTATCCAAAAGGTCAAAAAGTGGGGAACCTTGCTGAAAATTGAAGAAAAAAGGCTAAAAGTTGGAGAGCCTAGGTTTTATGATGAGGAGAAATTTGAAGTTTTGAGGATTGAGAAATGCATTCAAAATATTGATGAACTTCTTAGTAAAACTCAAGCACAAGAGAAACCTAAGGAGATTGAAAAGGCTCTTTCTCCTCCTAGGAAAAGGAGGAAACTAATTCTACATGATTCAGATTTAGACTCCCCACCTCCAGTGTAGTATGAAGAAAATGTTACCCCTCTGGTTTCTTATAATGACTCAAATAATGAATGTGACTCGATAGAAGTGGCCCATATCTTAAGAGGATTAAGGGGAGATAAGGAAGCAAATCCAACATCACAACCCCCAATGTTCCAAGATGAGGTCCATGGTTATAAAGTATAGACTTGTATTGTCTTAAAATGGAAGCACTTCCATATTAAGAGCATTTAGCTCTCCAAGTGAGTGGTCTGGGGTCATGTCAAGCACCTTGATCAGGTCTTTGCTCAAATCTGGCTTTCTCCCCTCATTTTGCTTCTCTCTCCACCTGATTTCACTTTATTTCTGCATTTCCTGGCATTATGGACTGAGGTCCTTAGGTTTTTGACCTCAAGGTCAAATTTGACCTTGAGGGTCAAAGTCAACCTTGACTCTGACCTAGGTCAGGGTTGACCTCGACTCTGACCTAGGGTAGAGTCTACCTCGTCTTTGACCGAAGGTTCAAATTTCAAGGTCCCATAATATTTGGGTGTCGGGTTTCAGAGATATTTGTTTTCCCGCTTCCGAGTCGGCCATTTCGGGTTTCGGAATGGTAAATCCTTAAATTACAATTTAATTTGGGCCCATTTCTAGGGGTTAAGGTTAATTGGGATTTAATTCTCAAATGTTGGCCTTCTCTAGAGGTTTGTGCCCTAGATCACTATAAAAGGAGGCCTTCCTCTCTCATTTTCTCATCCATTATTCACCAAGCAATTTCATGATCAAGGAGCTCGCAAGGAGATATTCACAAGCCATCAAGTTCTCTCTCAAGCATCCATTCAAGTATTCAAGCCCTCTTCTCCATTCAAGTTCTCCATTGAAGATCAAGCATTCAAGCCTTTGAAGGGATTTGGTTCAAGCATTCAAGATTCATCATTCAAAACCCTATATCTATCCATCATGGTGGTGTGATCTTCCTTCAAGATCCTTTGTTCATCTTCAAGATCCATTCATTCTTCCCTCAAGGTGGATTCCAAACATACAAGCATGGAGGTTTTGATTCACATTTGTTAGTGTTGATTCCAAGCTTTCATATTAACATACTTGATTACATTTCAAATACAATTGCATATCTATTGAATTGCATAGATTCATTGTTAGATCTATTTCTACTACTTGCTAGCATTCTCAATTTCAATTTCAATATTAAGGTTGATTCCAAGCCAGGGTTTGACCAAGGCAAATGCCTCAAACAAACAACAAAAACCCTCTTTTTCTTGTAAGTATAGGTGCGAAATTGTGGATCTGAGCTTGGATTTGGATACCCTTTTCGGCGAACTTTCGAGATCTATAAACAAAGTCAAAGTCGACCTTCAAAATAAAAATGTAGCCTTTGACCTTTTATCGAGGTCAAATATTACTTGTTGTCGAAAAGATAAAAGATTTCTGGGTTTTCTTCGTCTCAACATTTCCAGTTTGAAATAGGTTGCATAATTGCTCGAAAGTACACACAAACATAAAAAATTGACATTTTCCAGATCTACCCTATTTTGAGGTTAGTATTTCCTTTTCAATTATTTTAGATTTCAAGCACAACTCCTTTATAAGGAAATATAAGGTTTTCTTCCTCTTTCATATTCTCCATAGTTTGATTCAATTGTGCATTAACCTTTTGGTTGATCAGTTTGGATCTCTCCTTTGGGAATTTGAATTTAGAATTAGATCTCATATTTCCCCCCTACATTTTAGGGTGAACACTATTTCATCCTATTCATTTTGGTGAACCTGACATACTTACTTACCCCTTTTCTTTTGTGGATTTAGATGCCCTATTGTGTTAGATCTCCCTTTGTATTATCTTGTGTGTTCACTTATTCATTTTGGTGAACCCATTTATGAAAACTCTCTCTTTTTGGTGTTAGATTTTCATTTTGTGTTAGATCTTACAATAAGAGTAGATTTATTTTATGCTCTTGCATTTATATTTCAAAAATACTAAAATTTTTTTTGCAAAATTTCTTCAAAAATACAAAAACATTTACATTGCTTTATGGAATTAGATGCTCTATTGTGTTTGATTTCCTTTTCATGTTTATAAATTCATTTGAATACATTTGGATATATCAAGAGCTATTTTTTATCATGTTTCACAAGTTGTTTCAAACATTTTCCAAAACTTTTGGGATTACACATCCTCCTCTTACCTTACCATTGCATGACGTTACACCTAGCAAGACTTCATCTAGTGCATGTGATGTTTCTTTGTCCTCTTTTGAATTACCTTATAAGAATATATTAGAGAAATAAGATGACCTTAATCTATATCTCCATCATATTTCTCTTTGTGGAGATGAGTTGAGGATTGATGTTAATTCTTCTCCTAATAGATGTCCTTCTTCCCCCTCTAGGGATCAAGCTTTAATGACTTATGACACTCCTACAATGCGCTTAATAGATAGGGATGATAATCCTCTTATTTGGGATGAACCTTTGGATTTGGATGTTGATTACTCTCTTCCTCATGAAACCATTGTGGATAATTCTACTTTTTGGGATGAACCCTTGGATAAATACATTGATTTATCCCCTCCTTGTGAAGAATTTTTGATACAAGAAGATGACATATTCTCTGAAACACACTTCCCTTATGCGAAAGAAGATGAAATTACAAATCCTTCACCTCCATTTGGGATTTCTTCTAGTGATGAGGTATTAGCGGAGAAAGATATGAATTCCCTTAATGCTCTTCCTATAGTGGTGATCTTATGGGAAATCAAGATCCTACCTTACAGCCTTCTTACCATAATATTACTTATATCTATTGAAATCCTTTTCCAACTGTGGTTCCAAGAGTTCCTCTGGTTGTGTCTTCCATTCATATCACTTCCTACACTTTTACCAATGTTCCTAATCTTCCTAATCCTAATCCTATCTTTCCTAATCCAATTCCTAATTCTCCATCTGCTATTCCTAGTTTTTCCCACACTTATGTTGAGGTTCAAACTATGGTTCATGATGTAGATGTGCAAAGATTCTTCAAAGTACATTGCCCTTATTATCCGATCCATAAAGATAAGAGAAAATAAACTTCCCCTTTGATATTTCTTCATAATTTTACCCCTCACTCTGATATAACATAGATCTTTTCTCCTCTAGACTGGGGGGTAAGAGGTATATTTCTTCCTGTCTTCTAGAATCCATTATGTTCTTGCCTTGAGCTTAATTGGTTATGTTTTCATGGCTTGTATTATGATTTATTTTCATCCATTGCTCTCTTCTATTATTCAAGATATCTTTTCTAGGACATGTGTTTTGCAAAGGTATCCCTTGCCTTTCATCCCTGGGGGGAAAGGTTCTCCTTTCTTTCTCTTTGTCTCAGGAACTTCTTTCCTTAGCCTAGTGGTATTTGTTTGTATTGTAATATTATTTCATCATATTGATAGATGTTTTGACTATGGATAATATTTTTGTAAGAGGTTGTTGTCCTAGGTCATCACCTCTTCTCTATGTTGCAAATTATGTTCTTTAAAAACTCTTACCCTTGCTTTGGTGTTAGAGTTGTTTTCCTTCATTCCAAAGATTCCTCTTCCTCTTCTTTGCAGGGGGCTTGATGATTGAATCTTTGTTCCCGCCTTTGAAAGATGATATTTTATCTAAAGCACTCCTCTTTGCTAGGGTCTTGTTGATAAGATCTCTTTCATTTGAGGATCCTTTTCCATGAGTGACATATCCTTTTCACGATTATCTATACTCTTGGATGTAGGGGTCAATATCCCTCGCTAAGAATATGGTATACATTGTTGCTAAATAGGATATCTCCTTGAATTGTGAAGTAGGTATCCTCTTCCATCTTTGTTCCTACACTTGGGAGGCAAGGATGTCATTTCCTTCTTTTTTGTCTTTTCGAGATTCACCTCTTTCCTTGGTTAAGCAGTATCTATCTATTATGTGATATCCTATCATACATGAAAATTTTGGTTTGCATTGAGGATATATGTCCTTGATAACAACCTCTTTTGTTGTTTGACATTGGGTTTCCATGGTTACTATATCTCTCACCTTGGAAACTGAATAGTGTGCTATCCCTCACAAGGGTTACTTTTTTTTCACTTCTTGCATGATATCTCTTTGCGTGCGTCCCTTCCATGGCCTCATAGGAGCTGTGACCTTCTTGGCTTGGACTGGGTGTTGTTTGTGGATATTGTCTTGATGTTGAAGAAGGCTTTATCCTTGTTCTTTCCTTTCCTTAACATGTCAAAATAGTATGTTTTTTCCATATTAAGGAGGGGGGCATATATAGGGTATCCCTTGTACTATAGTTATTTATTTATATGCTAAATCTCAGAAGCTAATGCACATAAGTTGCTAAATCTTGAAGAGACACACATTTTCAATTTCAAATATGCTAAATCTTCTGATGGTAATGCACATAAGTTGCTCAATCCTGAGGAGACATGCATTTCCAATATGCTAAATCCTGGAAGGTAACACACATAAGTTGTTAAATCCTGAATGGACATGCATTTTCAATTTCAAAACATGCTCAATCTTGGAGGGTAACGCACATAAGTTGCTAAATCCTGAAAAGAAACACATTCATATGCTAAATCTTCCGAAGGTAACGCACATAAGTTGCTAAATTCGGAGGAGACACACATTTCATATTCATAGTGATACAAGAAGGTGGATCTATGGGTATTCCAGAAGCCATTAGAAGACGCATTACAATTGTAAGCACAGTTTATGGGTGAACCTATTGGGCACTCCCTCCAGGGTGATTCATGGTAAGGTGGGCATCTTACAAGGCAATGTAATCACTCTTTTCCCTCTCTCTCTTTTCACTTTCATGCTAGTAGGATAGGATCATAAAGCTATGTTATTTATAGTGTTGCTTTTGTCTTTCTTATGTAATCATTTATGCTTTTATGATAGCTTTCCAAATATGATATTAGTATGAGAAATATTTCTTAGCAAGGTTTCTTATGCTAATTGATTTGGGTTGTTTGTACTAACCCTTGTTCTTTTGGCACCCTCGTGCATGTATGTTGAGTTATAATCCTTATTTTGGGGGCTTTTTTCCTTAGCTAAGTGTTATTTTATCTTGTTGTGAATCAACTTGGATCTTTTCTTTCTTATCCTTTACCAAGAGTTTGCATCGAGTCCATACTCTTGCTAAAGTGAGGGCTTAATGTATCATCTTAAAATGCAAGCACTTCCACGTTAGGAGTGTTTAGCTCTCTAAGTGAGTGGTCTGGGGTCATGTCAAGCACCTTGATTAAGTCTTTTCTTGAATCCGGCTTTCTCCCTCCATTCTACTTCTCTCTCCACCTGATTTCACTTTATTTCTGCATTTCTTGGCATTATGGATTGAGGTCCTGAGGTTTTTGACCTCAAGGTCAAAGTTGACCTTGAGGTCAAAGTCAACATTGACTTTGACCTAGGTCAGGGTCGACTTCGACTCTGACCTAGGGCAGAGTTTACCTCATCTTTGACCTAGGGTTCAAATTTCAAGGTCCCATGATTTCCGGGTGTTGAGTTTCAAAGATATTTGTTTTCCCACTTCCGGGTCGGCCATTTCGGGTTTCAAAATGGTAAATCCTTAAATTTCATTTAATTTGGGCCCATTTCTAGGGGTTAAGGTTAATTGGGATTTAATTCTCCAATTTCGGCCTTCTCTAGAGGTTTGTGCCCTAGATCACTATAAAAGGAGGCCTTCCTCTCTCATTTTCTCATCCATTATTCACCAAGCAATTTCATGATCAAGGAGCTCTCAAGGAGATATTCAAAAGCCATCAAGTTCTCTCTCAAGCATCCATTCAAGTATTCAAGCCCTCTTCTCCATTCAAGTTCTCCATTGAAGATCAAGGATTCAAGCCTTTGAAGGGATTTGGTTCAAGCATTCAAGATTCATCATTCAAAACCCTAGATCTATCCATCATGATGGTGTGATCTTCCTTCAAGATCCATTCATTCTTCCCTCAAGGTGGATTCCAAGCATACAAGCATGGAGGTTTTGATTCACATTTGTTAGTGTTGATTCCAAGCTTTCATATTAACATACTTGATTACATTTCAAATACAATTGCATGTCTATCGAATTGCATAGATTCATTGTTAGATCTATTTCTAGTACTTGCTAGCATTCTCAATTTCAATTTCAATATTAAGGTTGATTCCAAACCGAGGTTTGACCAAGGCAAATGCCTCAAACAAATAACAAAAACCCTCTTTTTCTTGTAGGTACAGGTGCGAAACTACGAATCTGAGCTTGGATTTGGATACCCTTTTTGGCAAACTTTCGAGATCTGCAAACAAAGTCAAAGTCGACCTTCAAAATAAAAATGTAGCCTTTGACCTTTTATCGGGGTCAAAGACTACCTGTTGTTAGAAAGATAAAATATTTTTGGTTTTCTTCGTCTCGGCATTTCCAATCCAAAATAGGTTGCAGAATTGCTCGAAAGTACACACAAACACCATAAATTGACATTTTCTGCCCTATTTTGAGGTTAGTATTTCCTTTTCAATTATTTTAGATTTCAAGCACAACTCCTTTATAGGGAAATATAAGGTTTTCTTCCTCTTTCATATTCTCCATAGATTGATTCAATTGTGCATTAACCTTTTGGTTGATCAATTTGGATCTCTCCTTTGGGAATTTGAATTTAGAATTAGATCTCATATTTCCCCCCTACATTTTAGGGTGAACACTATTTCATCCTATTAAAGAATATTGAAGATGAAGTTCCAATTGATACTAATGGTGAAAGAGAGGCCATTTTTCTCAGGTTTCTTCAAGAAGATGATTTCACCAAGACACAAGAGTTCAAAGTTTTTTGGATACAATACAAAATGAAATATTTTGAAGCAAAGAAGAAACTAAAACTCGAGGGTGTTGAAGAATCTTAACACAAAGCAATTGTTAAACAAATGATTTATGATCTTCATTTGGATGAAATCACATGCACTGTTCAGGAAGCTAGGGAAATTGTAAAAAATAGTAATATGTTGATCGTGCCTAGACTTACATTAAAGGAATTATTTTTTATTGGATCAAGTAAGAAAACAATATGATCCTACATTTATGGCAGAGTTTAATACCTTGGAGAAGATTGAAGGATCTGGATTTGATCCAAAAACAAAGACTCTAGCCACATGCATCAATTTAAGCGTGACAGAAAGCCTAGGCTGGTTGATATGACAAAAGATTTAGAAGGTATGACAGTTGTCCATACTATACATACCACCAACCCATTAGTATCAACATCAAATTTGATGAACATGGCCATGTTCAATAAAGTCTAGGTCAAACATATGTAGGACAAGATTGAAGAATCACAGGTTAGGGAAATGGAGATGAAGAAGGTGATAAATGAGTTGTATCTGAAAATGGCTTTGATGGAAAGTGAAATTTTCCAATTAAAATCTCCAGGAAGACCTGGACTATGATGGCACCAAAAATTATTCCAAAAATTCTTGAGAAATGAGAAATGTGTTTCATGAATCTAGAATATATCTTGTCATTTAGAGTTAAATGTATTTTAAATAAATGTGATGATGTTCATGCAGGCTATAGTAGCCTGATTCATATGATAAATACATTTAAATAAAATAAACCTATGTTGAAAGAATTGCTAAGGAAATGGAAGCCATCCCAGTATTAGTTAAAAAAATTATATGAAGTGATGAGGAGGGATCCTGATGGTCCACCACATATTAAGGTCACTGCACAGATATTGGAAATCATTTCAAATGATTTAAGCTATATTGAGTAGAAGGAAGGGAAGATAGAGAAAAAGTTATTTGCTTTTGTTTCGAGTAAACATTAGTCTACTCCTGAGATTACAGATGAAGGAAGAAAAGTGAAAGATCTTCAAGCATGGAGTAATGAATATGAAAATTTTCCTAAAAGGATCCTTGCTTGATTGGAAAAGGAGATGGATTTCAAAATTGATGATTTCAACATACTCTTGGACAAAATTATTTCTTTGGAAAGTAAGTTTGCCAAATTTCAAGTTGAGGTCTGTGCAGTGACAGGGAAGAGATGGTGAGACCTTATTTTGAACACTCCTAAAGTATCACATTTTAAATGGCCATCACATGTTTAGATTTCAAATGGATTACTGAATATTTAAACACTCAAAAAAAAATGACAAATACTAAGGACAAGGATGAAGATCAGGATGATACAATCTTTCTGGATTAGTTATGTTTTAGTTTTTTATTTCAATTGCAACTAAGTGTTTTCAGTTGCATTTTAGTTATTAGTTAGGAATAGGTGCCATGGTATGAATCTTGTTTGCATCCTTTTGTTGTTTATATAAAGGATACCAAGACCATTTGCAGGGGATGATAAAAAAAAACATACAACAATGGATAAAATGGTTTTTTGAAAGATGCTTGTATAGGGAAATTGCAACTGAAACATGCACCAATTGTACCTATTTATTGAAATCAATACAAAGACCCTCCTTTTGTCCATATTGAAGATTATGTGTTCATTTACTCTTGATTGAATTAGTCCTTTGTGATTATTGATTCAAAATCAATTACTATCATTTGAATACTTGGGAAAGGATTTGGATTGTAGCAATATTCTTAGATCATCAGAGATTACACACGAAGTGTTGTCTGTGTAACTCTATCTAATTGGTTTTCTCCAAGAAATTAAATTCAATTAAACTAAGGTGTTCTCCGCAAAGATCTTGTTTTTATGTATATGATAGTGGATGGTATACCTTATTGTCTCACAGATTTGTACGTGAGGATTTAATGAGGGATTGACTCTATCTGCCCAAAATTGGATATAGGATTGGTCTGAATATTGCTTCATACTTCAGGGAATACCTCTTATAAGTGCAAGGTTCATTTCTCTATCAAGCATACTCATAATTTCATACTTTCTATTTTATAAAGTAGTCATAATCAAGCAATTCAAAAAAATTTCAACATTTATTTAATTTGATCATTCTTGGGAATCACTTGCCATTCTAAGAGGTCATTGTGATTTTGTATTCCTTTTATCTGCTATAAAAATCCTTAAGCTAGGAAATTTGGTTAAGGGATAGGCTCACCTGCATTGGTTCCACAGAGCCTAAAGTGCAGGGGAGGATGATCATAATCGATCACTCTCATTCATTGGCCAAGTCTAATTGGAGATACCATAATTGAGAGGGCAAGCTCATAATATTTCCAATCTATTGATTTGGGCACCAATAGATTGGTGACTTTGTTGGGGAGTTGTCTATAAGACAGTTTGAAATTCATTTAGAACCTCTGGTTTTTGTTATTTAGAGTCCAAAATTAAAAAGGATTTTTTAGAAATATTTATATAGACTCTACTGGGAGAAGGGAACTCAGAATAAAAATAACAAATTATTTCCTCAAAAGTGAGGTGGCGACTCTACAATTTCATTTATGCAGTGCTTTGTTAAAAAGACAAGGGTGAACCATAGGCATTTGCCTATCAACTATATGTGGGGAGGAGATCCTTCCATAAAGGAGAAAGAAGTCACGTGGAATCAAGTCCAAGAAAAAGGAGGACAAGAGCCACAAATGAAACAAACATGTCTTTCATAGGGTATAAAAGGTTTGCATAAAGGGAGAGAGAGATCAACATTGAAGATGATGAATGAGTAGACAACCATACTCTAGAGGAGGACATGAATGAACATAACATACCACAAGATAGGCATCAAAATGATGATGATGATGATGATAGAGATTTCAATCAACAAATGGATCAAGTGTTTCAATTGCTGGCAGATCGTGATTATGGTGATAGGAGGACAATCAAAGCCCTTAGAAGACAACCTAGTGAATTATTGGAAAGACTAGGAATAAATAAATAACAAATTGTCACACCAAGATGAGAAAATGGGAGGAATGAAAAGGCTGATAAAGGTAGAAGGAAAAATCAAGAATAGAGGCCTCCAAGATACAATCCTCATAAAAAAAATGTGGAACAAGATTTAAATACTAATTATGAAAATCCTTTCTTTGAAAAAAAAAATAGACGGAGGAATGATGACAGGCATAATGGGCATTGAAGAAAACCAGATAATGGAGGAAATCATAACTTGGACAATCCCATGTAGAAAAATCATGGCTTCTAGCAAAATAATGGTCAAAGGGGTCAAAACCATAGAAACGGTAATCATCCAACTATGCGATCTAGAATGAATAATTTTGGTGAACAAAACATGGGTCATAGGGAACCTATGACAATTGAAAGATACATGTAGTTAGATTACAATGGCATGGTGGGATATCCAAATCTTATATCTAGTTAGTTAAGAACTTCTATTCCTAAGTTTAATAGGAAACATAGTAGATTTTGTTGAGTTGCACAACATAAATTTGAAAATCACTATTGAATATTTGGATGAGGATAATGAGGATGTTTGCATGAAATTATTTGTTCAATCCTTAACTAAAGATGTTGTTGAATGGTATAGGGGTTCGCCTAATAGGTCTATCTCAAGTTGGCAAGATTTTGTCAATCAGTTTATTGAACAATTTGGAGATCACACTGACACTTATTTTGCTTTACATGAATTAACTAGCATAAAGAAGAATCAAAATGAGTCAGTAGAAGAATTTAACAAATGGTTTAATAAAGTGTTGAACAGAATTTCCAGAGATGTTAGGCTAGTAGATTCATTTTTTATTGATTTATATATAAGTGCTTTTGATAGAAAGACTCATTATGAGATTAGATCCTATAGACCATCCACATTATCACAAGCATTCAAGATTCCAATAACAATTGAAAATGGTAGAAAGGCTACTGGTAGGATTAACACAAGGGAAGATCCTCAATAGTTTAATCCAAGAGAACCTAAACAAAAAAGAGATAAAGACAAAATGGATAAGTTGATGAATATGGTCAAGGAATTGCATGTCAAGCAGAACAAAGGAGATAGGTACCAATCGAGTAAGAATAAGCATCCTTATCTGAATAGAAATGAAAAATTAATATTGCAAGATATGCCATACAATACATCTTGGAAGGATAGTAAACCAATAAGTGCGAAGAAAAAGGAAGATACCCCTAATCCTTTGAGGAAAGAAAATCACCTAGTGGAGGATGGACCATGGTGTGAAGTTTTTGAATTACCTCATGCACCAGAACAATGTTTGATTGCACAGAGCATATTGGAAGATGGAAATCAATATGAGCAACCTATGGTAAATGCCATATCATCAGAACCCTTTTGGGGAGGGTATGATGATTCTTCTAAAGATGAGTATGTACCATATGTGAATATGATGAGGATAAGGCAACTGAATGTTCAAAAAGTATTTTCTGATGAAGAAGGAATCCCTATGATAAGGAGATTGATAGATGAAGAGAGGAGAGCATGTATTATAGAGGTTGTGGAACAAGACATAAGTGATTACCATTTCAAAAATCAAATAGTAAATACTGACTAGGGAAAGCCAACATGAATGTTTGTAAAAGTTGCAAAGAAAGATACTAGAAAAATGGACACAACAAAGAAAATAAAAGAAAGTCTCCCAAAGAAGTAGGTAGAAAAATTCCAGCTCCCAAAGTTAACCAAGCCTATAGACAATAAAATTTCCAGTAAGAAAGTTTCTAACTGCAACTCTTTTATGTCTCAAGCACTATCACAAGTAAACATTTATGTCCCTCTAATGGAAATTATGAAGTTCCCTGATTACATGAAGGAAACTTTGAAAATATTGTAAACGTAGAAATTCCTAGAGATGATTCTAAGAGAAAACAAGATAATGAAGAGCCAATAGTTATTTATTTAAAAAACTACTATAAATAAGAATCCATCTCAAGTTGATCCATTTTATTTAACATTGCTAATAAATAACAAGTTGGTCAAGAATTGCATGATTGACTCACAGGCAACGGTAAATATTATGCCAGTTGATGTCACAAAATAGATTGGATTGAATGTAGATACCACATATGGAAGATGTTATGCCATGGACAACATATCGATTTCTGTGGTTAGAATCATGAAAGATGTTAAATTCAAACTTCCAGCCTGCCTAGACACATCATACAAAATCGACATCACAGTGGTAGAGGTCCCTACCAACTATGGAATGCTCCTATCCAGACAATGGTAAAATTTGGTAGGTGGACATGTCCAATTGGATTTTTCATATGAAACAATCCCTGTGAATGGAAGGGAGATAAGGATTGATAGGGAACCTAGATCTCCTTACATAATTGAAGAAACTATCCTATCGAATACAATGAATTTATGTCACTCAGACATGGACAAATTTCAAGTAAGTATCACTAAACCCATTCTTAGTAATGCTAATCCTATGGAAGTACATGCATAAGAGGATCCTAAAATGATTTGGCACATGTATTTTGATAGAGTATGTAGTAGGGAAGGTAATGGTGCTAGTGTTGTTTTTGTGTCTCCAAAAGGTAAATCTTTCAAGTGTTCTTTTCTATTGACTTTTGATTGTACTAATTTAATGTTGCAAAGTATGAATATCTTATGTTAGGATTGAATATTGTGATCAAACATGGAATAAAAATATTATTTGTGCATGGTGACTCTGATTTGGTTGTATCACAAATAAGAGACAAGCATGTTATAAGAAATGCAAGGTTAAGAGTTGTATCATCTTAAAATGGAAGCACTTCCATGTTAAGAATGTTTAGCCCTCTGAGTGAGTGTTCTGGGACATTTCAAGCACCTTGAATCAGCCCTTTGCTTGGATTTGACTTGTTCTCCCCATTCTGCTTCTATATGTCCCTGTTTTTAGTATATTTCTGCATTTCCTGGCATTATGGACTAAGGTCTTGAGGTTTTTGACCTCAAGGTCAAAGTCAACCTTGAGGGTCAAAGTCAACCTCAAATATGACCTAGGTCAGGGTTGACCTTGACTTTGACCTAGGGTAGAATCTACCTCATCTTTGACCTAGGGTTCAAATTTCAAGTTCCCATGATTTTTGGGTGTCGGGTTTCAGAGATATTTGTTTTCCCGCCTCTGGGTCGGCCATTTTGGGTTTTAGAATGGTAAATCCTTAAATTTAATTTAATATGGATCCATTTATATGGGTTAAGTTTAATTGGGATTTAATTCCCCAATGTCAGCCTTCTCTAGAGGTTTGTGCCCTAGATCACTATAAAAAGAATTCTTCCTCTCTCATTTCATTTTTCCATTTTCCATATCTCTCAATCAAGTCTTGTGAGAGCATATTTCATCTCAAGCAAAGGTCAAGCAAGCATTTCATCAAGTATTTTCAAGGAAGCATTCAAATCCTCTTCTCCATTCAAGTTCTCCATTAAAGATCAAGGATTCAAGTATTCAAGCCTTTGAAGGGATTTGGTTCAAACATGCAAGATTCATCATTCAAACCCTAGATCTAGCCATGATGATGGTGTGATCTTCCTTCAAGATCCTTTGTTCATCTTCTAGATCCATTCATTCTTCTATCAAGGTGGATTCCAAGCATACAAGCATGGAGGTTTTGTATTTACTTTCATGGTTTTGATTTACACTTGCCATTATTGTGTTCAAGCGTTCATATCAATATACTTGTTTACATTCAAAATACAATTGCATATCTATTGAATTTTATAGCTTCATTATTAGATCTATTTCTACTAATTTCTAGCATTCTCATTTCAATTTCAATATTAAGGTTGATTCCAAACCGGGGTTTGACCAAGGCAAACCCCTCAAACAAACAACAAAAACTCTCTTTTTCTTGCAGGTATAGGTGCAAAACTTCAGATTTGAGATTAGATTTGGATACCCTTTTCAATGAACTTCCTAGATTTGTGAACAAAGTCAAAGTCAACCTTCAGAATAAGACTGTAGCCTTTGACCTTTTATCGAGGTCAAAGACTACCTGTTGTCAGAAAGATAACAGATTTATAGGTTTTCTTTGTCTCGACATTTCTAATCCGAAACAAGATGCAGAATTGCCCGAAACTACACACAGACATAAGAAATCAGCATTTTCCAGATTTTCCCTATTTTGAGGTTAGTATTTCCTTTTCAATTATTTCATATTTCAAGTACAATTCCATTATAGGAAAATATAAGGTTTTATTCCTCTTTCATATTCTCCATAGATTGATTTGATTGTGTATTAACCTTTTGGTTGATCAATTTGGATCTCTCCTTTGGGAATTTGGATTTAGAAGTGGATCTCATATTTCCCCCGTACATTATAGGAGGAACACTATTTCCTTCTATTCATTTTGGTGAACTCAACAAGCTTACTCTCTTTCTTTTTGGTGTTAGATTTCCTTTAAGATTAGATCTAGTTTATGCTCTTGCATTTTAAAAATTCAAAAATACAATAAAATCTATATATTCAATAAAATCCAAAACCATTTCTTGCATTTCATTTACTATGGAGATTGTTAAGATGCTTTGGTGTGTGGTCATGTTCTTTATTACCCTTCTTTTAGCATCTCTTTATAATACCTATGATGTTTATGAGAGTATCATTCACTTCATTATGTTGATGACCCTTCACTTTACTCTTGCCTATGCTTTTGTGAAGTTGACTGATGCTACTATTCCTACATTCAAAACTTTCATTAAAAATTTATGTGGTAGCCTTATTAATCTTTTGGATTATGTGAAGAATTTGGTAGATGATACACCATCTCCTAATCTTCCTAATTCTAATCCTATCAATCCTAATCCTAATCCTAATCTTCCTAATCCTATTCCGATACCTAATTCTCCATCTGTTCATCCTCGCTCTTCCCGTACTTATGATGGGATTCAAGCTATAGTTCAAGATGCGGATGTGCAAGATTTCTTTGATTTACCTTCTCCTCCAGTTTATGATGATATTAAAGAAAAGGGTAAAGAAACTTCTTCAAAACCTATTATTCCACCTTATACAACCTTTACTCATGAACATGATAAACAATCACCTCCTGTAGAAGCTTTACATAATATGTACACTATCGGATATAATATGGTGACTAAACAAGGTTATAAAGGTTTAGGGCTTGGAGTTAATGAGCATGGTATTAAGTTTCCAATTCATATACCCCCTAAACCAGATATGTATGGTGTTGGTTGTTCAAAGTCTCAATCCAAGGTAGGTGATGTCAAAGATTGTCCTCCTCTCCACATTCTTCTCCCCACACCTATCTTAGATAACCGTAATACTCATCAAGAAGTGGCTAAGAAGGTATATGTTGAACTAATGAATTCCAAGAAATAAATCTTTAGATTTATGCCGATATATGCTTTATACAAATATAAATGTCCTTTTCATTATAGTAACACACATTTACTTGTTGATTGTAAACATTTCAAGCTATATGTTAGAGAAAGAGCTGCTTTAGGAATTATATCTAACTCTCGTGCAGTTTTACAATTCCTTCATAATTTTGATATAGGGGATTCCCCTCCTTTTGATATACTGTAGATTTTATTCCCCTCTTGTCTCATGACTAGGGGGAAAGAGGTGTATTTTCATCCAGTCTCCTAGGATCCATTAGGTCTTTTATTGGGGCTTAATTGGTATTATTTCTCTACTATTTTTCTATGGTTTTGCATTATATTTATAATCATCCATAGAATCTTTTTTTTCAAGATATATTTTCTAAGACATTTGTATTATAAAGGTATCCGTTGTCTCTATCCCTGGGGGGCAAGGTACCTCCTTCTTTCTCTTTGTCTAGGGAACTGCTTTCCTTAGCTTAGTGGTCTTTGTTTATATTGCAATATTATTTCAGCATACTGATAGATGTTTTGACTATGGATAACCTTTTTACATGAGAAGTTGTTGTCCTAGGTCATCACCTCTTCTCTATGTGGTACATAATATTCTCTATAAGTTCTCACCCTTTCTTTGGTGTTAGAGTTGTTTCCTTCATCCCAAAGATTCCTCTTCCTCTTCTTCGTAGGGGGCTTAATGATTGCATCTTTGTTCCCGCCTTTTTGAAAGATGATATTTTATCTAAAGCACTCCTCTATGATGGGGGTCTTGATAAGATCTCTTTCATTTGAGGATCCTTTTCCATGAGTGACATATCCTTTTCACGATTATCTATACTCTTGGATGTTAGGGTCAATATCCCTCGCTAAGAATATGGTACACATTGTTGCTAAATAGGATATCTCCTTTAATTGTGAAGTAGGTATCCTCTTCCATCTTTGTTCCTACACTTGGGGGGCAAGGATGCCATCTCCTTCTTTTTTGACTTTCCGGGATTCACCTCTTTCCTTGGTTAAGCAGTATCTATCTATTATGTGATATCCTATCATACATGAAAATTTTGGTTTTCATTGAGGATCTATGTCCTTGATAAGAACCTCTTTTGTTGTTTGACATTGGGTTTCCATGGTTGATATATTTCTCACCTTGGAAACTAAATAGTGTGCTATCCCTCACAAGGGTTACTTTTTCACTTCTTGCATGATATCTCTTTGCATTTGTCCCTTCCATGGCCTCATAGGAGTTGTGACCTTCTTGGCTTGGACTGGGTGTTGTTTGTGGATATTGTCTTGATGTTGAAGAAGGCTTTATCCTTGTTCTTTCCTTTCCTTAACATGTCAAAATAGTATATTTTTGCCATATTAAGGAGGGGGGCATATATAGGGTCTCCCTTGTACTATAGTTTTTTATTTATTTATATGCTAAATCTCAGAAGGTAACGCATATAAGTTGCTAAATCTTGAAAAGACGCATTTTCAATTTCAAGCATGATAAATCTTCCAAAGGTAATGCACATAAGTTGCTAAATCCTGAGGAGACACACATTTTTCAAAATTTTTCTATATGCTAAATATTGGAAGGTAACACACATAAGTTGCTAAATCCTGAAGGGACACGCATTTCCAATTCCAAATATGCTAAATCCTCTAAAGGTAACACACATAATTTTCTAAATCCTAAAGGGACATGCATCTATATGCTAAATCTTCCGAAGGTAATGCACATAAGTTACTAAATCCTAGGGAGACACACATTTCATATTTATAGTGATACAAGAAGGTGGATATATGGGTATTCCAGAATCCATCAAAAGATGCATTGCAATTGCAAAAATAGTTTATGGGTGAACCTATTGGGCTCTACCTCCAGGGTGATTCATGGTAAGGTGGGCATCTTACTAGGTGAGGTAATCACTCTTTTCCCTTTCTCTCTTTTCGCTTTCATGCTAGTAGGACTGGATCACGAAGCTATGTTATTTATAGTGTTTCTCTTTTCTTTCTTATGTAATCATTTATGCTTTTATGATAGCTTTCCAAATATGATATTAGTATGAGAAGTGTTTCTTAGTAAGGTTTCTTGTGTTAATTGATTTGGGTTTGTTTTAGAACTAACCCTTCTTTTGTCTCTTTTTCCTTTTTGTTTTCGCACCCTCGTGTGCATATGCTGAGTTAGAATCCTTAGCCTAGGGGCTTGTGTCCCTAACTAAGTGTCATCCTATCTCATTTTGAATCCACTAGGATATTTTCTTCCTTCTCCTTTACCAAGAGTTTGCATCGCATCCATACTCTTGCTAAAGTGAGGGCTTAATGTATTGTCTTAAAATGGAAGCACTTCCATGTTAAGAGTGTTAAGCCCTCCGAGTGAGTGGTCTGGGTCATGTCAAGCACCTTGAATCAACCATTTTCTCAGATCTGACTTGTTCTCCCCATTTTGCTTCTATCTGTCCCTGTTTTCAGTATATTTCTACATTTACTAGCATTATGGACTGAGGTCTTGAGGTTTTTGACCTCAAGGTCAAAGTCAACCTCAACTTTGACCTAGGTTAGGGTTGACCTCAAATCTGACCTAGAGTAGAGTCTACCTCATCTTTGACCCAGGGTTCAAATTTCAAGTTCCCATGATTTTTGGGTGTCGGGTTTCAGAGATATTTGTTTTCCTACCTCCGGGTCGGCCATTTCGGGTTTTGGAATGGTAAATCCTTAAATTGGATTTAATATGGGTCCATTTCTAGGGGTTAAGGTTAATTAGGATTTAATTCCCCAATGTTGGCCTTCTCTAGAGGTTTGTGCCCTAGATCACTGTAAAAGGAAGCCTTCCTCTCTCATTTCATCCATCCATTTTCCATATCTCTCAATCAAGTTTTGTGAGAGCATATTTCATCTCAAGAAAAGTTCAAGCAAGCATTTCATCAAGTATTTTCAAGGAAGTATTCAAGTCCTCTTCTCCATTCAAGTTCTCCATTGAAGATCAAGGATTCAAGCATTCAAGCCTTTGAAGGGATTTGGTTCAAACATGGAAGATTCATCATTCAAACCCTAGATCTAGCCATCATGATGGTGTGATCTTCCTTCAAGATCATTTTTTCATTTTATAGATCTATTCATTCTTCTATCAAAGTGGATTCCAAGCATACAAGCATGGAAGTTTTGTATTTACTTTCATTGTTTTGATTTACACTTTCCATTGTTGTGTTCAAGCTTTCATATCAATATACTTGTTTACATTCGAAAGACAATTGCATATCTATTGAATTGTATAGCTTCATTATTAGATCTACTTCTACTACTTGCTAGCATTCTCATTTCAATTTCAATATTAAGGTTGATTCCAAATCAGGGTTTGAAAAAGGCAAACCCCTCAAACAAATAACAAAAACCCTCTTTTTCTTGCAGGTATAGGTGCGGAACTTCAGATCTAAGATTGGATTTGGATACCCTTTTCGGTGAACTTCTGAGATCTGTGAAAAAAGTCAAAGTTGACCTTTAGAATAAGAATGTAGCCTTTGACCTTTTATCAAGGTCAAAGACTACCTGCTTTTAGAAAGATAAAATATTTCTGGGTTTTCTTCGTCTCGGCATTTCCAGTCTGAAATAGATTGCAGAATTGCCCGAAACTACACACAGACATCAGAAATCAACATTTTCCAGATCTGCCCTATTTTGAGGTTAGTATTTCCTTTTCAATTATTTCATATTTCAAGCACAATTCCATTATAGGGAAATATAAGGTTTTCTTCCTCTTTCATATTCTCCATAGATTGATTCGATTGTGTATTAACCTTTTGGTTGATCAATTTGGATCTCTCCTTTGGGAATTTGGATTTAAAAGTGGATCTCTTATTTCCCCCGTACATTATAGGAGGAACACTATTTCCTTCTATTCAAGAGTATATAGAAATCAGGTTTGGGTTCATTTGGAGTTTTTTGATGCTTTTTCTATTGAAAGGATTGATAGATCTAAAAGAATTGTAGCTGATTTCATGGATAACCTTGCTATTAGAAGCAATGATATTCCTTTAGATGAAATAGTCTAGGTAGAAGTCAAATCCAGACCAGTAGTATGTGACAATATTCAGAATTGGAAAATTTTTGAAGATGACAAAGACTTATTCAATTTCCTCACTTGTGAAGATGGGTATGAAGATCAATATATTGATTGGAATGCATATGTAGAGGAGCATGAGGGAAAAAGGAGTCTTTTTGGAAAGGAAATAGTATAATTGAAGACAAATAAGATTATGAGAGGATTGGTTGCATTGGAGAGAACATTTGATAATCGGAATAATCATAAAACAAAGGTTTTTTCTGTAAGTTGTGATGAGATAGAAAAGGTCAACCTTGGAAATGAACTTACCCCAAGGGAAGTTTACATAGGAAAACAACTTAACCCCAAGATTAGAACTGATCTAATAGCTTTGTTGATAAAATACAGACATGTCTTTGGATGGTCATATGACAATCTCAAAGCTTATGGGGAAGATTTTTTCAACACAAGATTCCATTGAAACCAAATGCAAAATTGTTTAGGCAAAGACAACATCCCATAAACCCAATGTTGGCTCCTAAGGTGAAGGAAGAACTTATCAAAATGAGGGACCCTGGCATAATCATGCCTATAAAGCATTCAACATGGGTGTCAAACTTAGTTCCATTAAGAAAGAATAATGGGGATATAAGGTTATGTGTAGACTTAAAAAATTTGAATGTGTCATCTTTAAAGGATAATTATGCATTGCCTAATATGGAGGCCTTATTGCAGAAGGTCACTAGAAATGAGTTGTTATCCATGATGGATGGATTTTTAGGATATAATCAAGTGAAAGTAAAGGAGTTAGAGCAATATAAGACAACATTTACTACTCCTTTGGGTACCTATGCATATGCAAGAATGCCTTTTGGCCTTACAAATACTGGAACAACTTTTCAACAAGCCATGGGTGTAGCCTTTCATGGTTTGACTGATTTTGTTATGGTGGTATATCAAGATGATTTGACTGCATATTCTAAGAAGAAAGAAGATCATTGAAATAATTTGGAAATAATTTTTCTAAGGGCTTTGGAGTATGGGATCTCATTGAATCCTAAGAAATGCCATTTTGGAGTAGTTGAGGGAAAGCTCTTAGGACACATTGTGTCCAAAGGAGTAAGAATAGATCCTGAAAGAGTATCTGACATTGACAAGATTTAGATTCCTAAGACAGTTAAGAACATTTAATCTTTCTTTGGACAATCAACTTTGTAAGAAGGTTTATTTTTAACTTTTCTGAAATTATAAAACCTATTGCAAAATTTTTGAAGAAGGGGGCATGAATTAAGTGGACTAATGAGGCTGTAGGGGCATTTTCTAATATAAAAAGGGAAATTAAAGAAGCTCCAGTTCTCAGATCTCTTGACTTCAATAAACTATTTCAGATTTTTTCTTTTTATGCATATCATACTATAGTAGTAGTGATGTTGCAGAAAAATGAGGAAGGCTATGAACCTGTTGTTTGGTGTGGAGTTTGATCAGTCCCCAAGTGGGAGATTGTTAGCTTATGGTGACTGATTAGGAAAGTACTATCTAGGAAAGTACTGCACACTTTTCATTCATTGTGGGGTTAACTTGTCAAGCATTTTTGAGTTGACACGTCAAACATTTCCCTAGGTTGACTCGTCAAGCCTTTTCTTAGGTTGACTCATCAAGTATTTTAGGGTTAACTTGTTAACCGACATAAGCCTTGTTATATTGGCTTAGGGTTGTGTGTGTGAAAATTGTACCTGATCTGTAGACACAACACTCAGTAAAACATTAGAGGTTAGTGATAATCAAAATCGTGCAAAATTGAAATCTAATCTAACCAAGTGATTTACTGCCTTCTAATAGGTGCGAGATTAATGTTCTCAGATTGTAATCGAGATTAGTGACCTAGACGACACCTAAATGAAGGATTTGAATGCAAAAGATGGATATGAAATTAAATGCAATTAATCTATATTTTTTATATTTTCTATGCAATAAGAATGATAAACTGATATGCTATGAATGCTATTGAAAACTGATATGAAATGAATGCTAAATGATCTAACAATGAAGATTCTAACATTGATATGAAAACTATGAAATTCTATGCTAAGATATAAAAGCTATGCAATTGAAATTGATCTCACAAAGCTTTGAATTCGCAAGTTGGTTCCTCAGCCTCCAATTCTCCAGCGTGATTGTGCAAAATATGAGATGAATTATGAAGAGCTGAGCCTTGTTTTTATAGAAATCCAGGGCTTTGGAGGTGCATGGATAAAAGCCATAAATCACTCAAATAACTCTGGTTGATTTTTGAGTTATCTGATAATAACAGATAATTAAGTCACAAAAATATGCAAAAGCTAAGTTTTAACTCAAAATAGAGTTTAGCTTTAATTGATAATTGACAGTTGTCTACTTTTATGATTGTGCATGTTTTAATTATGAATTAATTTAATAATAAAGTGATTTATGCTCAACTTAACTCATTTTTGAAATAAAATAATTAATTTATGGGTTAATTAACTATTTTATCAAACTTTTATTAAAAATTATATTATTAAATAATGACAACATGCTTTAATTAATTAAATAAGAATTTAATCAATTAAAGATAGGAATTTTGATTTATTGTCAAAATTAAATAATATAATTAATAATAGATAGAATTAAATTTAATTAAACAATTAAGTGGCAAATATTAAATCTAATTAATTAAATATGAAAATATTCAATTAATCAAGCTTTAGGATAAATGTAATTTATTGCCATTAAAGATAATTATGATGATTAGGAATATTGCAAGGAATATTCCCTTATGCAGAATTTAAGATAATCAATTAGATTTGATGATGTTCAGATGTGCCTTAGGTTAGGACTTCGATGTCGATTTTGTTCGATTTGTCGATGTAGGAGGTTAATGAACTTATAGCCCATTTTTGGGGTATTACAAGGGTTAGGGATTTCATTATGATGTATGATTTTAGTACTTGAGGTAGAATTGAACTGTAAGGGATTACAGATTGTAATCACTGGATAATAAAATATTAGACTCGCTGTTGGTGGACGTAGCCCAGGGATTGGGTGAACCACGTTAAATATTTGTGTCTTGTGTTCTTTTCTGTGTGGTTTATTATTTTCTGATATTGGTTATATTTGCACATAATTTTTATTTCTGCCTTGTTAATCCTAACAAGTGGTATCAGAGCGAGGTTATTTCATTTGTTCTTTCATCTATTCTTTGAAGCAGGTTTCACAAGTCAGTGGGAGAGTCTCTCGGTTAAGTGGGAGAAATGGAAGATGAGGGTAGGCTGAAGGTTGAGAAGTTTAATGGGCATAACTTCCAATTATGGAAGATGAAAATGGAGGACTATCTCTATCAGAAGGATCTATGGTGGCCATTAGAGGGAATAGCCAAGAAAGAGGCAACAATGTCTTGGGAAGAATGGGATATTTTGGATAGGAAGGCATTGGGGAGTATTCATTTATGCCTAGCACAATTATTGGCATTCAATATTACTAGAGCAACAAAAGCTAAAGATCTGATGGATACCCTAGCAAAGTTATATGAAAAGCCTTCAGCTTCAAACAAGGTATTTCTTATGAAGCGTTTATTTAATATGAAAATGGTAGAAGGTAGATCAGTCGCTGATCATTTGAATGAGTTTAATACAGTTACAAGTCAATTAGCCTTAGTTAAAATAACTTTTGATGAAGAGGTTAGGGCTCTCTTGATTTTGTGTTCTTTGCCAAAAAATTGGAATGGCTTGGTAATGGTTGTTAGTAATTCTATTTCTGGTTCTAATACCCTAAAGTTTGATGATGTTATTGGTGTTATATTGAGTGAGGAAATTCATAGGAAAAGCTCAGGGGCATCCAGATCGAGTAGTGTATTGAACATAGAAAGCAGAGGCAGAACAAGAGATAGAGGAAACAACTCTGGAAATCATGGGAAATCAAGAGGAAAATCAAAGGGAAAGAGGTCTGAATCCAAAGGGCCAAATTATTGCTGGTACTATGGAAAAGCAGGTCATAAGAAGAAAGATCAAGGAGACAAACATGATGGAAACAAGGAGGCAAATGTGGTAAGTAACAAATCCGAAGAGGATGCTTTTCTCTTGTCTTTAGAAAATGTTGATGATTCATGGGTGTTAGATTCGGTGGCTTCATTTCATGCTACACCCCATAGAGGTTATTTTGTTGATTATGTCCAAGGGGATTTTGGGCTAGTTTATTTGGGAGATAATGAACCCTGTCAAATTGTTGGAAAAGGGAAAATCAAGATTAAGTTGCACAATGGGAATCATTGGCTACTACAAGAGGTAAGACATGTTCCAAGGCTGAGTAGAAATTTAATTTCAGCAGGGCAACTCACTGATGAGGGTTGCACAGTTACTTTTAATGATAAAAATTGGAAGGTTTCAAAAGGTTCCTTAGTAGTAGCAAAAGATATGAAAGTAGGCACCTTATATCTTTGTACAGGTCATATTGTTCCTTTTACTTTAATTGTTTCAGAAGATAATGAATGTTTAGGAATAGTGGCTATAGTTGAGCAGAAAGAACATCAAACCATTGCTGTAGATTCTAACACAACACTATGGCACAACAGACTCAAGCACATGAGTGAGAAAGGTATGAAATTACTTCATTCAAAGAAATTTTTACCTGGTCTGAAATGTGTCAATATGGATTTCTGTGAAAGTTGTGTGTATGGAAAGCAAAAGAGAGTTAGTTTTGTGAAGAGTGGGAAGGAAAAGAAAAATGAGAGATTAGAGCTTGTGCATACAGATGTATGGGGACTAGCTCAGGTATCTTCCCTTGGTGTCTCTCTATATTATGTTACATTTATAGATGATGCAACAAGAAAAGTATGGATTTATTTCCTTAGATGGAAATCTGATGTATTTCAAACTTTTAAGAAATGGAAATGCTTGGTTGAGAATGAGACTGGTAAAAGGTTAAAATGTCTCAGATCTGATAATGGTGGTGAGTATTGCAACACAACATTTGAAGATTATTATTCCTCTAATGGTATTCATAGGTAGAAAACTATACCAAGGACTCCACAAGAAAATGGAGTGGCTGAACACATGAACAAGACAATAATGGAGCATGCAAGGAGTATAAGGTTGCATGCCAGGCTGCCCAAAAATATGTGGGTAGAGGCTATGAAAACTGCTATTTATTTAATCAACAGAGGCCCCTCTACTTCTTTGCACTGTGGTATTCCAGAGGAAGCATGGAGTGGTAAGAAGTGAGTTATTCTTTTCTCAAAACCTTTGGTTGTGAAGCTTTTGCACTTATAGATTCTGAAAACAGAACCAAGCTGGAAGCTAAGTCAAAGACATGTGTATTTGTTGGATATGGCATTGATGAATTTGGTTATAGGCTTTGGGATTTTGAAAATCATAAAATTGTAAGAAGTAGGGATGTCATATTCAATGAGAAAGTGTTGTACAAAGATTTGTTGCAGCAATATGAGAAGAAAGAAAATGATTATGTAGTGCTGGATGATATTTCAAATGATAATGTTCCAAAAATTTCTTATGCTCCGCAACAATAGCAACAACAAATACCACACACCCCAGTGAATGTTAGATGGTCAACAAGGCTAAGTAGACCTCCAGAAAGATTTTCTCCATCTTTATATTCTAGTTTGTTAACAGATGCTGGTGAACCTGAATGTTATAATGAAGCTATGCAGGTGGATACAAAGCTTCAGTGGGAGTCTGCAATGATAGATGAAATGGACTCTTTGCTACAAAATCAAACATGAGATTTATGTAAGTTACTTGTAGGTAAAAGGGCTTTACAGAATAAATGGGTTTACAGGATAAAAGAAGAGGATGGAGGTAAGAAAAGATTTAAAGCCAGGTTAGTTGTAAAAGGATTTGCACATAAAAAGGGTATTGATTTTGATGAGATATTTTCTCCAGTTGTTAAAATGACTTCTATCAGTACTATTTTAAGTATTGTGGCCATTGAAGATTTGCATTTAGAGCAGCTTGATGTTAAAATAGCCTTTCTTCATGGTGATTTGAATGAAGACATATATATGGTCTAGCCACAAGGATTTGAGGTTAAGGGTAAGGAGAATTTGGTGTGCAAATTGCAGAAAAGTTTATATGGCTTGAAGCAAGCACCTCGGCAATGGTATATTAAATTTGACACTTTTATGAATGAGTATGGATATAGTCAGTGTCATTCTAACCATTGTGTTTATTTTAAGAGGTTGGATGATGACAACTACATTATTTTATGTTTATATGTTGATGATATGCTTGTCACTGGGTCTAACATGGATCACATTAAGGGGTTGAAACAATAGTTAGCACAATCATTTGCTATGAAGGATTTGGGGGTAGCAAAACAAATCCTTGGTATGAAAATTTGTAGAGATAGGAAAAATAGGAAATTGTCTCTATCTCAGGCTGATTATATTGAGAAGGTGTTGCAATGTTTCTCTATGGAGAATGCCAAAGCTGTCAGCACACCTTTGCCTGGTCATTTGAAATTGACTAAGGATATGTGTCCCAAGACACTAGAAGAAGAGACTAAAATGTCTAAGGTACCTTATGCTTCAGCTGTAGGGAGCTTAATGTATGCTATGGTATGTACTAGGCCAGATATTGCACACACAGTGGGAGTCGTTAGCCGATATATGAGTAACCCTAGTATTGAGCATTGGAATGCAGTCAAATGGATTCTCAGATATTTGAGAGGTACATCCAGTAAGTGTTTACACTTTGGGGGTTCTACTACTACTGTACAAGGCTATGTTGACTTAGATTTGGCAGGAGATATAGATAGTAGGAGTAGTACTACAGGTTATGTATTTACTATTGGTGGGACAACAGTGAGTTGGATTTCTCGATTACAAAAGGTGGTTGCTTTATCCACTACAAAGGCAGAGTATGTTGCTGCTACAGAGGCAGCCAAGGAGATGATAGGGCTTCAATTCTTCATGGAAGAATTGGGACATCCATAGAAGGATAATTTTGTACATACAGATAGCCAAAGTGCCATCCAGCTTGCGAAGAATTCTGCTTTGCACTCAAAGACAAAAACACATACAGTTGCGGTACCATTTCATTTGGTCAATTTTGGATGATGGGAAGTTAAAGCTGGAAAAGATTCATATAGATGTTAATCCAGCAGATATGTTCACATAGGTAGTAACAAGGGAGAAGTTGAACTCATGTTCAGCTTCAGTTGGTCTTCTAGACTAAACAGAATAAAGAAACAACTGAGTCTAGGGTGGTTCGATCCTACACGATTAGTCTCCAAGTGGGAGATTGTTGTTTGGTGTGGAGTCTGATCAGTCCCCAAGTGGGAGATTGTTAGCTTGTGGTGACTGATAAGGAAAGTACTATCTAGGAAAGTACTCGTCAAGCATTTTTGAGTTGACACGTCAAACATTTCCCTAGGTTGACTTGTCAAGTATTTTAGGGTTAACTTGTTAATCGACATAAGCCTTGTTATATTGGCTTAGGGTTATGGATTTCATTATGATGTATGATTTTAGTACTTGTAGCAGAATTGAGCTATAAGGGATTACAAATTGTAATCAGGTTGTAATCACTGGATAATAAAATATTAGACTCGCTGTTGGTGGATGTAGCCCAAGGATTGGGTGAACCACATTAAATATTTGTGCCTTGTGTTCTTTTCTGTGTGGTTTCTTATTTTTTGATATTGGTTATATTTGCACATAATTGTTATTTTTGCCTTGTTAATCCTAACACAACCTATAACATTCTTCAACAAATCCTTGCAAGCATCAGAACTAAATTATGACTTAGTTGAGAAGCACGCCTATGCTTTGGTAAAAGTAGTCAAATCTTTTAGACCTTACCTTGTAGGGGAAACTGTGGTTGCTTATATACCAAATATTTCTATCAAGGATATTTTCAGACAGTCAAATACTACCAGAAAGAGATGCAAATGGACAATTAATGTGGAAGAATTTAATATAGATATTCAAATAACCAAATTGGTAAGAGGGCTAGGTCTTGCTAAGATTATGGTTGAATCTAACTTAGAGGCTGCTCAAGTAAATCAAATTGCAATTGAAGATGCAAAGATGAGTATTGAAAGGTGTATCTGGTATACTAATATGGTGTATTATTTGAAATATATGAAATGTAGAGAGGATTTATCTGATAATTAGAAAATAACTATTAAGCTCCAAGCAACTAGGTATGTGCTTATTCAGGGAGATCTGTATTGGAAGAATAGAGATGGTATTTTTCTTTCTTGTTTGGGTACATATTAGCGTGACACAATCTTATAAGTGTTCCATAAAGGGGTGTGTGGTGGACACTTCTCAAAAAAACCACTTCTCACAAAATCCTCAAAGCAGGCTTCTTTTGGCCATCCCTTTTCAAAGATTGTTATGCATATGTGAGAAAGTGTGAAGCATGTCAACAAAATTCAGGCAAGCTGAAATACAATGGTGCATTGCCTCTTAGACCACTCCAAACCGAAGAACCATTTTAGATGTGGGGTATTAATTTTATAGGAGAAATTGCAGAAAAGGCTAGTGGAGGGCATAGGTGGATTCTTATGGCCACTAACTATTTCGAAAAATAGGTAGAAGCCATACCAGTTAGACAATCTACAAGCAAAGTAGTAATTAAATTTTTGATGGAGAATATCTTGACCAATCTCTTATACTTTATAGAGAGTGTATTCTTTATAGTAATTAAGTAGTTTGTACTTTATAGAGAGTGTATTTTTTGATATTAGAGAATATCTTGACCAATTTTTGAGTGAAATTTCTATAAAGTACAAACTATTGAAGATGAAGTTCCAATTGATACTAATGATTAAAGCAAGGCCATTTCTCTCAGGTTTCTTCAAGAATATGATTTCACCAAGACACAAGAGCTCAAATATTTTTGGATACAATACAAAATGAAATATTTTGAAGAAAAGAAGAAACTAAGACTCAAGGGTGTTGAATAATCTCAACATGAAGAAATTGTTAAAAAAAGGATTGATGATCTTCATTTGGATGAAATCACATTCATAGTTCATGAAGCTAGGGAAATTGTAAAAAATAGTAATATGTTGATCGTGTCTAGACTCACATTAAAAGAATTATTTTTATTGGATCAAGTAAGAAAACAAGATGATCAAACATTTATGGCAGATTTTGATACCTTGGAGAAGATTGAATGATATATCTTTGATCCAAAAACACAGAATCTAGCCACATGGGTCAATTTTAAGGGTGACAACAAGCCTAGGCTGGTTGATATGAAAAAAGATTCAGATGGTACGACAGTTGTCCATACTATTGATACCACCAACCCATTAGTTTTAGCATCAAAATTGATGCACAGTGCCATGTTCAATAAAGTCTAGCTGAAACATATGTATGAAAAGATTGAATATTCACAAGTTAGGGAAATGGAGATGAACAAGGTGATAAATGAGCTATATCTGAAAATGGATTTGATGGAAAGTAAACTTTTCCAATTAAAATCTCTAGGAAGCACCTGGACTATGATGGAACCAATAATTATTCCACAAATTGCAGCAAGATCGAGCCCAAGGATACCCATGAGAAATATGTTTCTATGAATCTAGAATATATCTAGTTATTTAGAGTTAAATGTATTTTAAATAAATGTGATGATGTTCATGTAGGCTATAATAGCCTAATTCATATGACAAATACATTTAAACAAAATAAACCTATGTTGAATGAATTGCTAAGGTAATGGAAGTTGTCCCAGTATGAGTTGAACAAATTATATGAAGTGACGAGGAGGGATCTTGATGCTCCATCACAAATCAAGGTCACTATACAGATATTGGAAATCCTTTCAAATGATTTAAGCTATATTGAGTAGGAGGAAGGGAAGATAGAGAAAAAATTATCTATTTTTGTTTCAAGTAAACACTGGTCTACTACTGAGATTACAGATGGAGGAAAAGTGAAAGATCTTCAAGAATGGAGGAATGGATATGAAACTTTTCCTAAAAGGATCCTTGCTCGATTGAAAAAGGAGAAGGATTTCTAAATTGACAATTTCAACATGTTCTTGGACAAAATTATTTGTTTGGAAAGTAAGTTAGCCAAATTTCAAGATGAGGTCTGTATAGTGACAAGGAAGAGATGTGGAGACCTTCTTTTGAACACTCCTGAAGTATCACATTTTTAATGGCCTTCACATGTTTATATTTCAAAATGGATTACTGGATATTTAAAGACTCCACAAACAATGACAAATGATAAGGACAAGGATGACAACCAAGACCATTCACAGTGCATGATAAAAAAAATACATACAACAATGGATAGAATAGTGTTTTGAAAGATTCTTGTATAGGGAAAATAAAACTGAAACATGCACCAATTGTACCTATTTATTGAAATCAATACAAAGACCCTCTTTTTGTCCAAATTGAAGATTACGTGTTCATTTACTCTTGGTTGAATTGGTCCTATGTGATTATTGATTTAAAATCAATTACTATCATTTAAATACTTGGGAAAGGATCTGGATTGTAGCGATATTCTTGGATCATCAGAGATTACACATAAAGTGTTGTCTGTGTAACTCTGTCTAAATTGTTTTCTCCAGGAGATTAAATTCAATTAGACTAAGGTGTTTTTCGCAAATATCTTGTTTCTGTGTATATGATAGTGGATAGTATAACTTATTGTCTCATAGAGTTGTACGTGAGGAATTAATTAGGGATTGACTCTATCTTCCCAAAATTGGATATAGGACTGGTCTAAATATTGCTTCATACTTCAGGGAATATCTCTTATAAGTGCAAGGTTCTTTTCTCTATCAAGCATACTCATAATTTCATACTTTCTATTTTATAAAGCATTCATAATCAAGCAATTCAATTTTTTTTCAACATTTATTTAATCCGATCATTCTTGGGAATCACTTGCCATTCTAAGAGATCACTATGCTTTTGTATTCTTGTTATTTGCTATAAAAATCCTTAAGCCAATTAATTTGGTTAAGGTATAGGCTCACCCACCTTGTTTTTGTAGAGCCTAAAGTGCAGGGGAGGAGGATCATAATCGATCACTCTCATTCATTGGCCAAGTCTAATGGAGATCCCATAATTAAGAGGGCATGCTCATAGGATTTCCAATCTATTGATTTGGGCACCAACACTGATGCAGTGGCATCCCGGCTTCTTGTTCAGTTCCTTGTGATTTTCTGGCACTCGGTCAAGGAGGTGGATGATCTCGGTAAAGACCTACTTTTACTCAGTTATTTGAGTGATAGTTCTTAGTCGAAGTTTGTTTTGCTTCACTGATGGAGCTCGGTGATATTGGTGGTGATTCTCAATTGGAAGTTCTGGTGGATCTCAGTGGATGACAGTCACTCAGTGACTTGGTGTTTTGTTTCTCGGTGCTCGGTTGCCGACAGGGTCTCGGTGTTTATGTCTGTTGTTCAGTCACTGAAGTGGTTCAGTCACTGGAGGACTCGGTTACTAAAGGAAGCTTGGTCATTGAATGAGACTCAACATTTCTGGTGCTTGGTAATGCTTGTAGAGCTCAGTTGGTATGTTTGCTCGGTATATTTCCTGGCACTCGATAGTTTGGCTTACCAACGGATGTTCTTGGAGAATTGGGAGGCTGACTTGGTACATTTATTATTGGTAGCTAATGTCACATTCTCCTATGTAGATCTGGAGGCCGACATGGAGAATTTAATTATTGTAAGGCTGTTTGAGAGTCGACTTGTGTTGCATTTAATGTAGAAGCCAAATTTGCTTGGGGGGGGGGTTAATTGTTTCTTCCAGCCGACTTGTGGCTGAAGATTAGTATTGAAGAGGGTGTTTGGGTAGTTGTTTAGGGGGGAGAGTAGAGATCTGGAGTCAGAGAAGATCTAAACAAAGGGTAGAAGAAGTGTAGCAGAGTTAGCATCTTGCGAGCTTCAAAATAAGAAGATTTCTTGGTGGCTTGTGAGCACAAGTTTAGATTTTTCTTGGAGTGCCTACCAAAGCCCTGTTGTGTTATAGACCTGGACTAGCTGAGAAGTGTATTGGATCTTGCGTGATCTTGCAGAACTGTTTCTTTCTGTGTAATTGGCTGTAACTGGGAAGGCCTTACAGTCTAGCACATTGCATGTAATCAATTGTTGATGAATAAAGATATCTATTTTCTTTCATATCTAGTTATCTTGTTGTGTTATTCCATTGTGTTGGTGTTTGGCTACAAGGTTTGGACAATCCTTAATTGGATCCTCCATCCTTGACTGTGTTAGGTGGTATCAGAGCTAAGTTGATCTTGTGGAGTGAGGAATTGACCTAGCAAGGCTGATCTTGCAAAGTTGATCTTGTTGGTGAAGAAATTGTATGATTTGAGTTGCAGATCCATGGCACTGAACTTGTGAAATCATGGCCTAGTTGTTCATGCAAGGTGGTAGGTTGCGATTTGACTTACATATAACTCAGAGGTTGTCACAAGGTGGTCGGTGTTGGGTTTGTTGTAGAGGGTTTTTGAATATCTTTGGAGATGCATCCAAGAAGATTGGACCCTGGTGCGATTGCAAATCTTTGTGATGTGGTGGAAGAGAAGATTTCTGAGAGGTTTTCTCAGTGGGAAATGGATTTATTAAGCCGTGTGGAGAACCGGGTTGATAACCTTGTGAAGGAAAGTGTTGTTGAGCTTTGTAAAGCTTACTGGAGTTGGGACATGCCAATCCAGAAGAAAGTTGTCTGGCTTGTTAGAAGACTGATCCGAGAGACAAGACATGCAGAGGTATATGAAATTGGTTTTGATGTTCAGTTGGTGGAGTCTGACATGAAACCCGTAGAGAAAATTATGGTTGTTGTTGAGTTACCTGTGCTTACCAACGATGATGTTGACCTTGTTGAGGCTGGTGAGGAGATTGGTTTTCATGTTCAGTTGGTTGTGCCTGACATGGAAATTGTAAAGCATCTAGTTGTGCTTGATCAGGTTGTTTTAGATGAGGAGATACTTGTTGTTGAACACCTTTTTGATGATGGTGTTACCAAATTTCTTTTGTTCGATGTTGAGGTACAGATGTTGTTTGCTGGTTCCAGATTTGATTTGCTAGTTGACAGTGATAAGTCTTGTGATGAGATTCTAAGATGGGATTCTTCCTTGATCTTTGGTGATGTGTTGAAGGCTCGATTTTTTCAGGATGTTGGACATGCTGATTGGTTGAGTTGTAGATTGGTTCTCTTTTTTGTGATGGAGTGGAAATATTTGATGAAGATGAAGTGGAGTTGGTGTTGTTTAGATGTTTCTTTTGGTGAGAAAGTGTGGGACACACTTTTCTTTGTACCCCAGGAGTCTGATGCAGTGGCATCTTGGCTTCTTGTTCAGTTCCTTGTGATTTTATGGCACTTGGTCAAGGAGGTGGATGAGCTCGGTAAAGACCTACTTTTACTCAGTTATTTGGGTGATAGTTCTCAGTCAAAGTTTATTTTGCTTCATCGATGGAGCTCGGTGATCTTGGTGGTGATTCTCAGTTGGAAGTTCTGGTGGATCTGCTTGTCTTCTTTTGCAATTGAGATCTTCTTGTAAGCTGAAGGTGTCAGGTATAATATATAATTAGTTTATTAACACATTAATATATTAATAATGTTCAAATTAAAAATGGTAACATTGTTTAGTTATTGTTAATGAATAATAATTCATTTTAATACAAATTATAGAACATAGGTGATTAAATTTAGGGACATTACAATTATAAGTCAATATGTATAGATATATGTCGCTGATGATAATATCATAATCATTGATGACAATATCTTAATTGTTGATGATATAAGCGGTCATAATAGTCATGCTACTCAGTCATACGATGATTACTGTTATTGTATCATTTAGTCTTTATCTTAGAATCACTCTATAGTTATTAAAATTGCTGCAATTAGTCTGAATCCATTGGTAGTTAGATTTCTTTTGAGTCATTGACATCCAGGTTGTTCATATTCGATGCTATTTTTCATTCCAAGGAAAAGTTTAATTGTTTCATCATTCTTCTGTTATCATCACTCTCTTATTTTCAAGTGTCTAACTTTATTTGTTTTCCCGACATCTTGATGGCTTGATATATTAATCTTGAAATAAAATTATATCCTCCATGGCAGCAGGCGTCTATGTGCATGATGTAGTATAGATTGTAAAACTATAATAATTGTGGTTATTTCTTAGCCTATGTACTTCTCGAGATGTAATGCCCCACTACGATGAAGCCGGATCTCAGGCTGGGTCAGTGCGTGGACCTGTGGGTCCGTCCGGATCCACGGGCTTGCAGATCTAGATGGACCCTACCCGGATTCGGCTTGGACTCGAGGGGATCCATGCGAATCCTCAAGGATCCCATGCGAATCCGCGCAAATCCCCAGGGACCCGCAACTCTAAGTTGATAAAAACACTTTAAAACATCATTTTTTTATTATTTTTTTTGCATGTAACCCTAAAATGACCCTTATTATGGGTCTCCAAACATATTTCATTTCTCATTTTGTTCTCTATTTTCCTCTCATTTTGCTCTCTCATTCTTGCAAGTTTGAAGTGAGGTGATTGTATTCAAAGGAGAGTGATTGTGGAGTGGAAAATACCTTCCAAGAAGCATATTTGAGTAATTAAGGTATGCATTTGAACCATATTCTCTAGTTTTTTGATAGATTAATTCAAGTTTTGAAAAGTTTAAATTTTTTTTCAAGTTTTTGTATAAGTTTTGAAGTTTTTTTTTTTTCATTTTTGTTATAGATTGCAACAATCATACAATGAGTACTCAAGGCTCAGTAGGTGGGGAGGGGTCTCAAAAATATAAAATTGATAAAGGGTCTCCTTTATGAAGATACACTACAAGAATTTCTCAATCTTCTGGAGGTGGGGGGTTTATATGGAAATGTAATTTTTGCAACACACAATATAGAAGCTCCTACTCCTGAGTAAAATTTCATTTTTTGGGCCTTGGGGGTCAAGGGATTAACATGTACAAGGGCCCAGGGGTAGATAAGAAGGGATTGCCAGCTACACAAATAACAACTTTGGTAAAAGAACAAGAAGCTGACAAAATAATTGCAAAAGGGAAACAAGGTGCTTATACTGGGAAACATAAAACAATACCGCCACCCACTCAACTAAATTCTAGATCACATCCATTCTTGCCTATGCCTTCTAGGGATGATGATGTAGAACAACCACAAATCACCGCTCGCAAGAGAGGCCCATTAGATAGGGCATTTCAAAATGAGTTAAGAGATATTGCTGATCTCAAAGTTAGACGTTGCCTCTTTGCGAATGGTGTTCCATTCAACTTAGTGAGATCACCTTATTGGAGGGAGATGGTGGAGGCAATAAATGATGCACCTTCTGGTTACCATGGCCCTGGATATGAAAAGTTGCGTACCACCATATTACATAGTGAGAGAAAATGTAGAGACCCAACTAAAACCAATAAGAGATTTTTGGGTTCAAACGGGTGTGTCTCTTGTTTCAGATGGATGGAAAGATTGCAAAAATCATCCATTAATTAATGTAATTGTTGTATCCCCCAAGGGGTCAATGTTTTTGAGGGTGGTTGATTGTGAAGGTGAAGTAAAAAATGTAGAGTTCATTGCCAAGATTCTCATTGATTCCATAGAGTCTGTGGGTCATGACAATGTTGTCCAAGTAATTACAGACAATGCAAAAGTTTGCAAGGCTGCAGGTGCTTTGGTAGAGACTAGATATGATCACATCTTTTGGACACCGTGCACCGTCCATTCTCTCAATCTAGTGATGAAAGAAATTGGCACCTAAATAGAATGGGTGAAACAAATATATGAGGGTGAGGAGATCCAAATTTTTGTGACAAATCACCATATGTCACAAGCAATTTTCAGAACTTTCTCAAGATTGGAATTGTTGAAGGTAAATTTTAAAATTTAATTTATAAGTTATTTAGTTTCATTTATCATTTTATAATTTTTATGTCATGTTTTACATAATTGAATAAAATATTGTATGTGTTGTTTACATATTTTAAATTTGTTATTAACTCACTATTAACATGTTCTTAGGTGGCTGAAACCCAGTTTGCCTCGCACAATTGTGTTGAGACGTCTTGTCAAGGCGAAGGAGGCATTATCACAAATGGTTATTAGTAACCAATGGAGTGTTTGGAAGCAGTCCAATATAGTGAGGGCCCAAAAGGTGAAGGCTTTGTTATTAGATGATGATGATGGGTTCGTGTGGAGTATGTGTTGGAATTCACTGAGCCTATCATGTATATGCTTCGATTTGCTGACACTGATGAACCATGCTTTGGGGATATCTATGATAGCATGGACACAATGTTGGAGAAGATAAAATTGGTAAGTTATAAATTTAATACATTCATCTATCTTTATTAATTGAGAGATATCTAAATTTAAAATTGACATAATGATAACTTACATCAAGATAACTTACATGAACATCATTTGATATCCCAGGTCATACATAGGAGAGAGAATGATCGCGAGGACACCTTTTACAAAAAGGTGGAAGCAATTGTTCTTCATTGTTGGAACAAGATGACCACATCTTTGCACCTCCTAGCATATGCTCTATCTCCCAGGTACTATAGCACATAAGTACTTGCTATTCCAGGTAGAGTGGCAACATATAGAGATGCCGAGGTTGCTAATGGGTATAAGAGGGCATTTGATAAAATCTTTCATGATCCAGATGTTGGGTTAAGTGTTAGGAGAGAATTTGGATCATTTATCTCAGGAAGAGATCTCCACCCTACTATTATCAATGACCAAAGCAAAATGGATGCTATTAGATGGTGGTACCTTCATGGGCAAGATTATGTATACCTCCAACCTCTTGCAATTAAGATCCTATCACAAGTAAGTTTTTAAGTTTTTTTTTCTTTGTCTTTTGTCACTTGCATTGTAGAATTTAACACTTAACACTCTTGAATTTATCTTGTATTTTTTTAATTTTGTTGGTTTTCTCTGTAGGCTGTGAGCTCTTCTGCCGCTGAGCGGAATTGGAGTACTTACTCCTTTATCCACTCAGTCAAGCGTAACCAGTTGGCTGCAAAAAAAGTAGAATACTTGGTGTATATTCACAACTTGCGTCTCCTATCACGGAAGGATCCAAAGTACAAGAAGGGGCCAGAGAAGCTTTGGGATGTAGCACCCGAGTTCGCTGACTTAGATATGACCATTCGGGATCTTGCTAGAGCCACTTTGGCTAATGTGGATGATGATATGATGATGAGACAATACCCTCTAGTGCTAGTGGAACCGGTTTGGGTTCCAATGATGATTTTGATCAACCACTTGCAGCTACTGAAGACCCCATTGATCCAGATTTTTTTTATAATCCATTTGATGATTGATGAAATGAAAACTTTGGTCTTTCATGATTGATGAACCATTGAACATTGAATCATGTTTCAAACTTTAATGAACTATATTTTGAATTGTCATTTTGTAATTCAGTAATTCAATGTGCTGATTTTCTTTAGAATCGTGAACATAGATCAATGATCAAGTATACTATTTGAATTTTTAATGTTTATCTTTGACATTTGGCATTGATCAATGATCAAGCATCATAAATTCATAGTATGAAATGATTTAGTTTTAGAATTATGTATATTTTTCTTATATTTTTGGATACACACACACACACACACACACACACACACACACACGAATCGATACGAATCATAATTGGAAAAAAATAAATTCACGAATCCACGAACCATATTCTCAAACCTGAATCCATCTTGGAATCTGAATTGGCAACTTAGCTAAACTACTAAAGAACACATCATAATATTTTTTTTAAAGCAATAGCAACTTCAACTTAAACATTATAATTTCATTTACATACCATCATAACTGAATTAAGGATGCACCGCAATTATTTCAAAGCATAGATAAAATAACATCTAAACACTAAGCTACGTCCTCTTAGGTTCCCCAACGTCGCTACTAAGACACATATAACCACATAGTTAATCCATTTAAACAATAATGAAATGATGCGTATGGAACATGATCAACATTGTCATTAAACTAGATTCATTTTAAACTTCAAATCCAAATATTACTAGTTCATTTCCAGCATAGTAAGATAACATATAAACTCATCAAGATAGTCAATAGTAATACTAACATCGATCTATCTAATTCTATACTATCCAATTCAATAATTCATTGTTACATGATTACATTTACATCAATCTCCTCACACAGTGTTCCTTTTCAACATCTATACATGATCTTAATGATACATAGCATGATACAAATGTACAATGAGAATCATCTATCCACATGAAACATGAAGTTGCAAAGAACATGCAAGGTCCATCCGACATGCTTACGGACAATTCCATCGAGCCTCGATGGAGAAAGGCAACTACCACCCGACCATGTGGAACCTTGAGGCCCACCCCATCATGCTAGGAGACACAAGCCCCACATCACACATACAATCACAAGGAGAAGATAACGAAGTGATGGAATGGGAATACCACAAGAGATACCAAAAAGAGATAACATAAGGGATACCAGTGGCGCACCACAAGGCTAAATGGAGGGGATTCTAAGATACATGTAAGAGAGTATCATCACATAGCTCCCCACTAGGCAAAGTTTGGCCTCAAGCTCAAACCACATAAATCTTTTCTTAGAAAATTAGCTGGTTCTGAATCTTCCATTTGTCCGAAAGAGACCCCCAACCCTCTTTTATAATCATTTAGAAAAACTACCTGAAATAAAGAATTAATATCAGTTCATAATTTTTAATTTATCCTTATGGCTCCCAAAAGTGACTCATTTAAATATTAAATATTTCGGCACTTGGTCACTTTATAAAAAATTAATTAGAATTGTCTATTAATCTACTTTTCCAGACAACTTAAAATCATTTATCTAATTGATTAATTATTTTCATGAGTGCACGGAGAGCCCAATAATGGGGAACATTACAGACAAGGGAAAGGACCTATGAGATGGATGTGACATGGGGAACGAAGACCAACGGCTAGTTCTCACACTGTCATCTCAACATGGCAAATCCTCAAAGATATAAATTGTTTTCCACACTTTATGCTATATATGTTTCTTATGTTAGTGGTTATATTGCTCCTTGTAGGTTCTCTTGATTACATAGGTTTGCATAAACATTACTTATATGTGTTCTTTTTGACCTTTCAATGGTTTTGTAAATTGCTTTAATCTGATTTGTGAGCCCTGAATTGCATATTCTGTAATATTACATTGTTAAATATCTATATCTAATTACCATGCATAATCTTATGTATTTTAAAAATTTAGTTAAATAGAATACAACGTTGACCATTCATTGGGCAAATGGAAAAAGTGAACATCTATGTGTACATGGAATGTTTGGCTTCAACATATAGGCAGCCATTTTCCAGCAGTAACAACTTAGTTTATGATTACAGCTCTAAGCTATGGGCATTCCATTAAGACCACAGCTGGAATGTCCCAAATTCGAAATCTTATGGGAGTCTGTCCTCAGGTATGTCAAAGCAAATACAATTCTATCCTTTTTGAGGATATCCATAATTTTGTCTATATTCTTTGCATTATGAATCATGTAAATTTGCCTGCAGTTCGACATTCTTTGGGACTCTCTATCAGCACAAGAGCACCTACATCTATTTGCTAGCATCAAGGGAATGCCAAGATCTGCCATCAAATCTGTATGTTCTAAATAGCTTATCTAACAATGGAAGATACCTGTCCTGTATTCTTGCATTTGGTTCCTTTTCAGTATGTCTGAAATTAAATCTTTAATGAAGAAAGCCTGGTTCTTTGCATGCAGGATGCAGAAAACTTGTTATCAAAAGTAAAACTATCAGATGAAGCGGGTCTTTAGGTTGGCTCCTACAGTGGAGGAATGAAGCGCCGTCTTAGTGTGGCTATAGCCCTTGTTGGGGATCCTAAACTGGTGTTCCTAGATGAACCGGTATTTTAAATCTATTTGACTTTGATTATCATTTCTAAAGCTTCCCAGTCATGCTTAGATTTTGTTTTTGTACTGAACTGTAACATTTTACTCAGATTTCTATTTCTTAGACATATGACTAAGGAAGCAGTTTTACTTTGCAATTCTCCCATCTTCACTTGTCTTGTGTGTTGAGATGCCTTAATTCTAGATAAGTGTATTAATTTGGAGAAATCACCAGCATCGTAATGTGAATAAATGGTGCAAGTTACATCCTAGTTAGCCTAATCATGGCTAGCCTATTTGGATGATAGTTCTCGGTTGAAGTTTGTTTTGCTTCACCGATGGAGCTCGGTGATCTTGGTGGTGATTCTCAGTTGGAAGTTCTGGTGGATCTCGGTGGATGATGGTCACTCGGTGACTTGGTGTTTTGTTGCTCGGTCCTCGGTTGCCGACAGGGTCTCGGTGTTTATGTCTATTGTTTAGTCGTTGAAGTGTGTCGATCGCTAGAGGACTCGATCACTGAAGGAAGCTCAGTCATTGAAGGAGACTCGACATTTTTGGTGCTCGGTAATGCTTTTGGAGCTCGGTTGGTATGTTTGCTCAGCATATTTCCTGGCACTTGGTAGTTTGGCTTACCGACCGGTGTTCTTGGAGAATTGGGAGGCCGACTTGGTACATTTATTATTGGTAGCTGATGTCACATTCTCCTATGTAGATCTGGAGGCCAACATGGAGAATTTAATTATTGTAAGGTTGTTTGAGAGCTGACTTGTGTTGCATTTAATGTAGAAGTTGACTTGGCTTGGGGGGCAGGGGGGTTAATTGTTTCTTCTAGCCGACTTGTGGCTGAAGATTAGTATTTAAGAGGGTGTTTGGGTAGTTGTTGGGGGGAGAGTAGAGATCTAGAGTCAGAGAAGATCTGAATAGAGGGTAGAAGAAGTGTAGCAGAGTTAGTAGCTTGTGAGCTTAGGAACAAGAGGATTGATTGGTGGCTTGCGAGGACAAGTTTAGATCTTTCTTGGAGAGCCTACCAATGTCATGTTGTGTTATAGACCTGGACTAGCTGAGAAGTGTATTGGATCTTACGTGATCTTGTAGAACTATTTCTTGCTTTGTAATTGGCCGTAACGAGGAAGGCCTTAGAGCCTGACACATTGCATGTAATCAGTTGTTGATAAATAAAGATATCTATTTTCTTTCAGATCTGGTTATCTTGTTGTGTTATTCCATTGTGTTGGTGTTTGGTTGAAAGGTTTGGACAATCCTTAATTGGATCCTCCATCTTTGACTACGTCAAACACATAGGTATAGTCAACCAACCAAATCCATCACTTCCAACAGATCTAGAACCATCTGTAGCTCCAAATCCTTTTGTAGCTTCCTTGAAACCATCATCAGATCCAGGATCCCTAATCTCATCTCAGAGATATTCCTTCATCTACTCCATCATCCTAAGATTCATTCTTGGTGGCATCCTTCTAGATCTTGGGTATAAATACCTCCAATCGACGATCTGATTCACCAATGATGGTACCCAAACCATAGCAAAACCCTAGTCTTCAAGAACAATTCAACCAACAGTAAAAAATTCTTGCCTAACCACCTTGCGCAATTTATTGATGATGTACGTAGGTCAGATCCATAGTTTTTCCACCCTACCAAAAATAATTCTACAACTTTGTAAGTTTAGGAAACCATATCTGCAATCACATGAATGAACTTTGCTTTGATACCACTTGATGAAGTCAAGACCAGAGAATCCCCATAGGAGAAGTTCAATCATGTAGAAAGAACCAACACAAAAGAAAAAAAAAGTAACACACTATTTTCGTTGCGCCAATCCAAGATCCACACAGATCAACCGATCACCGAATCTTAGAAAATGGTCTAGAACAAGAAATTGCATCTCATTCTCAATCATAGAATTCACCATAACTCATACGCATTAACTCCAAAATAGTTTTGATTATAGGGAATGCCTCCAAATGTTCCCAAGAACACCACATCATGACCATGTCTATAGAAGATCCAAATAACTAAACCAAAACAACAATCACCCAATCGGTTACCAGGAACAAGAAACAAATACAAAACTAGAAACAAAGGTTCACTAGCAAACAAATTATTTTTGGAAATGCAAGATTTCCAAGGACCCAAGATGCTCCATCACAATCCTAGAACTTGAATGTATGTATGCTTGTGGATCTTCTTGCTAGATTGAGAATTCCTCTACTTGACCATGAGAGAGAAACTTGCATCAACTAGGAAATATTTCTTTTTCTTGAGTGAAGACTTGAAGAGATGGAGACTTGGATATCTTCAATGGGTTCTTTCCTTCAAATCTGGAATTCACCACTTCAATTGCACAACTTGAATTGCTTGACTTTATTGCACTTAATCAATTGATAACACTTTCTTGCATAAGGATGTCATTTAATTGTAGATCTTAATAATGGATTTTACAATAGTCGTGGATGTCAAAATGAGAGGCCTTGATGTCCTTTTATACTCATTTCATGATTCAAAATTGTTAGTCCAACCAAAAATAAAGATTGGGAAGAAAATCTTCTGCATTGGGCCTGGAGCCCACTTAAAATTAGTGCTTAAGAACAAGGATGACTTAGGTCAACGTTGTCTAGGACAAGGCTTACTTAAGTTCACCTAGTCCAGACATGGTTAATCTCAAAGAAAATCTAGGGCTTGGGAAGTGGGAAAAGTTTTGGGGGAAGAAAATGAAAGATGCGGGAAACCAAGCATAAATACATTTGGATCTAGGAATCACTAAAATGGGATCTAAAGGGTCCTAAAGCCACCAATTAATGGGTGATAAATTTTTAGGATGGTACTTTTAGCCCCCAATTGAGTGGGAGTATGAGACAAGCTCACGCTCACAGTAAAGTAGATCCAATGCATAAGATGATCTCATCAAGGTTAAAGAGACAAGGAAACATCAAGCCCCCCAATGACTTAAGTCCTCATCAAATCCAAAACCAAGATGAGAGAGAGAGAGAGAGAGAGAGAGAGAGAGAGAGAGATTACCTTAGCCCAATAAGATTTTTTTCTTATTGTAAACCACACCGAGAAAGTGCCAAAAAAGATGGCATTGAAAGTTCTAGTAAGTTGTGTTATGCTAGTTCAATCCATCGAGGACCTATTCTTAAGAAAAGTGTATCCAATTAGGCGTTCAACAAAGAACAATTTGTCCTAAGGGAAAGATAAGATTCCTTAGGGATTGAAAAGTAAAGGAGGATCTGTCCTTAAGGAAAGTGTATCCGTTAAGAGATCCAAAAGGCAATATTTCCTAAGGGAAGGTAATCTTCCTTAGGTATCTAAAAGAAAAACAGGATATGTCCTTAAGGAAAGTGTATCCATTAAGGGATCTAAAAGGTGATCTATCCTAAGGGAAGGTAACCTTACTTAGGGATCAAAAAGAAAAGAAGCATTGAATCTATGTGTGTTTGAGAGAGAAAAATGTGAAACATACAACCGAGTGTATGCCCCCATGTTAAAGCAATTGAAAATGCCTTAATGAGAGCAATTACTTTAATGGATCGTACATGCATCCACAAGAAATGTTTCCATAATGAAATGCCCCCAAGAAAGGAAAAATCAAGGGAAGTGGGCACATGACAAAAGAGAGCATGGAAGGGATCTACTAACTCTAGGGTCATTATGATCATATGATAATATGTGAAATATTATTTAAAAATGAAATGTCATCATCCCCCAAAGGTAGTAGAAATATAAGCACAATGTAAGAAAAGCACATAAGAGTTACGAAGAAGAGTCTTTTTGGGCCAGCATCACAAAGATAAAAAAGAATATGTAGCTACCATTTTGCATCATACCAATCAGAAAACACAAAGGCACATTAAAAAATAATGGCACAGGCACAACATAACATGTAACAACATATAAAAGAATAGAGATACAAATAGAAGAATGTTTACACCACTGTGATTCCTTTATCACCTTGTGACAAAGGAGCAATAAGGATCATTTAAATAAATATAAACAAAACAAATAACAAGAATAACATCACGAGGGAAGCATATTACAACATGAAATACATAGAATCCACTGCACAAGAGGAGCTAATCAAGTGTATCATGTACCCCCCCCCCCCCCCATCTCGGTCTATAATGTTTTGGGAAGGTGGGAAACTCACAAGAGGAGAAAAATTAAGCACATTTGATGGAACAATAGTTAGTTCCAAATAAGGACCTTTATGTGAAGATAGGTCACTTTTTTTTGCCACTAGGAGTGAGGTTGTGAAAGCATAGCTGGTAAATCATGATCAATATCAATAGTCTCATTAGAATCACTAGCATGAATATCATTGTTAGCCTCAATAACATCATCATTAAGAGTATCTTCTTCATCCAAATTAATTGTAATAGAATCTAAGATACAAATAGCATTCTCATGTTTGTTCATTTTAATCTTGTTTAAATTCACTTCCTCCATGGGCTCAAGCATGGGTTGATCAAAGGGAAGTGAAGCATGAGGTGTATGAGGTGACTCAATATTTTGAGAAGCACGTTGATGGGATATAGTACGACGCTTGCAATGACGATCACAAGCATGATGATTATGTTTGGTTTTTCTATAAATTTGGTTTGGAATAGGATCAATCAAGATTGAGTCCTTTTCTTCCTTAGGAAGGAGGATGAGAGGAGCCACACTAGGTTGAGAGATGGGTTGAGAAGTATGCATATAAGAAATAGGAAGAAAAAGTATAAGTGGTGTAGGAAGAAGTCCATGTGTAAGATCATCATTAGGTTTACTAAAGTTCACAAATCTTGCAAACCTTATAGGATTGGTATGAGAGAAAGAGATGGCCAGGATGTGCTTGAGTTGGTTGAGGCATGGAAGGAAAAAATAAATCTAGGTCAACTGAGTCTCGAGGCACAAAAGGTTGATAGAGGTTATGGTTAATAGTCATGATTTCTCCCTTATGAGGAAATTTAAGATATTATGAAAGGAGAGGCTACAAATTTCATGGAAGTAAGCCAAGGAAGACCAAGTTTGACTTGGAACTGATCAGAAGTTAGGATGAAAATGAAGATAGCATCTATGGTTTTATCACCAACTTCAATAGGAAATAAAATGGAACCATGGGAAGGATAAAGGAAACCATTGCAAATTTAGATCATAATATCATATTTATCATAGAAGTCATGTTGCAATCTTCTACTATAGAGATGTTCTCCAGTTATTAGATCGACCATGCAAGTGGGATCATTAAGGACACCACAGGAAGGAAGGACACCAACCTTTGAGAAAATGTATAGGGGACCATGAGGTGCTTTAATTATCCCAGAAGAGTCAAAGGTAATTCAAATCTAAGGTGAAGGTTTAGTTTTGGGTTTCTCAACTTGATTGACCACATGATTAGCTTCATCAATTTTATCGCCGTAGTCAATGCAAGGAGGAGAAGAAGAAGATTGGGTTTGGTCAATGGTATTGGTTGAATGGGATGGAAAATGATTGGTATAGATTTGCAAGTTTTGGGTAGGGTGCTACATATTTATTCCCATTGTTATTGTCACCTTCCAAAGATATAGCATTGAAATAAATAAAGTATTGAATAACAATTTTCAATAGATAACACCTCTCGGTATCATGGCCAGGTTAACGATAGTATTGAAAGAAAGCTTAGGGATCAAAGTATTTTGATTTAGGTTTAGAAGGATCAATAGGTTTGACGAGAGAAATTATTAATATATTAGAATTAATTAACTTTAACATCACATTATACAAAGATTCAGAAAGATGAGTAAAATTATGAGCATGTTTAAGAATGGATGACAAAGGAGCCACACCTTAGATGTTTCTACCACGTGCTCATTAACAATTTTGGATGAGTTGTTTATTTTGATGAAGGTCTTTGGTTTTTGAAACTTGTTGAAATTGGATGCAACATCAATTTTATTAATGGGAATAGGAGCGATTGGAGTGGTTCTCTCAAATTGACTCACATGTTGTTGACAATGATGAGACACTGCATGCAATTGAGAAGAGGAGGATAATTCAAAAGTAATAATCTTATCTCTAACGTCTTTTTGTAGATTAGCAATAAAAATGCGTTGCACATCAACATCAGGCATCCGATAAGAAACTTGAGCATGCAAATACTTAAATCTACAAATGAATTCCCTCAACTTTTATTTAACTCCTTGTTTACAATAAACAAATCAGTCAAAGAAATTTGAGGACCAATATTGTTTTAAAATTGTTGAATGAAAGCATTAGCAATTTTGTGAAAGGAATCAATGGAATAAGGAGGCAAAGAACAATACCATTGCAATACTTTGTCTTGAAAGGTTCTAGTAAACAAATTTTCCATGGACCTATGGTCATGAGAGAAATCACTACACAAGGTTTGAAAAGTGTTAACATGAGTCAAAGGATCACCCCTACCATTATAGGTCTCAAGATGAGGAATCTCAATGTTTTGCGGGATAACAACACAGATAATATCCAAAGATAAAGGACTAGAAATATCAGAAATAGGAATGCTAAACTTGGATTGAGTCATGGAGGTAATTTGTTGTTGCAAAGAAGTGTAATGAACCCACTTCTATTATACTCTAACCTAAAATAGAAAATATGGGTTTAACATCAGTTAAAGTTTATAGATTGGATATTTACAATAGGTTTCTTGAAATTAATGTATACACAAGTTCAAAGATACATAGACATTGATTGCATAATTATCTTATAATTAGTTCCAATATGACTAACATATTCATTTTACCAATGGGTATGTGCAAGATCATGAGGGGCCAAAAAGTGGCAATGTGAAAAACATTCACTTTTCACTCGTCCAAAAGCACATGAAAGTGCTTGTTGACTTTTTAGTAGGCCTGGGTGTCAGTAAACTTGGGCAAACCTACCACCAAAGCATAGGCCTAATCGGGTAGCTGATAATATCGGGTACCTGATAACTGTGGCATAAATCCAAAACCCGTGAGCCCTTTTCCTCATTTCCTTGAACAATTTTTAGATACCCGATATATTCTTGGATACCTGATATTAGAAACAACAAATTCAACTCCAAGCATATTCGGTAAGTAGTTATTTATATGATTTTTATTAATTTATTTCATTTTCATGCTAAATGTAGCATTTTTTTTAAAATAGGGTTTTGTATTTATATTTGTCATAATATATGAAATTAGATTGAAATTTAGATTTTTTTTTATTTAATCAGGCATGGTTGACAACAATGAAGAAAATAACCCTCCCGCACCAAATAATGATCCCCAAAATAATCCCCCGCTTCAAAACCCTCCATCTTTACAAGATTTGATACAAGAAAATTTGAACACAATATGGGGTTTCCAAAACATGTACCAAAATATACCTACATTAGGTTCCATGCTTGCCACACTAAATACAATTGTTGGAAACATTGACACACTCACGCAGCAACATAATGCTGCTCTTCATTGGCGTAATGATATGCATGCCCAATTTGATGACGGGCTTGACCATGATGGGATTGCGGTCCTTAATATAAGGAAGATATAGCCGCCCTTTTTGTCGATCCTAAAACCGGAATACTAGTTGACCCCAAAAAGCCCAAATTATCAATAAAATGGTGCACAAATGAAGCAATGTGCACCAACTTTTGGGATCGTTGGTGGATGGTTTTTGATAAACCACCCCATAGCAATTTGGAGGTCCCATTTTATTTCCTTAAAAAATTGTATGCTGAGTTTGTGCTTGGTCACCATGTTGATTATTGGAGTATGAGGCCCAACATGGGTGTAGGAAGAGGAGCTCCTCAGACTAGGCCATCTTCCCAGTGTTGAAAGGCCACTACCTTTGTCCCCCCCACTGATGTCACACCCCCTCCTCTAGTGCAGCATCCCGATATCATTGCAAAGGCTGCCTCACAGACTATTAGGGCCATTCATTTACTGAGTGATCAGTTGATCACTTAGACCAGGTCACTGTTGCCTCCTTTGGATGCTGTTGGTGCATCGATAGCTCGTCGAAGTTCACATGTATGCGAGCCCCATATTTGCATTACGTGTAGGCATATGTGCCTCAGACTGCTTACTGATTTTGATATATATCAGTTTCATTATATTGATGAGGGGGATACAGGAGATGCAGCTGCAAAGGCTACAACACCTCATGGAGCATCTACATCTCATGAGAGTGCTCAAGAGGTGCAGGCAACTGATCACTAACAAATTGACTCTTGTTGATACGGTAAGAGTAAACATTATAAATAAATTTGTCACATGACTTATTTAATTTAAAAATAATTTATTTATTTAGATTAGTTTTAATGATTGCATGCCCTTATGTATATATATTTTTTCCATTTATGTTCAGTCGATGACACAGGAGGAGGTGAGACAGATGGATGAGTCCACACTTTTGGCCATTTCATTTGGCCTTGATGACTATATGGTATATTATAAATTATGTACCCATTAGTTTTTTTTTATATCATTTGGTGTACATGCTTAAATCTCTATCAATTAGAGCAATAAAATTCATACATTTACTAATATATATTATCATCTTATTGTGTTCTTGTAGGCTACAGCCAATGTCAGTGGGGGGCATGAGGGGGTTCCTTCATCAGGTGTCGACAAAGGAAAGGTAGTTAATTGTTTAAGATTAATTATGCATGCATATGTATGCCACTTGTGTGTAGTAATAAATATTTTACTTGCACTTTATTGTATAGGGTGTGGCTATCGATGATGTCCCGACACCGGTTCGATAGGGTAGGGTTACAGGCATCTCAATTTAGAGTGATAGCCCGATTGTACATAGACTTTTACATATTGTTATTTGTATTTTGTAACCAGGTTTGCTATGATGAAGTACATTGATATATAATTGACAATATTTTTACTCTCATAGGTTACTCCGACTGTGAGGGAGGGCCCACGAGAATCCTTCGTTTCTTTGTTGACCCAACCCACTATTCCAGAGGAGGGATCACCAGATGTAAATTTTAATTTTAGTTCAATCAATTTGTAATTATATTATGCTATCATCCTATTTTGTAGATTTATTACTCTATGTTGCACCACTCTACTAATCTCATTATTGCAAATATATATTTATAGGTCAGAGTTGGTATTGCTGGCATGGTCCCTTCGCTACCTAGGACTTATGCTAGGACACCTACTCGTGGTAGGCGATTGAGAGACCAGGTACAAATTTTTGTATTCAGTTATAATTTTAATTAAATTAGTGTTTGAAAATTATGAATTATATATATATATATATATATATATATATATATATATATATATATATATATATATATATATATATATATATATATATATATATATATATATATATATATATATATATATATATATATATATATATATATATATATATATATATATATATATATATATATATATATATATATATATATATATATATATACAAATCATATAAAGTAAGCAATCTAACTTTGGTTTGAACTCATTTTTTATGCAGGATCAATCAGAGCCCAACACTTCTTCAAAGAGGCTACATTTTGATGATCCCCCTACAACATAGGATGCAGTTTTAGTTTTGTGGTCATTTAGAGGACACTTGACACATTTTTGAGATGGCATATATGCCAAATTATACACCTTAAAACATTGATTTTGTAGACATTTTGAAATGGCATGTGCCATATTTGTATATGGACATACTTTTGATACATTTGATACATATATAGAACATGTTCATTTATATGTTATATTTGCGTCATCTTTTGTATATACATATTTATTATTCATGTTTATGGAATTGAATGGTGAAGTTATATCTTGACTGTGATTATCATTATGATTTAAATTATATCTTGTTGAAGTTACATTTGTTTTTCTTTACTTTGGAATACCCTGTTCATGGAGCTTATTATGTTTGAGGTTTAACTTCTTGTTGGTGAACAGATTTGTCTTCCAAAGAAATGCTTACAAAATGACCCTTAAAGCCCAAACAAAAAGACTCAACCAACACCAACAATTGGGTCACTTCGCCATTGAGAAGCATAAGCGCCCTCTAAATTATTCGGGTACAGCTCCCCGTGTAGGATTTACAATGAATCAACTAAACTATAAATGATAATGCTTTTAACCTTAAAGCAATAAAGGCTTACAAACATCTATTTGTAAACATGAGATAGATGTGAAGGGACTAATTTACTAAAAAGAAAAGGACAGTAAATGCTACAAATTTCATTTGCCTAAACAAAGCATTACAGAAAGAAACTAAGAGAGAAAGATGAATGGTTCTTTCCAAATACATGAAAAACTATAGCACAAAGTCCACAGATGATCGTGCTGATGATCAGATGTAACAGATACGCATTCAAAAGAAACCAATATCATTCAAAGATGAATATCAATCAGAAAGTGAGCATCTAAAATCAAAGTTTTAATATGCTGACATATCCTTCTTTGAACACAACAAAACAACAAAGATTCTGTTGTTCCTGTACATTAATCATTATCTAAAAATAAAATCCCTCTTTCCCTGCATTACAATAAAAATCCTAATCTATCCCTCCCCTGGCACAAAGTCTCTCGGGTTAGGTAGAATCTGGAACCCCCAAAAGATCCTCTACGAGCCTTATTTATTTTCCCCTTTCGGTTAGTTTCTTTCCTGTTATAATAACTAATTCTTGAGGACATGTCTATCCACATCTTGTTTCTCGAATACATTAAAGTCTCCCTTTGTGAGTGCCTTAGTAATATTTTGTTATGAAAGTCCATGTTACTTGGTGCTCTACATCTTTCAAAATGGATCTATTCCTATAGAATAGTGCCATCTGGATCTTATTGCAACACAAGTGTTAATGCCTCTATGTTTTGATTGGACGCTTGGTGCTATAACTAGAGCATGTCATTTATGGCTCTCCATACACATACCGCTTCATGCAAGTGACACCAAGAAACATTTTGTCGAAGGCATCATACATACGTATTTTGGGATTCAATTGCGAGCACGTCCTCCTCAATTTTCCCACCCTGTAAACCTGAAGCCAACATCTCTGAATCATGACTGATGTCAACACAAAGAACTGCATTATCATGCATCATGAAGGAATCATCAGCTTGGTATTGAAAATCACTCTTAAGTTTCCCACTGATATAGTTCCAGACCTCTATGAATCCAACAACCAAGCATGAAACAAGGTTCTGTCCATCAGGGAAGATGTTGGGTCCTCCTTGACATTCAGTGTTGGGGCATTCTCAGGAAATGATAATGTCTTAATATTGAAATTGTGTTATAGATTATCATGTTCTCGAATGCCAATACTGTCGATGTGCAAAACCAATTCTCATTGTCATCGACTAGTCTAACCTAACAAAGCTTTGGAAACTTCATTTTTGGATACCTTTTACTAGTTCTACTACTTCTATCTGTAATTCCATATGCTATGCTCTGCTTGCGGGCATTCTGTTGAATAGTTTACATATACGAGCCCCTAATGCAGAGGTTACAACAAGAAAGTGGAGTGCCCTTCTACTGCCTCCCACAACTCACCAACCAACCACAAAGGCTTAAGGGTAATCCCAAACTCTTTTGATGCTATAACACAACCAAAAAAATGTATTTCTATCCCAATAAACTCCCTTTGCAAAGTTACACACTCAATCAAACTTCAATGCCTTTTTGGCTTTAGGGACACTAGGCCTAAAACTAACTTATTGATAGAACTCTTCACCAGTGGACTTCCTGATTGCTCCCAAGCATTTAGATGGTCCTCATATGACCTAAGGCCTCTTAAATAACACTTGGTTTATTCCCACCAAAACCGTACCATGGCAAACTAGACCTGCACGCCAATTTCCCTGTAGCCTTCTCAATAGAGGTTTTCTACTCTAAATTTTGCACAACTGAGTATCTTGATACAATCAGGGAATTTTCAAACACCCATTTGGAATTTATTTAAGATCCCAAAGTCTTGCCTTCCAACTTCACTCCAGCACCACCTAACACCCACCTTGGACACAGACCTAATTGGCCTAATTAAGCTTGGTTTACAAAGCAAGTATGAGGTATAGGGTTTGTGGAACTAGTACAGTGCTTTATATATTCTTCTCCAACCCCAAATGACTCAAAACCACCCTTACTTCACTCACTTATCTATTCTATGCACTTCTTTACAACTTTCTTCTACTTTCTAGATTGAATCCTCTCAAAAATTCAGACTAGGGCCTGATGCATGAAGGCCTTTCCCTTCAAGCCACTGTATGAGCCTTTAGAATCCATGGATACATAGACATAACTTGCATTTTCAAAATTCTTAGGTTAAACCCATGGCTAGAATGCAAGTTAGGCCTCCATTAGTGTTCAGGGCCCTAGAAAAGCTTGCTTCCTAGACTGTTTTGAAAAGAATTGAAATAACTTTAACAAATGATACTAAAAATTCTTCAAATCAATGAAAATGTTCACTAACATGAAATACATTATTCCCACATTCAAATCATGACCTTGTAAGTCTGTACACGCCTGTACAACTTTGAGAAATGGCTCAAAAATGGTTTGTATTCCTCCTTTATGGCATCAGTTTACAAAAATCAACTTCTTACCATTATGGTTCAAAGTAATGAGCATATATAACCTTTGAAATGAAGGTATATCAATTAGAGAACCCATTTGACTCTTGGGTTTCCAATTCCAATCTCTTGAGAAATTTTAGAAAGTTGCAACAACTTTTATTGCATTTTTGCAATTTTGCAAAATATGCCATTTTATGAACTCGATAGAGTTTATGATTTCTTTTTGAGATCAAAACCTATCAACATGATTTTTCAAGTGAAAATAATCTAAAATCAACCTTTAAGACTCCAAAAGCCTAACCTAGCAAATTATCACTAACTAGGTGAACCCCATGACCTAAGGTATCTTAGGATTATAACATTACCAAAAGATCCTTGATCACACATTAGGGATTCCAAACCAAAATTAGGATGATCTATTTAGATCCATCCTATTTATTATAAACATAATAATGCAATTCAAATTCCTACTAGTGGAGGGTGCCCTGTACCAGCCCCGGAAGATCACTGCCCAATCGTGCTTAGTGCACCTTGGGGTCACTTGGGTCGAGCGTGGTCGCGAGAGTTTCGGTGACTCTATGGGTAGAATGGGGTTGTCACTAGCGTTTACCTGGCCAACCGGAGCTGATGGAGTAGACGGTTCGATGCTAGGTTAGACGGTTTGAAAGATACGTTGCTGAGCCACTTTCAATTGACCCTCACTGCAAGTTTTGGCATCGACTGAGATCGCCTTGCCAAATGCAAACGAAGTCAAATCGCCCAAAACTGAGAGAGGTTATTGTAGACCTCAAAAACATGATCCTGTAGAACCTAACATTTTTTCAATACCTCTCACGAAGTTTGAGATATGAGCCCCGAAAGATCGCTGCCCAATCATGCTTAGGGCACCTTGGGGTCACTTGGGTCGAGCGTGATCGTGAGCATTCTGATGACTCTGTGGGTAGAACAGGGTTGTCACTGGCATTTACTCAGCCAACTAGAGCTGATGGAGCAGACGGTTCAATGCTAGGTTAGATGGTTTGAAAGATACATTGCTGAGCCACTTTCAACTGACCCTCACTGCAAGTTTTGACATCGACTGAGATCGCCTTGCCAAATGCAAACGAAGTCGAATCACCCAAAAATGAGAGAGGTTATTGTAGACCTCAAAAACATGATCTTGTATCACCTAATGATTTGTTGATACCTCTCACGAAGTCTAAGATATGAGCCCCGGAAGATCACTGCCCAATCATGCTTAGTGCACCTTGGGGTCACTTAGGTCGAGTGTGGTCGCAAGCGTTCCGGTGACTCTGTGGGCAGAACGGGGTTGTCACTAGCATTTACCTGGCCAACTGGAGCCAATGGAGTAGACAGTTCACTACCAAGTCGGACGGTTTGAAAGATACGCTACTGAGCCACTTTCAACTGACCCTCACTGCAAGTTTTGGCATTGACTAAGATCGCCTTGCCAAATGCAAACGAAGTCGAATCACCCAAAACTGAAAGAGGTTATTGTAGACCTCAAAAACATGATCCTATAGCACCTAACTATTTTTTGATACCTCTCATGAAGTCTGAGATACAAGCCCCAGAAGATTGCTGCCCAATCGTGCTTAGTGCACCTTGGGGTCACTTGGGTCAAGCATGGTCATGAGCGTTCCGGTGACTCTGTGGGAAAAATAGGGTTGTCATTGGCATTTACTCAGCCAATTGGAGCCGATGGAGAAGATAGTTTGATGCTACGTGAGACGGTTTGAAAGATACACTACTAAGCCACTTTCAATTGACCCTCACTGCAAGTTTTGGCATTGACTGAGATCGCCTTGCCAAATGCAAACGAAGTCAAATCACCCAAAACTAAGAGAGGTTATTGTAGACCTAAAAAACATGATCTTGTAGCACCTAATGATTTGTCGATACCTCTCACAAAGTCTAAGATACGAGCCCCAAAAGATCACTGCCCAATCATGCTTAGTGCACCTTGGGGTCACTTGGGTCGAGCGTGGTCGTGAGCATTCTGGTGACTCTGTGGGTAGAATAGGGTTGTCACTGGCATTTACCCAGCCAACTAGAGCTGATGGAGTAGATGGTTTGATTCCAGGTCAAATGGTTTTAAAGATACGTTGCTGAGCCACTTTCAACTGACCCTCACTGCAAGTTTTGGCATCGACTGAGATCGCCTTGCCAAATGCAAACGAAGTCAAATCGCCCAAAACTGAGAGAGGTTATTGTAGACCTTGAAAACATGATCCCGTAGCACCTAATGGTTTTTCAATACCTCTCATGAAGTTTGAGATACAAGCACTGGAAGATCACTGCCCAATCATGCTTAGTGCACCTTGGGGTCACTTGGGTCGAGCGTGGTCACAAGCGTTCCGATGACTCTGTGGGTAGAATAGGGTTGTCACTAGAATTTACCTAGCCAACCAAAGCTGATGGAGTAGATGGTTTGATGCCAGGTTAGATGGTTTGAAAGATACACTGCTGAGCCACTTTCAACTGACCCTCACTGCAAGTTTTGGCATCAACTGAGATCGCCTTGCCAAATGAAAATGAAGTCAAATTGCCCAAAATTGAGAGAGGTTATTGTAGACCTTGAAAGCACGATCCCATAGCACCTGATGATTTTTTGATACCTCTCATGAAGTCTGAGATACAAGCCCTGGAAGATCGCTGCCCAATCGTGCTTAGTGCACCTTGGGGTCACTTGGGTCAAGTGTGGTCGCGAGCGTTCCGGTGACTCTGTGGGTAGAATGGGGTTGTCACTGGTGTTTACCCAGCCAACTAGAGCTAATGGAGTAGATGGTTCAATGCCACATCAGACAGTTTGAAAGATACGCTACTAAGCCACTTTCAACTGACCCTCACTGCAAGTTTTGGCATTGACTGAGATCGCCTTGCGAAATGCAAATGAAGTTGAATCACCCAAAACCGAGAGAGGTTATTGTAGACCTTGAAAACATGATCCTGTAGCACCTGATGATTTTTTGATACCTCTCACGAAGTCTGAGATACGAGCCTCAGAAGATCACTGCCAGTTTGAAAGATACGTAGCTGAGCCGCTTTCAACTGATTGTTAGTGCAGGTATGTTTGAAAATTGAACTGTGAAATTAATCATGATTAAGCTTGTGAAATTTGAACTATGGAGCTTATTATGTTTGAGGTTTAACTTTTATAGATTTCTTGAAATGCTAAAAAATAATATCCTTAAAGCATTAGAAACAACAATCAAACATGTAAGAATTCAAACCATGCAAATGACATAAGTATATGAGATGTAAGATCCCTTCTTGGCACTATTGGCCACCCATACATGATTTTGGTCATAAGTCCTTATGAAGAGTTTTAGGACATTTAACTTTTAAATCAAATTGATTGTTACAAATTGCCATTATAGGCTTCAAAAGATCTCAATTAACCATTAAGGATCCTTTTGTCCTTCTATCTCTGATTGGATCCATGGTGACCATAGGCATCTTCATAGGTGCTCCTACACAAGTTACAATCCACATACAAAACCAAGTTTATTGACTCAAAATACAATCTAAGAAAGGTCAAATTAATGTATTGAAATTAAGCTTAACGAACTTAGAAAACAATGCACTAAGTTAACTTATTACCTAGTCAAGTGTTCCTGAAGGGTCATCTCTTTGCTTCAGGGTCTCCAATAGTGCTTCATGATCAGCAGTAGTAATAGTCCAAAGTTCTTTTGTCTTTGGTCTTCCTTGATGCTTTGACAACTTGACATTTGTTGCTATAACAAGGTGTGAATACATGAGAATAGTTTTGTGCTTCTCATAGTCTTCAAATGCGGGAACTCCATTCTTTCTAATCATGTATGTTTGCAGCCATGTTCCCGCAACAACAACTGAACCAATAGGATATGTGAACCCATCACCATCTGTCATCAGTTGTACAAGCTTTTGTTTACCTTGTACACAACGTGCTAACCAATAATTTGACCTCTCATCATTCCCCTGCGGTGCAACCAATGCAAAAAAATCTCCTAGCTTCAGAAGATCTGAAAGATGGTCATAGTCAACTGAAGTGTCCATGTCATCATTTCTTATAGAGAGTGTCAAAGATAAAGGAGTCAGATATTGTGGAACCCATGTATCCACCCACTCACTTGACTCACAATGATCCCAATCATACTGAAAACACATGGGGCAAAAACAAGCCAACTCTCATGTCCAAATGGTCCATGTACTACTATTGGAGCTTCAAAATGAATGCATTTTTGAAGAATCTTTCATTGTTTGACAATCCAATCTATCTCCTATAGTTCCCTCCTCAACCAACCAAAAGAATCTACGCACTGTAGAATCAAGAGTCCCCCCTTGTGACAATGCTAAAGTACACCAATCAACAATAGAACGAGCATCAAGAAGTACAACACCTAAAATCCTCAATTGCTCCTTAACTAGAGCTCTCTTCACACACGCACCTACTCTATCATGCTCCCCTTTCCCATGCCCCGACTCAAAAAAACTCCAAATATGAGGTACACCTCTCTCCACATGCATTCTACACAACCAATAAAACATTCTGGCATTCTTAAATTGACCAGTGCAATTATCTAACCAAATGAGATGCCTATCCATAGCAATACCATTTTCCTACAAGAAGTCAAAATAGTTCTGGAAACAATGTTGAACAAACTCATGAGAGTGAGACCTGTCATTGCTCATATAAAAATGGTACTCTTTGATTATCTTTCGCTCATCTTTTGTGCTTTCAGGGGAATGTCTATATGTGATGTGTACAAAAATAGCAACCTAAATGGAATTGTAATATTGAGCTTGAGTCTCATTTTGGGGCTGCAATGTATAGTTCTCCGCAAAGTCTACAATGGATATAATAGTTCCAATGGGGAAAGTGTCCTTACATGTCCTGAATTGTTGATCCAACCATTGAGACCTATGACTATGCCTTGCATACTTGTAAAAAAGATTTTTCTTGAAATCTGAGATAAAATCAGCAACATTGTATTCTTTTGCAACTAACTCACATCTAAAGCCTTCACCTCCACTCTTCAATGTATATTTCACTGTTTCATATACCTTTTTTTGGATGAGTGTCTTTCCAAAATTGTGTTCGAAACCCTCATGAAAACATGTTCTAAACTTGGACAAGCCACCACATGCTGAGCACTTGGCATTTAAGAAATCTTTTTTATAAAATAAACAACCATCATCTCTATGACATAAAAATTGATCTAGCAAGTCTCTTGATGATTTGGGAAGACCACTTGCACCACAATCCTCTAGCATTTCATTAGTATGCAAAGTAGAATGAATGGACCGTAATAATTCATGATGCATTGAAAACTCAACATTATATTTGCAACAACATGTATTTCGAATCTTAAGGGGTACACAATAATAAAATGGTTTCACGGATTCAAAAGACCTTTGTGATATTTTCAATGTTGGATGTGTCTCACAAATTTTTTTATACAACATTGTTTGCCTTACCTCCACATAATGTTTAGGATGTGGAGTGCGGTCTCCATTGCCAACTCTCAACTTCAAGACATCCTTCACATTTGGTGACACTCTTGAGTTAGCATCCCAAAATTGTTGAATTTCATACTTGACAACATTTGTTAGCTTCTTATCGAAACATGGAAGTCTCCCACCATAAGCCCATGTATCAATTTGAAGCGGATCATCAAGTCTTTCTCTTCTTGCAAGTGCTCTACCCAAATTTTTATGGTCTATATTGAAGTCAACACAAGTTTGTCTCATCAAATGAGCCTTTCTCAACTGATGACTTACTAAGGAGGTTGTAATAACCCTCCGAGCAACTCTCTTGTCTTTTTCTCTACTAGTCTTCCCAATGCTATTGAGAGCATTGAAAAGATTCTTCACAACAATGGCATTTCTCTCCATTTTCTTGTTCACACGAATCTTCAATTTCACAAGCACAGGTCTCATGTTTTGCATCTTTAACAACTGCACAAAAATTTGACATTGCTCAACCAATGTCTTGTTTCGAAAAAATTGATCATAAAGTATTGAAGCCCACAACCTAACAGTTCTATGTGACCTCTTTCCTTCCCAATTATTCATAATGTTCTCCTCAATTTCAATTAACCATTTAGGTGTTCTTGAAAGCCCTGAATTTGAAGATTGATTATCTTTATTGCAAGGGACTTCATTTCACATATAATTTGGAGATGTATAACATTCATGTGGTTCTCGTGCAAGATTTTCGTTCCCAAAGTCTACATTTTCAATCTCCATCTGTGCATTTTCAAATTGAACATCCTCTTCACTTACAACTACACTTACAAGGTCACCTTGATTAATGTTTAACATACCTTCTCTCCTTCTTCGGTGATTTTCCTTATCTTTTTCCCTATATGCTTGAATTTTGTCATCTATCAACTTCCTCTTGTGTTTAGCCTTTCGACGATTGCTACTTCCCATGGTGAGACCACAAGTCAACAAAAATCAAACAATGGGCCCCAAATCACATTTTTTTTCGCAACGTGTGAAAAAAGTATCAAATCCCATGATTGTCTAGTCTGTGGGGACAGGGAATATTTTGGTAAAAAATTACCTGGCAAAAATCGGGTATTCGATTTCATATTAGGTACCCGATATTCTCAGGCTAATTAAAAAAAGGCAGGAGCAAATGATAAAAATTTAACTTTTACATATATTGATGTATATAATAGATATAAATAAAAGACGCATATGATATATATAATGTATATTATATATATACTAATGTATTATAATATACTAATGTATTATATGTACTAATGTATTAAAATATACTAATGTATTATATATACTAACACGTATATAATATATATATATATATACACACACACACACACACTAATGTATACTAATATATTATATATAATATTATAAATTTTGGAGAATCTCTTGTAGAAATATGGAAATTATAATCTTCCTCCTAGAGCATACATTAATGAAGTTCTTCATGCCTTAGCAGAGGAAGCCGGCTAGATTGTTGAAGCTTACAGTACTACATATAAAAATGCGGTATGTATTTTTGGCCTAAATTTTTTTCTCATTTCTTTTAGGTCTTTAAAGGTGGTTAGCTAAATCTTTGTAATAAATGTGCCTTTTACAGGCATCATAAACCTTAGCTACGCAGAAATGGAGGCTTTGAAGAATAGTTCACTAGAGGCAGAGAGAGAGACTTCCTAGGGGTCATGAGGACTCCCTAGGGGTCCTAACGCATGATAAGGCATACTAGGACCCCTAGGGAGTCCCTGTGACCCCTTTTGACACATTAGAACACTTATGTGTGTCTTTAGGAGTCTTAGGACCCCTTAAGACACACTTGAGCATTCCAATGTGTCAAAAGGGGTCACAGGGACTCCCTAGGGGTCCTAGTACACCTTATCATGTGTTAGGACCCCTAGGGAATCCCCATGACCCCTTTTGACACATTGGAATGCTCAAGTGTGTCTTAAGGGGTCTTAGGACCCCTTAAGACACACTTGAGCATTCCAATGTGTCAAAAGGGGTCATGGGGATTCCCTAGGGGTCTTAGTATGCCTTATCACGCATTAGGACCCCTAGGAAGTCTCCATGACCCCTTTTGACAAATTAGAATGCTCAAGTGTGTCTTAAGGAGTCCTAGGACCCCTTCAGACACACTTGAGTGTTCCAATGTGTCAGAAGGGGTCAGGGGGACTCCCTAGGGGTCCTAGTACATCTTATCACGCGTTAGGACCCCTAGGAAGTCCCGATGACCCCTTTGACACATTGGAAGGCTCAAGTGTGTCTTAAGGGGTCTTAGAACCCCTTTGGACACACTTGAGTGTTCCAAAGTGTCAAAAGGGGTCATGGGGACTCCATAGGGGTCCTAACATGTGATAAAGCTCACTAGGACCCCTAGGGAGTCCCCATGACCCCTTTTGACACATTGGAATGCTCGAGTGTGTTTTAAGGGGTCCTAGGACACCTTCAGACACACTTGAGCATTCCAATGTGTCAAAAGGTGTCATGGGGACTCCCTAGGGGTCCTACGACCCCTTAAGACACACTTGAGCATTTTAATGTGTCAAAAGGGGTCATGGGGACTCTCTTGGGGTCCTAGTACACCTTATCACGTGTTAGGACCCCTAGGGAGTCCCCATGACCCCTTTTGACACATTGGAATGCTCAAGTGTGTCTTAAGGGGTCCCATGACCCCTTTTGACACATTGGAATGCTCAAGTGTGTCTTAAGGGGTCTTAGGACCCCTTAAGACACACTTGAGCATTCCAATGTGTCAAAAGGGGTCATGGGGACTTCCTAGGGGTCCTACTATGCTTTATCATGTGTTAGTACCCCTAGGGAGTCCCCATGACCCCTTTTGACACATTGGAATGCTCAAGTGTGTCCAAAGGGGTCTTATGACCCCTTAAGATATACTTGAGCATTCCAATGTGTCAAAAGGGGTCATGGGAACTCCCTAGGGGTCCTAACGCATGATAAGGTGTACTAGGACCCCAAGGGAGTCCCAATGACCCTTTTTGACACATTAGAATGCTCAAGTGTGTCTTTAGGACCCCGTAAGACACACTTGAGCATTCCAATGTGTCAAAAGGGGTCATGGGGACTCCCTTGGGGTCCTAGTACACCTTATCACGCGTTAGGACCCCTAAGAAGTCCCGATGACCCCTTTTGACACATTGGAATGCTCAAGTGTGTCTTAAGGGGTCCTACGACCCCTTCAGACACACTTGAGCATTTCAATGTGTCAAAAGGGGTCATGGGGACTCCCTAGGGGTCCTAGTATGCCTTATCACATGTTAGGACCCCTAGGGAGTCCACATGACCCCTTTTGATACATTGGAACGCTCAAGTGTGTCTTAAGGGGTCCTAAGACCCCTTAAGACACACTTCAGTGTTTCAATGTGTCAAAAGGGGTCATGTGGACTCCCTAAGGGTCCTAGTATGCCTTATCATGCCTTAGAACCCCTAAGAAGTCCCCATGACCCCTTTTGACACATTGGAATGCTCAAGTGTGTCTTAAGGGGTCTTAGGACCCCTTCAGACACACTTGAGCATTCCAATATGTCAAAAGGGGTCAGGGGGACTCCCTAGGGGTCCTAGTATGCCTTATCATGCGTTAGGACCCCTAGGAAGTCCCGATGACCCCTTTTGACACATTGGAATGCTCAAGTGTGTCTTAAGGTGTCCTACAACCCCTTCGGACACACTTAAGCATTCCAATGTGTCAAAAGGGGTCATGGGGACTCCCTCGGGGTCCTAACACATGACAAGGCATACTAGGACCCCTGGGGAGTCCCCATGACCCCTTTTGACACATTGGAATGCTCAAGTGTGTCTTACGGGGTTCTAGGACCCCTTAAGACACAATTGAGCATTCTAATGTGTCAAAAGGGATCATGGGGATTCCCTAGGGGTCCTAACATGTGATAAGGCATAATAGGACCCCTAGGGATTCCCCATGACCCCTTTTGACACATTGGAATGCTCAAGTGTGTCTTAAGGGTTCTTAGGTGCCCTTCGGACACACTTGAGCATTTCAATGTGTCAAAAAGGGTCATGGAGACTCCCTAGGGGTCTTAATGAGTGATAAGGCATACTAGGACCCCTAGGGGGTCCCCATGACCCCTTTTCACACATTGGAATGCTCAAGTGTGTCTTAAGTGGTCTTAGGACCCCGTCGGACACACTTGAGCATTCCAAAGTGTCAAAAGGGGTCATGGGGACTTCCTAGGGGTCCTAACACATGATAAGACGTACTAGGACCCCTAGAGAGTCCCCATGACCCCTTTTGACACATTGGAAAGCTCAAGTGTGTCTTAAGGGGTCTTAGGACCCCTTCGGACACACTTGAGTGTTCCAAAGTGTCAAAGGGGTCATGGGGACTCCCTAGGGCTCCTAACATGTGATAAGACTTACTAGGACCCCTGGGGAGTCCCCATGACCCCTTTTAACACATTGGAATGCTCAAGTGTGTCTTAAGGGGTCCTACAACCCCTTAAGACACACTTGAGCATTCCAATGTGTCAAAAGGGATCATGGGGACTCCCTTGGGGTCCTAGTACGCCTTATCACGCGTTAGGACCCCTGGGGAGTCCCCATGACCCCTTTTGACATATTGGAATGCTCAAGTGTGTCTTAAGGTGCCCTAAGACCCCTTCGAACACACTTGAGCATTCCAATGTGTCAAAAGGGGTCATGGGGAGTCCCTAGGGGTCCTAGTACACCTTATCATGTGTTAGGACCCCTAGGGAGTCCCCATGACCCCTTTTGACATATTAGAATGCTCAAGTGTGTCTGAAAGGGTCTTATGACCCCTTAAGACACACTTGAGCATTCCAATGTGTCAAAAGGGGTCATGGGGACTTTCTAGGGGTTCTAACATGTGATAAGGCATACTAGGACCCCTAGGGAGTCCCCATGACCCCTTTTGACACTTTGGAACACTCAAGTGTGTCATAAGGGGTCCTAAGACCCCTTAAGACACACTTGAGCATTCCAATGTGTCAAAAGGGGTCATGGGGACTCCCTAGGGATCCTAATATGCCTTATCACATGTTAGGACCTTTAGGGAGTCCCCATGACCCCTTTTGACACATTAGAACACTCAAGTGTGTCCGAAGGGGTCCTAGGACCCCTTAAGACACACTTAAGCATTCCAATGTGTCAAAAGGGGTCATGGGGACTTCCTAGAGGTCCTAACATGTGATAAGGCATACTAGGACCCCTAGGGTTTCCCCATGACCCCTTTTGACACTTTGGAACACTCAAGTGTGTCCGAAGGGGTCCTAAGACCCCTTAAGAAACACTTGAGCATTCCAATGTGTCAAACAAGGTCATGGGGACTCCCTAGGGGTCCTAGCACACCTTATCACATGTTGGGACCCTTAGGAAGTCCCCATTACCCCTTTTGACACATTGGAACCCTCAAGTGTGTCTTAAGGGGTCTTAGGACCTCTTAAGACACACTTGAGCATTTCAATGTGTCAAAAGGGGTCATGGGGACTCCCTAGGGGTCCTAGTATGCCTTATCACATGTTAGGACCCCTAGGGAGTCCTCGTGACCCCTTTTGACACATTAGAATGCTCAAGTGTGTCTTAAGCGGTCCTACGACCCCTTAATACACACTTATGCATTCCAATGTGTGAAAAGGGGTCACGGGGACTCCTTGGGGGTCCTAGTACACCTTATCACGTGTTAGGACCCTGAGGGAGTCCCCATGACCCTTTTTGACACATTGGAATGCTCAAGTATGTCCGAAGGGGTCGTAGGACCCCTTAAGACACACTTGAGCATTCCAATGTGTCAAAAGGGGTCATCAGGACTTCCTAGGGGTCCTAACAAATGATAAGGCATACTAGGACCCCTAGGGAGTCCCCCTGACCCCTTTTGACACATTAGAATGCTCAAGTGTGTTTGAAGGGGTCCTAGGACCCCTTAAGACACACTTGAGCATTCCAATGTATCAAAAGGGGTCATGGGGACTTCCTAGGGGTCCTAATGCATGATAAGGTGTACTAGGATCCCTATGGTTTCCCCATGACCCCTTTTGACACATTGGAATGCTCAAGTGTGTCTTAAGGGGTCTTAGGACCCCTTACAACACACTTGAGCATTCCAATGTGTCAAAAGGGGTCATGTGGACTCCCTAGGGGTCCTAATGCGTGATAAGGCATACTAGGACCCCTAGGGAGTCCCCATGACCCAAATGAGATGTTAGTGAATGACTTCTTGACAATACTACTCTTCCACCAGATCCAGATTTCAACCCTTTTGTGGATCTACAGGCTCAATCATGAGCCCATAGAATTGGCCAAGAGAAAAATGTAATTGTATATCAACTGATTACAAAATGTTCAGTGGAGGAGAAAATATTGCAACGATCAAGAAGAAAATTGGCTATGGAAAATCTAGTTATGAATTCTTTTAAGAATGAAACTATTAAGGAATTGCATGAATCACAAACCATGAAATTAACCTTCTACAACAAAGAACATTCAAGCTATAGAATTTATTAACTCTAAATTTAAACATCTTATCAGCATTCATGGAAGAGATTTCATTAGCATCCATGGAAGAAATTTCATTAAAACTTCAGACAAAATCATCTAAAAAAATTCATTAACTTCAAGCGAAATCATTTAAGACAGACAAAAACAAAATCGTATTACTCAGAAATGGTAGAGAAAGAAAATGAGATCAACCAAATTTATCAAATTCTTGCAATCCACAGCTTCTCTCCAAGTGCAAAATGACAATCCATGGATCCAAAATTACGGTAAAAATTAAATTCTTTGAGTAAGTCATTCAGAAACGCGCAGAATACTAGAACGCATGATGATTTATAGAGAATTTATGATGGACTATGCTGTGAAAAAGCCCACAATCATTGCCATATCTTAGAGTACTAATGAGAAGCATTGGTGAAAGTCTGAGATAGAGGCGGCACTGGCATTGAAGCGGCAAAACATTCTTCATAATATTAGGGCAGCACCATCGAAACGACAAGGCTTTCCTCATAATGTCACGCCACCGCTAATCTCTTCTTTAAATTTATTAATGCGGTCAGTTCTACGGTGCCTGCGTAATTTCTAGTACAACTGCTCATTTTACCAAACCCTTCCCCACTCTCCATAATCTTCGACTGGTTCAAAGGTCCATCCGGTTGTTCTTGTTTAATCTCCCAATGACTCTGTTGAGCTACCAGATTATCAACAGGCGTGGTACAATTGTCCAGTGACCAGAATCTATTTCGAGAACCTTTGCAATTTAGCGTTCCAGTTGAAAAAGCAGGGAAAGATACCATTTCACTACCACAGGCAGTGGAAACAGAGTGATTCTCTTGCCCTCTGCTTCTATAATCCGCCTCTAGTGAACTATTCTTCAAAGCCTCCATTTCTACGTAGTTAGGGTTTTCGACGCCTGTAAAAGGCACAACTATGCCCCTGTAGGGACTCATGCTCGTGCTCATAATCATATTAAATAATATTTAAAATGTAAAATGTATATTATATAATATTTAATATATAATATATAATCTAATATATAGTTTTTGATATTAATATATAATTAAATAATATTTAATGTAACATGTATATTATATAATATTTAATATATATAATATATAATCTAATAAATAGTTTTTAATATTAATATATATTAAATAATATTTAATGTAAAATATATGTTATATAACATTGAATATATAATTGATATTATATAATATTTAATATATCTAATATATATATGTTTATGAAGGATGGAGAAATGGGAGGGAGAAAGTGGAGGCAAAGTGAAAATGCAAAATTGTGCATCATGTTCGGGTAAATATCGGGTACCCGATTAGGCTTGGTATTGCTTTGTGCACCAAACCTACATGGTCAACTATTGGAATGTCTCAAATACATGTTTTTCCCCCGTTTCTCTGAGTTCTAGACTTTGACAATGTAGCTGACGACTTTTTTTTCACCCGAATTTGATAAAATGAAAAGGGTATCTTAAGGAGATTATCAGCTTTCTATCGATATAATTGCTGTCAAATTTTGAATTCAGTAAGTAATTATGAGTTATTTTTCAATTGAGCTACCTCTAAAGTGCTGATTTATATACTAATTGAAAAATGACTATAACTTTCAAATGGTATAACATTTTTGAAATCCAAAAAATGCGTCACATTCTATGCTTTGCCTACTATAAGGGAAAAAAATAAAATTTTGAATTTTGTAAATTTTTGAATGAGTTAAGGTGGTCAGACACAAGAGTTTTTTTATTCTGAAAATGTTGTAGCAGAAAATTCATAATTAATTATTTTTTTGGAATAAAATTACAAAAAAATATGCGTCACATCCAGGCATGAGTCTACTACTTATATATAAAATCTTATAATAAAATATTATCATTTGATTATGATTAAGGTGGTTAGACATACACCTACTTCTTATTTTTTTCCTAAAATTTTTGTACTGCTGCATTGAAATCTATACTTTTCACCAATCATACTAACTTTTTCTCAAAAAAGGCCTAGTATTTTAGAAACTACATTCAATTTTCTACAAATTCTATTCTTACAACTTTTTGATATTAGGTTCATAGCTAGTTGAAATTTTCACGTCAAGCTGACTAATCCTGATTTACTGATTTTTCATTGCCACTTAAGGGCATAGTTTGGCCCCTCGTGATCTTGCACATACCCCAATAATAAATTATATCTGATATTGTTGTTGAATTTTCATGAGTTTGTCTTTCCCATCTTTCTTTGTCTTGACAGAGGATGGTGGTTTTACTGTATTAGGACACTTGCATAGTCTACAAGTAGATTCCCTTAAGGCTCTACCTATCTTGGGATCCTTCCATCATGTGACTGATTTACCTACCTCTTCCTATACACACACACCCCTATCCTATGTAGGCACTAGAAGATATGAAAATAGACCCAAACAATCCAATAACCAAATATATTATCAGCTTTGTCTATATAATTTGTGACAGTTAATGAAGAACAAATTATTTTATTCTAGTAAGAGGATAAGGTGATTCTGTATATATTATATTTGGAATGAGATTGTTACAAATGTTTCAGTAATATCAGTAAGAAGTCTATGCATGCTTATGTACTAATAAATATAAGATACAAAGGTTTGATATACTTACAATATGCACTGGATCTTCTCTCTACAGATTCTAGAAACATGTGATGATCTTCACTTAATCCAGAAGCATCCCTTTATATGTCGCAGGACATGACTTTTACTCTCCTCCTCTTCCATCGTTTCATAGTTGACAGTCTTAATGCATTCATTTGTTATGATTTTTATTGACTTTATAAATATATATCGATATGTTATAATCGATTACTGACTAAGTGATATCAACTTATATTTGAAGTAGATTCAAGTACGAATTATTACTTTGTTAGTATTATTACTAGCAATCACACCTAGGTGTGCAATGGGTACGCCGTATTAATGTTGGAGGAATAAAAACATTGTATAATTATATGTAATTTGTTTTTTTAAAGTAAATATAAGTTTATTGTTAATTATAATTAATATGTTTGAAACCAAAAATGTATTATTGTACATTCTTTTACAATAGGAATCTATTGTATATACTATTTATCAATAAAAAATAGGTGATTTAAAAAAAAATCTTAAATCACATTATGTTGCATCATTTAATCTATAACCACAATTGGATACTACAAATGATATATTTTTTAACTAAATATTAAAAATAGTTCATAGATTGAATTTGTAAGAATAATACAAGTATTGTTTCCACAATCTTTGAATTTCTAGATTATTTTGTAGTAATAAATATTGTTTCACCTTTTCGATAGAGTACAATCTCAAATTGACAATCATATTTGGAGAGGCAATTTCTTTTATGAGAGAAAATACTATTAAACCGACATGAAATAGAATCTTTTTATCAATACATGTATTCTATTTGTCAACATTTTATTTGTAATGAAATATATGGAAAATTTTGATAAGGAATGCACCTCTATTGTTTGTAGTTAATTTGAACTATTTTTTAATGAATAGTATATGATAATCTCATTAAACAAGACTCTTCTTCTTTTCAGCAAACAATAAATGGGTTTTGTTGCATTCTTGCATATCTTTAAAATGTGAATGTTGGTTGAATGCGGAGGTTTGCAAGGTCACAAACTCTAGAAATTGATGTGAATGTTAGCCAATGTCAATTGTTACTTTTTGAAGTGTAAGGCCTTGTGATTTGTGTATTGTTAAGGCCCATGTCATTTTGAGTGGTATTTGACAGTGGATCCCATGACTTATTAGGAGTATTGGAATGTATTTTGGGTTCTTATTATTCCATGCTAGCCCCATGTACTTTTTAAATTCAACAACGACAAAAAGAGGAACTTGAGCTGGTTATTCCCCATCATTGTATACAATTTCTTTGACTTTTCCAAGTGCTCCATTGACAATTCTAGTTTGTACCCATAAATTTGTACAAAGCATGACCTCTTGGTCAAATATACATAAGAGGAGCCTAGACTGAAGGTATTCTTCTTCTTCTAGGTTTGAGCATGGTAATCCTTTAAGTATTTGTCTCTTTTTTTTTCACTCCCTCTCATCCTCTCTAAATCTCCTTATCTTTGTACCAATATATCCCATCCTCTATGTATCTTAATATCTCTTCTCTATCTCTTCCTCTTTATGTCTCTGTATGTATCTCCCCAGATCTCTTTCTATCTTTACCTCTTGATTTGTCTCTTATGTCTATCTATTTTTCTCCCATCCTCCCACTCCTCTCCCCATCACCCTCTTCCTATACCTTTTAATCTCTACATCTCCATATTTCTTCTCCCATCTCTCCCTCTATATCTATCTCATATTTTTGTATTTCACGAACAAGTCTGGAGCTTCTAACAAATAGGAAACCATGACATGGCCCATCAATGTGTTATATTTTCACTTAAATCCTATATGTTTCTATAAGAACATCCACCAAGTCCTATCAAAATGTTGTTACCCGCTTTTACATCACATGGTTTCAAGAAGAACTGAAAACAACACAACATTTTGTCTACTCTCGTGTGCTCTTCTATTGTAAATTGATGCTTCTTAGAGTGTATGCTTCAACATTCTCTCAGCCTCACAAATTGTGACAGTAAAAACCAACAAAAAATAATGCAGTAATGGGAAAACAACGACAGCTAAATAAATGTGTCAAGACAAAGCAGTAGAGAAGTAGCTTCTCATTAAACTCACTCCTTAACTCTCTCTCGTCCAACCATCTTAGAAGAAGAGACCTTATTATCATTTACCCAATAATTTACAACTATAAATTGACCTTACATTCCATTAATTAAATCAAACTCATATATTCTAGATTTTCCCAAGTAAACATGTTGTTATTGGGTTTGACATTCAAGAAAACATAGAAACTTGATAAATTATCTCAAAACAAAGGTAAAGAAGGATCTAACCAACTCAATCCATCCAATTTCTTATTAAGGCTAAGGATATCATTAAAATGCTTAACTAAAATCCAAGGAAGAGAATAGAAAATAAAACAAACAAATTTAATGTGAGAGCGAAGCATTGCCTTTCCTTGAAAATGAAGAATAAGATCTAAACTCAAGCCAAGTAGCTTCCACTAATAAAGAATTTCTATGAGCTATCCAACAAGGAGTAAGCCTCCAATGATCCAGGTACAAACAAGCCAATTATCCAATAGATCCTCTCACACATTGACATTGGCCCCTCTTCCATTTTATTGAAGACATAGAAACTATATCTTTTACAAAAAATTTAGTTTCTTAAAAAAAAATAAAAAAATTCAAGATTTGTTATGTTAATTTTGATCAATATCTCAAACTAGACTGTGGGATTTGCATGACCCGTGCTTTGTGTCAGTTTCTCTTGTTACTTATGGAGGTATCGTCCAAGTCCCCTCGATATAGCATGGTCTTTGGTGATCCATAGAATCTAAAGCCTTAATGTTGATAAGGTGTCGATAGACATTAAGGCCATCTAATTATTAGACCTTGGAGCTTATCGCAATCTCATAAATTCAACTCTTCATGGATCTAAAACTCTCCCTAGCATTATACTTTCAAAAGTATGATCTATATGTAAAATGATGCATATGTCTTTGTGAGAAGAAAATGATAAGAACTAGCTCATGGATATTACAACCTTACTTTCATAACTATTATTATCATCAAGATACCCTGTATGTAATTTGGAATACCATTGCATTTCTTGACGAACAAGAATTGTAGGTGGGAGATTCCTTAACCCCTGCAATTAAATCTTTCATTTGCAGTGCCTATGTTCGTATTGTTATTTTCTCCAAAACATATGCACAATCTACTTGGTGTTTGAATGAGCTTTTATGGATGTTTGATTCCAATTCTAGTAAGATTATCCCCATCTTTTATGACATTCAACCTTCAGATCTTCGCTATGTTGGCAATGGAGCGTATGTCGAAAAGCCTTTCAACAATATAGAGACAAGGACAAAATTGATAAACAACAACTCGACAACTAGATAAGCGCCCTCAATAAAGTCTCTTTCAGTACTGGCGTGAAGATCAACACAGACAAGGAGTAAGTATTTACACGATCTCAAAATATTTGATGTGCAGTTGTTAGTTCCCGTCAGGGCAAGAAACTATTACGAAGGTTTTAACCTTAAACAATTATTAATCTTTTTCCATTTAGCCAATGAAAAGGATCTATTTTCATGCATAACATTCTTTTCCTATGTTCATTATATACAACTTGCTCAAATTTTAATCATTTGTAGTAAAAAATTAATCATCTTTTGTTTTTATTGGCTTATTGGTTTATCAGTTCTTGCAAAGAGCAGCACACAGATTTCAATAAGAGAGAAGGCGCGACTATCCCAATAGGCAATGACTATCCAACCATATCATTCGGTATAGCTAGATGATGCATACCATCAATGTACCCGTCAGAAAAGTCACTGTTCATGTACATAAAGTACCGTGCAGCTATGAATAAGAAAGCAAGTCACTGTTCATGTACATAAAGTACCGTGCAGCTATGAATAAGAAAGCTCGTCCATTAATAAAAGAGTATTTAAATATTTCAATCTTTTTCTATACTATATGTCTTTTTTAATACTTACGTTATTCTTATATTATATGTTACAGTCAATTAGTTCTTGTTCATCAGCTAATTGGAATTTGGCCACTATTTAATTAAAAAATATATTTTTAATAATTTATATTTTTAAAAGTATATAAAATTATTTCTAAAAAATTTAAAATATCATTAGCTTGAAGATATTTAACAAATTATAATTATTGCATTTGTTTATTTGTTTCTAGAATATATGTATATTTAATGGTGAAAAATGTTATTTTTAAATTAGTAAATATGAAAATTAACTATTTCAATTATGGGGAAATTAGAAAAAATCAATATTTAAATTATAGAAAAGTAAAAACAAAAGGAAATGATATAAATCTATATTTAAGAAAATATACCTAAATCTATTTATTTAGTTAGTGAATGTGAAATGAGGAGTTGAATATTTAATATATAGAAAAGTCAAAAAAATTAAATGATATAAATCTATGTTTAAAAAATATATCAAGAAGAGTAATATAGTATATTAATTAACTAATAGATTAATCAGGAAGATTGGCAACTTTATATAGAAGAGAAGAAGAATTTGCCAACTCAATGCACCTATTTGCTATCAATAATGATATTTCATTTTAAAATTTTAAAATAAATTTAAAATTTATCAAAAAGATTTCTAACATATACATTTAACTTTCATATAATTATTTTAAAATAAGAATAAAATTAAATAAATAAATGTCATCAAATATTTACTCAAATAAAATTTAAAACTAGTTATACAAAATATTTATAGGATGAATGAAGAAAGATTAGGGTTAAGAGTAAGCACCTCCCAGTAGATGAGGCCAGTGTGTGCAAATTGACGAGGAATTTCCACGTCACCAATGTTGAGTTTTTCAGGGTTAGCGTTGGATCCTCTCCAGTACTGTACTACTGCCCTCACACAAAACAGAGTTACCAGCAACCGTGTTGTCTGAGCTGCATTCACCTGTGCCAACAATAACACATATTTCATTTTTTTAAAATTAATTATTTGAACGCAAACAATTTACATAATTTCCATTTCGCGTGGCAAATAAGTATATCACCATTCTTCTTCCGCACATCACCACAAGACACCTACAACCTCCAATTTATCCCACATGGAACCTCCGCGCTGCATAACAATTAGTGCCCAACATTCACCATTAATCGATATATTATCTTGCCATTTAAAGTTGGGAAGCTGAGGAACATAATCCCGGATGAAAATCAAATCTAAACTTTAACAAGGAAAAAATGAGAAGTTAATTAGGTTTGCAATAACCAGATATATCTATGGTGGGCAATTCTCTGTCTGGACGAAATGTTCCAGAGTGCTCGTCCATAACTACTTCAAGTTCAGCTCTACTCGAAACGACCAGGCCATAATGTTCTCCCCTTCTATTCACACGCTCGATCTTCTCACTAATTTCTCTTGGTATTTCAGCATAGGAGTTGAATAGAAGGACAACGCACAGAAAGAAGAAGAGAAATAGCGCAGATGAAATCTTGCAGAAAACCATGGCAGGATTGAAAGTCTAAGCACACTTACTAAGCTGGTTTGCAATGGCAAGCTCTTCATCCACTCCTATTTATAGGGACAATTTTTTGAAGAAATAATATACACCGCACAACTTTTGCACCCCTTGGGTTTTTAAAATACTTTTTCGCAACCTTTACGGGAGGTGAATTTTCTTCAGTTATGTACAATATTCAATCTTCCAACCTTCAGTTTTATCTCTGATGCGTGCTTATCCTATCCACCCACTGCTGGCGCTGACACGCTAAGTCAATGAATAGATATTTTGGATGCTTTGTCATGGTGCTGTCATTGGAACATCTGTAAACAATAACTATTTCACCTCTTCCCTTTCGATTAGACGACAAGGATTGTTTCAATGGCAGTCATTGCTTATTCAGTGAGCTGTAACCGTTAGATTCATCAAAGAGGTCGAGGCTTTTCATATGGAAACAACTACGGCGTAATTATTATTTATGTTATGTTAATTATGTATCGGTTGTTATCATGTTAATATATATGTTTATTATGTGTCGATTATGTATAGATAATGTTAATATGGATTTAATATTAATATTGATTATATATTGATCGATAAATTGTAATATATTATATTGATTAATTATAAATTAATATTAATATGGTTTAATATTAGTATTGATTAATATTATTGATTATTCTATATATATTTTGATTAGTAATATATTATTAATTAATTATATTTTTTTGTTTCTAACGATAATATTGATTAATATTTAATCAACATGATTAAGATGATAATAATTAACAAGTTCATATATGTATTAAAAATAATATATTTACATTACATCAATTGTGGTTTGTGACAAGAAGACATAGTTTGAGGCAAGCTATTAATGGTAGAATCAGTAGAAGAAATGGTGGGACGAGAAACATGAAGCATGTTAGGAGCATTTTTGGAAAGGAGATTTGAATATGAAAAGGGCACACTATGGTAAGTGGGCATGGATGAAGGCACTGAAACACATGGCACATTTGAAGGAATGGGAGGAAGAATAGGATTAGGAAGACTAACAAGTGTAAGATTGGAATTTTAGACTGAAGTTGTTATGACAGGTGGAGTAAAAGTGGACACACTAGGAATGGAAGTAGAGATAGGCAAAGTGGCTTCAACAATTGTAGTAAGTGGAGTGAGACCTAAATCTCGAGCACTATCTATAAGAGGTTTGAGATTCGTATGAACAAGATGGGAAATTCTATGCAAGATGTTAAGACCATGTTCATCAATATGAATAAGTTTCCTTATGCCTTCTACAATGGAAAGAGCTTCAGGATTGTGGTTTTCTTGAGCTATCCATTGTTCAAACTTTTCAAAATCATGGGAATGTTTTTGGACTTGGTCAAGAGAAATCCTTAAGACTTAAAATTCATCATGAGAAGAATGAGAAGAGTTATTCTCCATGATAGGATTGATATCATTAATATGCATGTTAGTCTCATCAATATTCCTAGGAAAGGAGGGTTCATGATCAAAGGAACCCTTAAGTCTACAACTTCTTCTAGTAAAAATGCTATAGGTGGACTCAAAGTGATAACACTCATTCACAAAGGAATGAAAGGAAAGTGAAATGCAATGCAATTATGAGATTTGAGAGAAATATGAAAAAAGAAAGTCTTTTTAAATTCAAACTATATGAAGGCATACAATGTAGAAAAGATAGAATGTAAATGCATACAAAGTAGATCTAGCTATGAAATGTAAAGATGATCTAACTACCATTTAATCAAAAGGTAAAATTAATGAAAGAGGTGGGTTCACCAAAATGTACATAAAAAATGGTGAGAACTGCTACGTAGAGAATGATAGATCACTCACCAAATTATTGTGGGGGGGGGGGGGTTGTACATATTGGAAAGTAAGTATTCTCCCAAAGGCTCACCCTCAAGAAAATCATATTAGCACAACCCAAGATAGATGTAGGGGTGCTAATGCAAGATCCAAATGAGAGTGAAGGAATTTGGGTTTACTTTCTTTAAAGAGATGTGGAATGTGTGCAATTGTGATATGTAAACATGTAAAAGGAATTAATTCTATGATAAAAGAAATGACTACTAACAAGATATGATATTAGATTTGATGCATAAAAGTAAATGCAAGATAAAAAGAGGAAGAATAAACTCACCTTGAAGAAAGAAGAGGCAAGACCAACTTTAGATCTGGTTTTTACTATCGCAGACCTTTTGGAATCAAAAATAGTTTTGGATTTGACACTTTGATACATGTAACTTTTGATTGTGAAAGTTTTGGATCCAAAGGTGAATGTCGACCAAAGTTGACCTTGTCCAAGAAAGTTGACCTTGTCCTGAAGAGTCAAAATATGATGAATTATGCAAAGGATCTGAGATTGGTTTTGCAACTCTTGAAATCCAGATCTAAAACTCTGAGAACCTGTTCTTGCACTCAAGAAAAAGGGAAAAAAAAGTTGTGGAAAGGGGCTTGCCTTGGTCAAGCCCCTGTATAAGAATCAACCTTGTAAAGAAATAGAAATTGCATAAGGAAAGTGTTGTAAATAAAGTAAATGTAAGTATTCACCTTGCATGAAAAACCCTCTTGGATGGATGTTAGGATCCAATAAACCCATGAAGATATTTTTAAAGAATGTAGGATCAAGGGTATCTCCACAAATGCAATGGATCTACACTTTCCAATCTGAGATCTTGAATGTATGTATGCTTATGGATATTCTTGCTAGTGTGAGAATTCCTTTACTTGGCCATGAGAGAGAAACTTGCTTCAACTAGGAAAGATTGTCTTTTCTTGAACAAAGACTTGAAGAGATGGAGACTTGGAGATCTTCAATGGGTTATTACATTCAAATCTTGAATCCACCACTTCAATTGTACAACTTGAATTGCTTGAATTTCTTGTACTTTATCAATTGATAACACTTTCTTGCATAAGGATGCCATGTAATTGTAGATCTTAATGGATGACAAAATTAGAGGCCTTGATGTCCTTTTATACTCATTTTAGGATTCAAAATTGCCAAGTCGACCACAAATAAAGATTGGAAAGAGAAACCTCTGTATTGGGCCCACAGCCCACTTAAAATCAATGCCCGAGGACAAGGCCGACTTAAGTCAACCTAGTCCTAATAGGGTTAATTTCAAAGCAGATTTGGGGCTTGGGAACTATGAAAAGTTTTAGGGGAAGAAAATGAAAGATGCGGGAAACCAAGCATAAAGACATTTAGATCTAGGAATCACTAAAATGAGATCTAAAGAGTCCTGAAGCCACCAATTAATGGGTGCTAACTTTATAGGAAGGTACAATTCTAATGCAACAATGAAGAGCTCTTGATTTCTTGATTCACAAGAATTTAACCTTGCATATGAAAACTTATATGCATGTGTTGAATTTTCCCTCCTTGTAGACCATATGTGTGAATGCCAAGATTAACAAGGAGATGTGTATGATTAGATTTTAACTCAAAAGGATATCCACCAATATCAAACTTTGACAAATTGGAATAAGAAATTTAAGGGAAAATTACATAGTCCACTAGACTTTACCCATTGGATAAACTTTCTTATACACACGTTGGATTAGATTATACAATTTATCATTTAAATAATGGTTGGTTGAATGCTTGTTAAAATTTGGTAGTAGTCTTGGGATAGTTGCTGAGGTTGATAAGGAGATTTTGGAAAATACTTCATGTACCTATGATAGAATTGAGATAGCTTCCATTAGAGAAATTCCAAACCAAATGCTCATTACATCTACATTGGGTGAGTGGACTCAACCAATCGAAGTTGATGAAATGAGATTGTTTTTGCATAAAATGTAGGGGTAGAGATCACATGATGATTGTGTGTGGATGTTTCTATATATCCCATTCGACATTAAATATCAAAACGTAGGCTATTGCAAATCAAGAAAGGGAAGAATTAGGGAAGGAAGAAGTCTTGAAGTGGGATTGGAGAATTCTAATATTCTTGGTGATTCATTATTTTTTAATTGAACACAAGTTTACAAAGGATAAAATCTTCCGACAAGTACTTGAATGAGACCTCTAAGATATTATATGAAAATAAAAATGGTTGAAGTTAGAAGTAACAAAGAGTCAAAACTTAAGTTGCAATACTATATGACATAGGCCAAGGTGGTTGTTTTTCTAAACTTGTTTAACTTGGTCATGAATTTGTTGAAGCTACACCATGGTTGTTATATTTTTCTTGGATAACTATTGAAGTTGTGAAAACAAAGAAACATCCTAAAAAATTATGTCAAAGTAAAGTATTAGAGAACCGATTCTACTAAAATAGTTGCTAAAAAATACAACAATACATCCATAGTATATCTAACCTTCCAAATATACTTTAAAATAACCTATTTGATTGAATCAACAATTACATTATTATGCAGACCAAAACCAAAAATATCTTCATTCCAATTCAATTCATGATAGAAAAAAATTGCTACTTTTTTCTAAAAGCAAGGGTCACTTGGTTTTTAACAAAAGGACAAAACCAAAAGATGTGTTTCGTATTCTCAACACAAAAAACAAAAGAAGACATTAACTAGCTGAATCATAATGCATTTCATTCTTCCCCAATACGTAATTTGTGATGTAAAAGTGTCCAAACTAGAACTTGCATTGTCACATTAATTCTTAATTTTTATATTTGTGCACTAAATTTAGTTCACATTTTCAAGATAAATCTACATTTCTATATGATTGAGATGAGAGATGATATTCCGATGGGGAAATAAATGTATAGAGATTTTAATGTAAGATACTTGAAATGACTAGAAGACATCCATCTCTAATCCTTAAAGAAATTGCATTCCCTATGAGTAAAAATTTTCATAGATAATTCAATAGGACTAACCATTGCACAAATATTAAAAATTATTTATGCTTGAAGTTCAACTCATATTATTCTTTTCCATGAAGCCCATTCAGAGGCATTAAGATCCCAAAAATCTTTAAAATTTCAAACACCTTTCTTATACAAGTAAGATGTGTGTATAGAAAATCAAATAGCTAATAATTGATTATGATAAGTAATAATTATATTCCAACAATTGATGATGAAGTGAAGTTGAATCAATGTTGTAGAGAGGAATCATTTCATTTTAAAAATTGAAAAACTTGTTGTCAAGCTTTCCGAATGGAATGCAAAGGAAAGGAAGTGTTGAATTTAAAGAAGAGTATCATGATGATTTTATCTAGCCAATTCACTGATTGTCATTTTTATTTTTTAGAGCTTGGTTGATTTGATTATGAACAAGGATTTTCTTTGGTGCATTTCCTTTAGCAGTTCTAATAATTCACTTTGTAACAAGGCATAACCATTGATCTTTTGGGTCTATGATTTCCAAACCATCCTTACATTTTGAATGCAATGAAACAAAGAAGAAGAAATGGATCCAACACAACCATCTCATTTAGAGTAGAGAAATTGTCTAATAAATTGGTTGAATTATTCATAACCTTTCTTAGATGGCATCCATAACAATCTATTATTAACAATTCATGATTAACAAAGTGCAATGGGAGGTTATGTAGTGCCTTTTATTTTGTTATTGCACCTTTGTTAGATGAGTGTCCCTCCATGATAACATTGAGTCCTAGTGATTCTTGTCCCATGCATGTGTGCATTAGATGCATAACATTTTTTAGTTGTAGGTACTTTCTTGTGCACATTCATATTCTCCTTCATGTGCTACATGGTGACACAATTTTAGTGGATCTATCATGCCTCTCCCTTGTAAGCATTATGGGGGGTTTCTACTTGTATCCTCTTAAAATGGAAGCACTTCCATCTTGATAGGTTTAGCACCCTCTTTTAATACATTAATCATGATAGACATGCATTTAGGATGCATTTTGCACTCATCTTCTTCATTCTAGGTGAAATTAGGGTTAGAATCCTGAGGATTCTCCTAAATTTCCCTCTTCCATGGCTCTATTTTCTAGGTAGGATTTAGAAATGGATCCTCCTAGCCTTCATCTTAGTAATCATAGGATTTTATGTCTATCCCTGACATTATGTCCTGTTCCGGCATCAGTTCTAGGTTTCTAGGCATCCCTGGGACCTCCTGACTTGGTTCTGAGTCAACTTGGGACTAGGGTCAATGTCTAAGGTTGACCCTGACTAGGTCAAGGTCAAGCTTGACCCTGAATAGGTCAGGGTCAACCTTGACATTGACCCCTTTCTCTAAATTTTCAAGATCCTTAATTTTCGGGCTTCGGGCTTTTGGGAAATTTATTTTCCCACCTTCAGGTTCGCCATTTCAGGTTTCAAGATGGTAAATCCTTTAATTGCATTTAATCTAGGTATATTTTCTAAATGTGAGGACCTAATTGGGATTTAATTCTCCAAGGTGGCCCATCTAGAGGAGTGTGCCCTAGATCACTATAAAAGGAGGCCTTCCTCTCTCATTTTCACATCCAACAATCTCATCTCAAGCAATTGCAAGCTCTCAAGTGCAAGCAAGAATTCAAGCAAGGGAGGAATAGTGAAGGTGCAAGTTAGCAAGAGGAAGATATAGAAGATCAAGCCATTGTTGACATCAAGCATCTTTGTAGACTCATATTTTGAGCAAGAGAGATCATTTTCTTCCTTGATCCACCATTATCAACTTTCAAGCATTCAAGGATTCAATTATGAAGTAGCAATTACGAATTGTGAGTTTGGTAGAAGTACTTTAGCCTTGGGGGCTTGGTATGCTTTTCTATCTCATTCAAATCTATGCATTGATATTTCATACATATTCATGCTAGGGTTTTGATCTAGAGGATTAGATCTTGGCATTACACTTTCAATGCATACACACACACATTCTATTTCAATCAGCTATTCGTGGAGGTGGAGACCACCAAAATGGGGGTTTGACTAAGGAAAAACCCTATATAGCCACCCCAAAACTCCCCTTTTCAGATATCTACAGTAGTTGTTTTGAGGATCAAAGGACAAATTTGAGTACGCTTTTTGTCGAACTTCCAGGATCTGCGAACAGAATTCGAATCGGACTTCAAATAAAAAATGTAGTATTTGACCTTTTATGAGGGTCAAACCCGAGCTGAGCCATCTTCGCGAAAGATTTCTGGGTTCTCTTCATCTCAATATTTCCAGTCCAGTACAGGCTTCAAATTTTTCTTAAAGTGTACATAGAATTCAAAAAATAGGTATTCATGAATCAATTTCATGATGAGGTATGCATCTTGACCTAATTGATTTTCAAGTATTTCCAGATTTACTTATGTTATTCCAATTCCAAATTCAATTTCAAATAAATATGTGTTGAATGTTAGGTATATTACTATGTTTCCATTTTAAACATATTCATTTTGGTGAACCCGTTTACGACAACTCTTTCTTTTATGGTGTTAGATTTAAATCTTGTATGCTTATAAGATTAGATTTCTTTCTTGCATTTATATTTCAAAAAAAATAAAAAAATTTGCAAAATCCCTTTAAAAATACAAAAAAATTTACATTTTTCATGCTTTTAGTACTTTCTTTGTATTCAACATGTATGATTCTTGTTTTGAGTACTTTGATGATGCTTTTATTATACAAGAGGATAGAATCCCTAATGAGGTATATGGTAGCGAGGATGCAAATGGTTCAAATATGGTCTCCATGGATCCTATTCCTATTTCACTGTCCTCCACAACCTCTCCAATTGACCTTTACCATAGGGTGTGTGCATGGTTACCTTCATGTCCCACTATTTGCAGCATTGACAAAACTAAAATGATATATCCTACACCTTTGATGATGGTAAAAGGATGTCCTCATATAACAGTTAAGGGTAAACCTAGAGATCCTTTGGATTTCTTTGATAACACTGATTTCGTTTCACATGCTTATCGTACACGGAATAATCCTCAGCCTACTGTTCCAATTTCTTTACCTCCTTCTCAACCAATGCTTCCTCAAGCACCTAGGTATCCATCTACCTTTAAGGAGTACAACTTAGTTGACCAATTACGTGCTAAACCTGCTAAGATATCTTTATGGGAATTACTTCAAACATCCTCGACATATCATGAGGCATTGCAAAAAGCTCTATCTACTCTTCCTACTTCACCTCCTAATCAAGAAAACATTCATTCTATTTTGGATTGTATGCATACTATGCCTTATGTACCTCCTATTATGTTTTCTGATAATGATTTACCATCCTTAGAGGTGCAAAATCAATATGATGCTCTTATGGTGGCTGTTTCGATTAATCAGAGTATCATTCGATGAACCTTAATTGACAATGGATCCAGACTTAATGTTTGTAGCATGGATATGCTCAAGGTGATTAAGGCTGATTTATCTACTATTCAACCTGATAATGTTCCTATACGTGGATTTGATAATATTGCGAAAAGAACTTTGGGTATTATTACCTTACCTATTAAAGTAGGGCTAGTTATTCTAAATACTCCTATTCATGTTATGCTTGGACATCTCAACTATAACCTTCTTTTAGGAAGACCATGGTTACATACTATGCATGCAGTCCCTTCTACTCTTCATCGCAAGGTTAGGTTCATCTATAATAATCTAATGTATACATTACATGTGGATGATGCTCCAAACCCTTGATTAAATGTAGTTTATGCATGTCAGAAATTTAGGCATTATCTTATAAATGCTGAAGTTAATGTGATTGTCAAGTTTGATCCTTTGAAACATCTTTTCTCACAAACTGATCTTTCTGGTCGGTTAGCAAAATGGGTTATGTTGCTCACTGAATTTGATCTTAATTTTATTTCTCAAAAATCTATTAAGGGACAAGCATTGACAGATTATTCAGCCGAGTCTCCTAGTCCTTGTCTAGATGAAAATTCTACTTCTATAGAATTTCCTGATGATAATATTCTATCTATTCAACAGGATGATATTTGGGAATTATATTTTGATGGGTCTAAGTGTAAAATAGGTTATGGTGTGGGTATCATGTTGATTCCCCCTACAAAAAAACCCATCCCTTTATCATATAAATTAACCTTTCCTTGTACTAATAACATTGCGGAGTATGAAGCCCTTATAGCTAGACTACGAGCAGCTTCATCCCTCAATATCCAACATTTACAAATATATGGTGATTCACAACTGATAGTTGAATAGATTAAAGGAGGATATCAAACTAAAAATACTAAAATGACACAATATAGAGATTTAGCTCTTGATGTGCTTTCACAATTCCCATCTTATACAATTCAGACTTTACCTAGGAAGGATAATCAACATGCAGATGCTATGGCTAGTGAAGCTTCCTTGGTTTGTCTCGAGAATAATGCGGAAAATTTTCAATTTACTATACAAACTCTTAAATGCCCTACAATTTTTGATAAGATCACTTTTGACTGTTTCAATTTGCATTCGGATGAATGGTATTCACACATTTTTCATTTTTTGAAGGATGGTACGTTTCCTAAATCAGCAACAAGGAACATGCGTAACCGTATTTAGAAACTTGCAGCACGGTACATCATTTTAGGAGATACACTTTACAAACGCTCTTATGAAGGATTATTATTAAGATGTCTTAATAGAACTAAAATTCTTGTAGCTTTAGCAGAAGCTCATTCTAGTTCTTGCGGGGGACATTTTGGTGGAAAATCCCTGGTTAATAAATTGCTTTGAATGGGATATTATTGGCAAACCATGGAACAAGATTCTTTCATGTTTGTTAAGAAATGTCCTCAATGTCAACAACATAGTAATTTGATTTATGCTCCTACTCATGAGCTTCGTAATCAAGTTTCTCCATGGCCTTTCAGTGTATGGGGTTCTGACCTTATTGGAAAAATCTCACCGACTTCTTCTCAAGGACATACTTACATTCTCACGGCTACAGATTACTTCATGAAGTGGGTTGAAGCTGTCCCTCTTCGTTCAACAACAAAAAATGTTATTTGTGATTTCATCCTTAATAATATCATAACAAGATTTGGTATTCCTTTGACGATAATTTCAGATAATGGAACATCTTTTAAAAATAAAGAAGTTGCAAAATTCTTGGAGAAATATAGGATTCAACATAGATTTTCCACTCCTTATTATCCTCAATCTAATGGACAAGCTGAAGCATCAAATAAAATTATTGAACAAATCTTGAGAAAAATAGTTAATAAGCATGCCAAAGATTGGCATACTCAACTAACTTATGCTTTATGGGCTTATAGGACTAGTGTTCGTACCACCATAGGTACTTCTCCTTATAATCTTGTCTATGGCACTAATGCTATTATGCCTTTGGAACTAGAAATAACTTCTTTACATATTTCATTTCATGGGATAATTGATAAAGATACTTTTTGTGAACAACGCTTACAAGAATTAGAAATGTTGGATGAACAACAAATACATGCATTAGAACATATAAAAGCTTATCATAAATCTCTTCAGAAACAATACAATCATAAGGTAATTGAACAAACATTTTTGGTTGGTGATTTAGTTCTTTATGAGAATCAACGAAATGTAAATGCTTTACTGGGCGAAAAAGGAAAATTTAGCCCTAATTGGCTTGGACCTTTTGTTGTTATTGAAAACTTTGGTTCGGGTGCTTACAAACTTGCTAATATGGATGGTGTTTCTTTTAAGGAACCCATTAATATTATGCATCTTAAACGTTATTACCCTTAATCTCATTTATTCCATGTGTATTCATGTATTCCTTATAAAGATTTCTTTTATAGGTTATGTAGTTTTAGTAAAAATTACATATTGAATATGTTTATGCATTTTCTTTTTGTCTTTCTTTCTATTAAGTTTTATATTGATGAAAGCATAGTAATCAAACATAGAACTAATCAGTAGAGAAATTTCTTCATTCATCAAAAATTTAGTTTTTCAAGTTTTGATACATATGAGGACAATGGCCCTATCTATCATTACATCTATCACTATGACGATCTACTGGCCGGTGACTCCCAGATCTCTCAGCTCTGTGATGAGAAGATGAAGATTTGTGTGCCCGTGTATGGCTCCTAGATATGCTCATACCTTGTACACACTCGTGAAGGTTATGTATCTCTACCATCATCTTCTCCTCTCTTTCTCTACACATCCTTAGCTCTCATTGGATACATACAAAGATGTCGACATGTCTGCTGGGATCTCTGTGACCAATGGAAGACTCTCACTCATCGGTTGGTAGTCGGTAGGATATAATGTTATCCTTGAGAACCTCAGATACAAAGCTCCTCCACTCCGCTACACTAGCTATAGAAAGAAAAAATTCTATTAGTTTAGTATCCTATCTATTTCAAACTCAAATCATATATTCCAATAATTTTTCAATCAAATTTATACCTGGGTCTCCCTCCTGGACGTCACTAAAGTGCTTGGATGGTGGGGGCATGGAGTGAATACTCTCTCCATGCTCACTATGTCTAGGCCTCAATGGTGGTGTCTTTGTGTGGAGCTGTGGGGGCCGTCGTGACCTCAATGGTGATGCGCATGTAATAGGTATATTTGTACCAGTATCACCAGCTGGGGGCATCTCCTCTACTCTCTCCTCTGCTCTCTCCTCCTCCATGGGTTCTCCCTTGGAGATGTGCTCCTCCTCATCTCCGATATCCTCATCCTCCTCAGTGCCTCCACTATCCCAGTGTGTCCCCTCTGTAAAGCCTAGATCACCTGTGGGATAATCCTTGGGAAAGATAGGATGGGTCCCCTCCAAACTCTAGTACCTGATGTAATCTCAGCTCACACCTGCATAGGCTACATTTGATGGTACCTCTCTATCCTCTGTCTCCTCTGTATCACTATCCTCAATGTTTTCTATCGATGGTCATTGTATGGCGCCAGGTCTCTGATAGTATCTCATCGGATGCATATAGTGAGGTACTACCTTAGGGACTCCCTGTAAGAGGCCGAACTGCCTCTTCACCTGATCATAATAGTAGGGCATCACTATATGATTCTGACGACCCTCTAACAGCTTTCACTGCTATGAATGTCTCATATAGAATCATGTATCAGGCCACTCTGTCATCTAGCAGTAGGGTCTTGATGAAGGGTGCTCCCCTTAATACCACAAACACATAACAGAAATAGAGAAACAACAACAATATGCAAGAACAAAAAATTAGCTTCTTATTATCTCCAAAAATGTGGAATTACAAACTTTCAGAATTACAATATGCAAAGCCACATGGGCATTCCCTTACAATATTCTGTAGGACAAAGCCTCAAATCAATACCTAGATCTACTACCTAGAACTGCCCTAGACAACACTACGGGCCTTCTTTATATAGGCATTTTCCACCGCCCGAGAAGGTTCCAGAAATTTAGCCCTAAGGGCCGACCAAACTTAGAATTATTTTATTTTTCAATTTATTACATCAAAGTCAGCTCAAAATAACTTTTGAAACCCAAACAGAAATTTTGAAGGAAAATTATTTTTCGCCATTTCAGGTGACCTGACTTTCGAAGACCATAAGTCATCACCAATTGACCCGATTGACTATTATAACCCCATTTCAGAAACGCCACGAAGCGCTCTACAAGCTTGATTGGCACAAGTGCTTGTCAACCAAATTTTCAACCTCATCCAGGGCCTCTAAAGCCTTCAAAACTAAGTTCAAAGTTTTTGTACCCTGCTGCCAATACCGAAAATCTTCAATATCTTCAAAACTAGACCTGATCTAGCCATGAAAATTTGCTGGTAGGCTGATATGACTGAGATGAACCTCCACATGTAAAATCAGAACATTCCGAGATCGTAAGACCAACTTACAAAAAATAGCAAGTTTCCATAAATAGCAGCTCTGCACAAGATAGCCCTTATTAAATACAAAAATAGAAATATTTTTGGGTGATGCAAGATTGCTCTTACACCCAGGATGCTCCTGCATCAGGTCTCCATATCACATCAGTATTGGCAATGCGGTTTAGATGTACTCTCCAATAGAGCATATCCCCAAACTGCCAAATATCCCTCAAAGGATATGCAAAAGATCTCAATGTCCTCACATCTACCATCATCGACACTCCCTGTGGACGTGTACATGCAAAATGCTCAAAGATCCATATCTACAGAATTGTGCATGTCAATAGACTCTCTCGCTAATACCTCACTAACTGACTCAGCTCATGGTATAGCTAAGCTAGCATGTTGCAACCCCATGAGAACACAGTCCTCTCTCTCTCCATCTTCTATATAAGATGTGTCAGAGGTGAACAAAATATGGTACCCTTTGAGTTGGGTAACACAACCAAGGCTACTATACATAACATCACCTTTCGTATTAAAGGTGTAGGGCCTAATAATAAGGCAGATAGTGGGATTTGATCTGATCGGCTCTGCATCAATGGATGCACACTTGTACAATACTTTAAGTCTGCATGGATCTCCTCACAACCACATTGTGCTCTAGGTTTGGCAGTCTCCCCTCGGACTGGAAGCTGCATAATCTTGTATACATCCTTTAAAGTCACTGTGATCTCCCCACATGGAAGATGGAAGGAGTATGTATCCTCATCCCATCTCTCTATCAAAGCCGACAACATGGCTTGGTGTAGTCTGATTTGTGGAAGGACTGATACCCAATACAATCCTACATCCCTCAGTAACTGCATCCCCTCATCATCCAGTTCAGACAGTCTCTCCTTGACATTCACTAGTAAATCCCCAAAAGGATGTTCTCGGAAGTAAACTAGGTCCTGTAAGCACAAACAAACATCATATCAGTACTCTACATCATCAAATATGCAAATATAACTGAACTAGGTCAAAGTCGACCTCAGCTAGGTTAATGTCGACCTTACTGGGTCAATGTCGACTTTACTGGGTCAAGGTCGACCTTTTTGGGTCAAGGTCGACCTCATATCAAAACATGACAAAAAACCCCTTGGGTAATGTCGACTTTTATGGGTCAAAGTCAACCTAGGTGGGTCAATGTCGACCTAAATGGGTCAAGGTCAACCTAAAGGGGGCAAAATCAACCTGGCCTCTCAAAATAGGAATTTGAAAAACACAAAGGTGGATAAAGGCGCAACTCACCTCGGGTAGTGGTCGTCCGGTAGCTAAGCTGTGTCTCAGAGACTCCAGGCGTGTCGCTCGCAGCTCTTCTCTTGTCGACATCTTGCTTTCTCATTTTGAATCTAAAAATGGTAAGATTGAGTAATTTTTTCTTTTTATCTCTGTTATAAGGTAAAAATTAGGGTTTTCTTAGGGTTAATTCAAAATTTCTTCCTTATGCATTTAGATAGACATCTACTCTTTTCATCATAACTTGAGTTCGGTAACTTCATTTTCAGTGCCATCAATGGCATTAGAATCGTGATTCAGATACTTAACTCCTTGATCCAGTTTAGGAAGGTTAGGAATCCTTATAATTAGTTTAGGAAAGGACTTTTCAACACTCTACATATCCCGTATATAGAGTTTTTCTTATCACTATGTTTCACCCTTCCAAAGTAGAAAGCCGAAATAGGGGGGGGGGCATAAGGGGCTCTATATACTTCTCAAATTATCATATAGTAAGCTTTAGGTGATTTATAGATTTTCATTAACCTTGTGTGTTGCAGGTTCTAATAGTTTTCTGCAAGATCTTTACATCGAGGACTTGGCTATATCCTTTTTATTTACTATGATGTTTTCTTACTTTAGCTTGCATATTCGTGTAGTGTCATAACTAAGCTAAAGTGGGGGCTAAATGTATCATCTTAAAATGGAAGCACTTCCATCTTGATAGGTTTAGCACCCTCTTTTAATACATTTATCATGATAGACATGCATTTAGGATGCATTTTGCACTCATCTTCTTCATTCTAGGTGAAATTAGGGTTAGAATCCTGAGGATTCTCCTGAATTTCCCTCTTCCATGTCTCTATTTTCTAGGTAGGATTTAGAAATGGATCCTCCTAGCCTTCATCTTAGTAATCATAGGATTTTATGTCTATCCCTGACATTTTGTCTTGTTCTGGCATTAGTTCTAGGTTTTTGGGCATCCTTGGGACCTCCTGACTTGGTTCTGAGTCAACCTGGGACTAGGGTCAATGTCTAAGGTCAACCCTGACTAGGTCAAGGTTGAGCTCGACCCTAACTAGGTCAAGGTCAACCTTGACATTGACTCCTTTCTCTAAATTTTCAAGATCCTTAATTTTCAGGCTTCGGGCTTTCGGGAAATTTATTTTCCCACCTCCGGGTTTGCCATTTTAGTTTTCAGGATGGTAAATCCTTTAATTGCATTTAATCTAGGTATATTTTCTAAAGGTGAGGACCTAATTGGGATTTAATTCTCCAAGGTGGCCCATCTAGAGGAGTGTGCCCTAGATCACTATAAAAGGAGGCCTTCCTCTCTCATTTTCACATCCAACAATCTCATCTCAAGCAATTGCAAGCTCTCAAGTGCAAGCAAGAATTCAAGCAAGGGAGTAATAGTGAAGGTGCAAGTTAGCAAGAGGAAGATATAGAAGATCAAGCCACTGTTGACATCAAGCATCTTTGTAGACTCATATTTGGAGCAAGAGAGATCCTTTTCTTCCTTGATCCACCATTATCAACTTTCAAGCATTCAAGGATTCAATCATGAAGTAGCAATTACGGATTGTGAGTTTGGTAGAAGTACTTTAGCCTTGGGGGCTTGGTATGCTTTTCTATCTCATTCAAATCTATGCATTGATATTTCATACATATTCATGCTAGGGTTTTGATCTAGAGGATTAGATCTTGGCATTACACTTTCAATACATACACACACACATTCTATTTCAATCAGCTATTCGTGGAGGTGGAGACCACCAAAATGAGGGTTTGACTAAGGAAAAACCCTATATAGCCACCCCAAAATTCCCCTTTTTAGATATCTACAGTTGTTGTTTTGAGGATCAAAGGACAAATCTGAGTACCCTTTTCACTGAACTTCCAGGATCTACAAACAGAATTCAAATCGGACTTCAAATAAAAAATGTAGTATTTGACCTTTTATGAGGGTCAAACCTGAGCTAAGCCATCTTCGCGAAAGATTTCTGGGTTCTCTTCGTCTCAGTATTTCTAGTCCAGGACAAGCTTCAGATTTTTCTTAAAGTGTACACAGAATTCAAAAAATAGGTATTCATGAATCAATTTCATGATGAGGTATGTATCTTGACCTAATTGATTTTCAAGTATTTCCAAATTTCCTTATGTTATTCCAATTCCAAATTCAATTTCAAATGAATATGTGTTGAATGTTAGGTATATTACTATGTTTCCATTTTAAACATATTCACTACTATTGGTGCTAATGCTTCCTTGGTTTTCTTTATGTATTCAAAATTTATTCCTATGTACTAGTTAAATACAGTGATTATGATTCAATGAGATGAAGCTTTTACCATGTAGACATTCTTGCATTCTAGTTTTTTTGGAGGCAATTTATCTTTTGTTGATAAGCTTTTTAGAGTATTGGCACCTGCATTTTCAACGAGTAGTTTTCTTTTGCATGGTTGAGTAGTGTCGTTGGGGTCAATCGTATTGATTCATGTACCAGATTTGTATCTTCACTAGTATAGATGTTTGCCTTTTGTTTGTCATCTATTCATTGTTCAAGTAGTGTTTTTGGAGGCACTCATGCAAATTTTATCTTCTTGATCATGAGCATCATCTTTTTTAGAGGAAGTTCTTCATTCAACACTATAACAATTATCATTTGACAATTGTCTATAGCTTCTTTTTTCTTTAAGGATGTTCCTCATGTTCCTATTCTTTTATGGGGACCATTTTTGGAGGCTTCTTAGTCCTTCCTTCTTCATTTCATGTTTCTTTCATACAATGCATATTTAGGTTTCGTAGAGAAGTTTTCTCCTATTTGGTTTTTATCCTTTTTCTCCATTTTGAGAGACTTTTATTATACATGGTTATCTAATCAAGCCTTTTGTTGTTGGCACCCATTCTTGCATTTCATGCTTAGAGTTTTTTTCTCCCTAAGTTTCACTTAAGGGGGGTGTTAGAGCATACATTTATGTTGCATTAGATACATTTGGTATTTTTACATAATTAATTGTGCACATGCTCAAATAATATTATCATACATATTCACATGCATACTTCAACACATGTTTGCACATGCATGCCTAGCTTAAGTTTACTTTGTTGAGCCTAGTTTAGTTTAGTCTTGTTGGGCTCAATTTGATTTTTTAGCTCTAGTTTACATTTCATACATATCATGCATAAATTTGCACATCTTAACTTTCTTGACTTTTTTCTCTACTTTTTTTAATAAAAGAATTACATTGCATTCATTGTAATTCATGTTGCAATTCTATAATCTTTTCTTCTTGAGAAATATAGCGATTATTTTCTTGATGCTCTCCTTGGGGAAGGTATTTTTGTTTTGTTGTTTGATCCTAGAGGCGCTTGTGTTGCATAATTCAACATGATATTAAAGCTCTATAACTTCAAAAGAATAACATTAGACATATATATTTAAGGGATATGAATAATTTCTTTTACATCCTCCCCCACCACTCGAGAAAATGTGTGATAGGTCTTAATAAATTAATCTTGAAATATTTCAACATTGAAGGGCTCTCTCTCATTTGGGGGAATCTTAATTGACTTGTGATCTAACCCTTTTACACTATGACTTAAAAAATAAAAACTCTTGAATGTGATCCAGTTTGTTAATAGTTTTGTCCTTTATTCTCTTAAAAATAATTTTCTTACTAGATTCCTTGTTTACACCAAATACCTCAAAGATATATGTGTTTCTTAAACTATTTATAACTCGACCAAACTTTCTTGAGAACTCTTTCACTCTCAACATAATGCCATGACACTGCTAAAATAAAATCCACATCAACAAATATGCTTTGAACAATCAATTTTTGTAGGTCTAGCAGACCTGCATAATTCATTGGAATAGTTGTATTCCTCCTTTTGTATCAATGCTCAAACAAACATCAAACAAATGCATGGGTGTTTGTATCCCAACAATCGATTGCATGGTCTAGAAATTTATCATCTAGGTCCCTAGGATAGTGTTGAGAATGTGATGAAACAGTCTAGTCTGTCAAAATGCACAATGAGGCCTCCGAAAGGCACTCCCTGTAAACATGGGTTCAACGGCAGGAATGTGGCTATCAAGGATCTTAAGCGTTGTTATGTGGAATTTGACTCTAAGAACGATTCTGCCAAGGAAGCTACAAACTTCACCTTGCAGGTGGAAAATGAGCTTATTTATGGCTGCCGAGGGTTTGCATACCAATCTGTTTGTTTACTATGTAAAATAGGGACAGTACCAACGTCTGGATGAATGTCTTCAAAAGTCAGAGATTAACCGGCATCGTGTTATTAAATTGGAGGGAAAACACCCCTTTCTCTGCCATGACCACTGGTATGTAAAGGAGTATGCTACAGTTTTTGAATGTCTTGATTTTGCAGAGGATTCTAGAGTAGTGGCGAAGCTCAGAAGGGTTGGAAATTCTTCCAAATATGTTGTTGTGCATATGAGAGTTGAGGACTGGATGATCCACTGTAAGAAGCTGGAGAAGCCATCTATCGTTTATTTGGCTGTGGTGGATGCTCTTTTAGAGGATGGGTCTTTGCTCGAGGGTTGGAGCCATGATTTCGTCCCGTATGAGAAGAAAAGGTTTGGAGTTGCTGGTATTTACGCTAACATGATAGCTTCTCATAGGACTGTGAGAATTAGATGAGGAGGTCGGAAAAAGCCTGTTTCTAAAGGCATGAAAACAAGGTAGAGGTGTGGAGGATTGGCGATGGTTTAACAGAAAGGAAGGATACACTCTGTATTGCTCTGGCGGACAAGACTTGCAAAGAGTCCAAGATTAGAATGAACAAGGTCATGCGGTCGAATCTGAGGGTTCGTTTGGGAGACGTCTTTTCTGTTCACCAATGTCCTGATGTTAAGTATGGCAAGCCCGTCCATATTCTTCCCATTGATGAGATACCTTTGAGGGCTTCACTGGGAATTCATTTGATGCCTATTTAAAGCCATATTTCTTGGAAGCTTATCACCAGTGAGAAAACGAGATCTTTTATTTGTAAGAGGTGGAATGCATAGCGTAGAGTTTAAGGTAATTGAGATAGACCCTGGAGAATATCATGTTGTTTCTCCAAATACTGAGAGTTTTTTGTGAGGGGGAACCAGTGAAGCGGGAGGATGAAGATAATTTTGACAAGTCAATCATTGATTTTGACATACCATGGAGAAGACTGATCTGAAGTGTTTGTGAACAAAATTGGGAAACGCTAAAGATGTGTAGAACTTTTTTTTTGGCTTTGATTTGAAATTAAAAAAAGAAATGAATTGGGAAATGCTAAAACATGTGTAGAGCCTTTCAAGAAATGAATTGGGAAACACTAAAGATGTGTAGAGCCTTTTTCGGCTTTGATTTGAAATTAAAGAAAGAAATGAATTGGGAAATGCTAAAGATGTGTAGAGCCTTTTCGTCTTTGATTTGAAATTAAAGAAAGAAATAAAGGGAATATCTTATTTTGTAATGGGATGTGTTGGATTTTAAGTGAGAGATTTGTTGAGAATTTGAAGTTCAACAGTCATGATTATTGAACTTTTTGGACTGTTCATTTCAGGAATGTTTCTTCATATTAGAAGAACTATATATTTGTATAAATATAAGAATGCAGATTGGATGTATAAGATTTGAACAAGTGAATAAAGTTATTGCCCTGTTTGTCGAGTGGGCATAGCCATTTATGGTGAACTACTATTAAACTATTGTTTTGTGTTCAAATCTTTAATTCTGTTTCAAATTTCATTTTTAGTTTGCTCTTTTATATTTTAACAGATAGTTGACATTAGTCATTTTAGTTTTAGTTGGCCTTAAAAAAAAAACCAAGTAATTGCATGAACTACTCTTCGTTAAGGATCTCTTTGCTATATAAGGTTGGGAACTTGTTTGACTCATTTTTGTGACCACCTAAAAAATTACACTTTTAAAAATACCATGGGACTTTGAAAATCTAAGTACAGTACAAAATTTTCATAGTTCACACAATATCCAAGCTAAAACGATTCTGCAGACTCAACTGAGTAAGAAAACGCAAGCATTTTGAGATTTCATATCAGAATGATACACTTACTTATTCTTCCTCTCGAAACACTAGTTTTCTATCTTTAAAACTACATAACTTCTTGTTAGTACCCTTATGCACTCCATTTTCAAAACTTTTAAAATATGAGTTTCCTCATATCAATCTTTGTTTGAACCTCTTTGAACTCTGTTCAAAATAGTTCATCGACTTCAAATGGTACAAGGAAGATCAAATACAGTCAAGTTCAGTACATAAGGTTTAGTGGCTCAGATTTTAAGATTGAAGGCCAAGTTCAGTGGTTCCATGATGCAGTTTCAGATTGTAAGGTCTGGTTTGCATAGTTCGAACAGATTCAGAGGTGTATAACAAATTCAAAAAAAATGAATTCAAACACTACAAAGGTGGTCTCACATATTTTTTTTGGGTAAGAGGTAGAAAGTATCACAAAGTCTTCAACAAGCTTGACAAATTATGGTGTCCATCATGTTCATTGATAGCATAATTTAGTTTATATGATGAATACCTGAATCATTATCTAAAGTGACCGTGTGCTATACAATCAATAAACAATCATAATGATAATGGGATCTATGTTCTTTGATGCTGCAGTTGTGGTCTTCACATAAAGATTTCCAGACATGCCATCTTCAGAATCCGTAACTGTGAATTTTATGAACATAGAAAATCAGTGATATTGCGGGGGGCATAACTCGCAATTCCACCATTGGATTGAGCTAATTTTCAAATATGTTGGGTAAAACCTACTTCTCCAGATTCTCACTAGAGCGATCTTCAAAATTATTCTTGGTTCACGAGTTAGAGCTGAATGAGTAGAGCATTGTCCAAATTGTCTATGACAGTCACGAAATGATGGCAGCACTTCATCACCAGCATATGCCACCTTTCAAAGGATAAATGCATATTTAATTTGATATGATAAACATATTCATTGTTATTATTATGGTTATAATGTATTTAAAACATTAAACTTGGGAAAAGAAAACATGTTTTATTGAAAAGACTTTAAAGAATTAGTTATTTTAACTGAAAAGAGCTACATGAGGAAAGGAGAAAATACTAATAATATTTTCTTTTTTTTGGAGTTAGGGGAGATTATAAGAGGGAGGATTTTCTAATTGAGAAGGGTTCCTTTCTGGGAAAGTCTTTGTGCTACAGAGGAGAGGGATTCTTTTTTTTTTAATTTCTGATTGTAAAAGGGGAAAGAATAGTTTGTTTTATTTCTAGATTTAATTTGCTGTGTGGATAGAAATGATAGCCTTTTGACTGTCATTTGTAATCAGAGGCCAGATGATATATATTTTAGATCTTTGTGTTTGAATATATTCATTTGAATTGTTATTGATCTTTGTGTCAATTCTGTTATCTCTGGTAAACTTTTATCCACTAAATTGTATTTGTGTGTGCAAAGAGAACTTTGAGTTTCATGTATCACACAATTTGAAATGAATTATTTTGTTTTTCCCTTTGGTTTGTTGATTAGAATGTTGAACTGGGAATCTTTTTGTTCTTGGTTCATGCTTATGTATTTGTAAATTGTCACCATCTATCCCATGTTTATGGATAGATGGTTGCTCACCTTCCGTGCCTTCCAGTTAAAGGCATACTAGTAATTTCATTCCTTGAATATCTTTGAGGGAGCTGTACCTCTATAAAATTCAAAGGGAAGTGATTACCAAACACTTACCCAACTATTGTGGCTTATTTGTCTCCAAGGAAGAGCGATAGAGTTAATCTTGTGAGCATTTGTGAAGGAGACAAATCTGTTCACCAACAAATTTTTGGCGACTCCGTTGGGGACCGGAATCAAAGTTCAGTACTAAATTTATTTCCTGAGTTTGTATATTATATATGTATATGCAGGCTTGGTGACTCTATTAATTCATCATGCAGACCAGAAAGATCATGATCAAGAAAAGGCTTGATCCTACTCTTATGGAAATCTATCTAATGCATGAAAAAGTGTTGAGCGAGTTCTTGCACAGTTTCAAAGAAAGTATCTCTCGGGCTATCAGAGAAAATATCAGTCTGGAAGATGATCATGCAAGCACTCTTTATTGGAAAAGTCTCTATGCACGGTTCCACAAACTCAAGGATCTGGAGGAGTATGAAGAAAAGGTGGAAAGGTTGAAAGAAGAGCTGATAGTTGATGATGAAGAACCTTCAGTAATATCATCTTACTTCATTTCACGCAATTATGCAGTCTTTGGTGATCATGATGGTACTCAAAGACACATAGATAAAGGTGCATCTAAATCCTTTTTCCCTCCGGATTTAGAAAGCTTCAAATTTGAGTTTGATAATTATCTTCTTGCTTCAAAATTTTCTATTTGTGAAATTTTTGATACCATGTCACCAGATTTTGAATCTTTTATTTTTACTGAGAAGGCTGAAAGTAACCTGTCCCATTGTGAAATCAGTGGTCAGCCCTTTGAAAAGTCTTGTCAATCTGAAAATGAAATTTGTAATTATGATGAGGTAAAAATACCTTTGGCAAAAGCATCTCATGCTGAAATTTTGTTTGAGAAAAGGAGGTATGTAGCTGACTTCCAACTTGTTAGTGACTCGACAGGTGTGTTGAAGGATGCCCTTCTCAATGAAGAAGAAGACATTATGCAAAAATTTCTATCATCGCTCAAACCAGATCATTCTACTTGGAATGATTCAAGTATCCATCCAAATCAAGTTGAAAATGAAATACCAATAAATGATCTCTCTTTTCATTCCTCTATATGTGGTTTTTCTGATTTGGATTGTGGAAGTAATGCTAGAAAATATGGTGACACTTTTGGAAAGAAAAAGGACAGAATGCATTGCATTCTTGATGACAGTTTGATTCTTAGAAGAAGTGGAGAAGACATCTATTTGGGAAATGATTCTATATTGGATGAGGTATCTCTCTGCTTGTGAACTGACCATGGTATTGAAAGCCATCTGAAAAAAATGAGTCTTGATGACAATAATTCTGAATATTGTGCATCCTTTCTTGAAGAGGTTCCCGCACTTCATTTTTTTCAATATGAAATGAAATCTGGCTTGATGAATGTTGAAGATCAATCCTTGGATGAGAATGAATGCTATGATGAATTATGGCTATTTGGGAATGAGTGCTTGGTCAGCATATTTATATGCACTTTTAGCTTGAGGTTTGGTATTGAAGAAGTCGCTAGTAGGCAATGGTTTGGAGCTGCTCCATTGAGACATGATTTGTTGTTGCGGAAAGGCTCTTACTTCTCCCAGCCGGTAAATGGATTCACGTGACCTTTTCTAACTCCTGGCTCTTATGGTAGGATCTTTTCCTACCTTTGTATATGTTGTAATTTTTTTTTTTGGTGTGCGTAGTGTTTGTTTGAATAATGTACAAGCTTCGAGCTTGCTGGTAGTTTAGGTGTTTAGGCTGGTTGGCTTTGCCCTGCACCCCTCCACCCTTTTGCAAGCAACTATGGGTTTTCCTTTTCTTAGTGACTCTATTTGCCCAATGGATAAGGCACTTATCTTTTCTCAAAAATTGCTAGAGTTCTCTGTTTTTGAGCCAAAAACAGTCCCATAGTTAGAGCCAATGTTAGTACCCTTATGCACTCCATTTTCAAAACTTTTAAAATGTGACTTTCCTCATATCAATCTTTGTTTGAACCTCTTTGAACTCTGTTCAAAATGGTTCAAAATAGTTCATCGAGTTCAAATGGTACAAGGAAGATCAAATACAATCAGGTTCAATACAAAAGGTTTAGTGGTTCAGATTTTAAGATTAAAGGCCAAGTTCAGTGGTTCCATGATGCAGTTTCAGATTGTAAGGTCTGGTTTGCATAGTTCGAACAGATTTAGAGGTGCATAACAATTTCAAAAAAAATGAATTCAAACACTACAAAGGTGGTCTCACATATTTTTTTTGGGTAAGAGGCAGAAAGTATCACAAAGTCTTCAACAAGCTTGACAAATTATGGTGTCTGTCATGTTCATTGATAGCATAATTTAGTTTATATGATGAATACCTAAATCATTATCTAAAGTGACCATATGCTATACAATCAATAAACAATCATAATGATAATGGGATCTATCTTCTTTGATGCTACAGTTGTGGTCTTCACATAAAGATTTCCAGACATGCCATCTTCAGAATCTGTAACTGTGAATTTTATGAACATAGAAAATCAGTGATATTGCGAGGGGCATAAATCACAATTCCACCATTGGATTGAGCTAATTTTCAAATATGTTGGGTAAAACCTACCTCTCCAGATTCTCACCAGAGAGATCTTTGAAATTATTCTTGGTTCGCGAGTTAGAGCTGACTGAGTAGAGCATTGTCCAAATTGTCTATGACAGTCACGAAATGATGGCAACACTTCATCACCAGCATATGCCACCTGTCAAAGGATAAATGCATATTTAATTTGATATGATAAACATGTTCATTGTTATTATTATGGTTATAATGTATTTAAAACATTAAACCCAGGAAAAGAAAACATGTTTTTATTGAAAAGACTTTAAAGAATCAGTTATTTTAACTGAAAAGAGCTACACGAGGAAAGGAGAAAATAATGATAATATTTTCTTTTTTTTGGAGTTAGGGGAGATTATAAGAGGGAGGATTTTCTAATTTAGAAGGGTTCCTTTCTGGGAAAGTCTTTGTGCTACAGAGGAGAGGGATTCTTTTTTTAAAATTTTTGATTGTAAAAGGGGAAAGAATAGTTTGTTTTATTTCCAGATTTAATTTGTTGTGTGGATAGAAATGATAGCCTTTTGACTATCATTTGTAATCAGAGGCTAGATGATATATATTTTAGATCTTTTTATTTGAATATATTCATTTGAATTGTTATTGATCTTTGTGTCAATTTTGTTATCTCTGGTAAACTTTTATCCACTAAATTGTATTTGTGTGTGCAAAGAGAACTTTGAGTTTCATGTATCACACAATCTAAAATGAATTATTTTGTTTTTCCCTTCGATTTGTTGATTAGAATGCTAAACTGGGAATCTTTTTGTTCTTGGTTCGTGCTTACGTATTTGTAAATTGTCACCATCTATCCCATGTTTATGGATAGATGGTTTCTCACCTTCCGTGCCTTTCGGTTAAAGGCATACCAGTAATTTCATTCCTTGAATATCTTTGAGGGAGCTGTACCTCTATAATATTCAGAGGGAAGTGATTACCAAACACTTACCCAACTGTTGTGGCTTATTTGTCTCCAAGGAAGGGCGATAGAGTTAATCTTGTGAGCATTTGTGAAGGAGACAAATCTATTCACCAACAGATTTTTGGTGACTCCGTTGGGGACCGAAATCGAAGTTCAGTGCTAAATTTATTTCCTGAGTTTGTATATTATATATGTATATGCAGGCTTGGTGACTTTATTAATTCATCATGCTGACCAGAAAGATCATGATCAAGAAAAGGCATGATCCTACTCTTATTGAAATCTATCCAATGCATGACAAAGTGTTGAGCGAGTTCTTGCACAGTTTCAAAGAAAGTATCTCTCAGGCTATCAGAGAAAATATCAATCTGGAAGATGATCATGCAAGCACTGTTTATTGGAAAAGACTCTATGCACAGTTCCACAAACTCAAGGATCTAGAGGAGTATGAAGAAAAGGTGGAAATGCTGAAAGAAGAGTTGATAGTTGATGATGAAGAACCTTCGGTAATATCATCTTACTTCATTTCACACAATTATGTAGTCTTTGGTGATCGTGATGGTACTCAAAGAGACATAGATAAAGGTGCATCTAAATCCTTTTTCCCTCTGGATTTAGAAAGCTTCAGATCTAAGTTTCATAATTGTCTTCTTGCTTCAAAATTTTCTATTTGTGAAAGTTTTGATACCATGTCACCGGATTTTGAATCTTTTATTTTTAATGAGAAGGCTGAAAGTAACCTGTCCCATTGTGAAATCGGTGGTCAGCCCTTTGAAAAGTCTTGTAAATCTGAAAATGAAATTTGTAATTATGATGAGGTAAAAATACCTTTGGCAAAAGCATCTCGTGCTGAAATTTTGTTTGAGAAAAGGAGGTATGCAGCTGACTTCCAACCTGTTAGTGACTCGGTAGGTGTGTTGAAGGATGCCCTTCTCAATGAAGAAGAAGCCATTATGCAAAAATTTCTATCATCGCTCAAACTAGATCATTCCTCTTGGAATGATTCAAGTATCCATCCAAATCAAGTTGAAAATGAAATACCGATAAATGATCTCTCTTTTCATTCCTCTATATGTGGTTTTTCTAATTTGGATTGTGGAAGTAATGCTGGAAAATATGGTGACACTTTTGGAAAGAAAAAGGATAGAATGCATTGCATTCTTGATGACAATTTGATTCTTGGAAGAAGTGGAGAAGACATCTCTTCGGGAAATGATTCTATGTTGGATGAGGTATCTCTCTGCCTACGAACTGGCCATGGTATTGAAATCCATCTGAAAAAAATGAGTCTTGATGACAGTAATTCCAAATATTGTGCATCCTTTCTTGAAGAGGTTCCCACACTTCATTTTTTTCAGTATGAAATGAAATATGGCTTGATAAATGTTGAAGATCAATCCTTGGATGAGAATGAATGCTATGATGAATTATGGCTGTTTGGGAATGAGTGCTTGGTCAACATATTTATATGCGCTTTTAGCTTGAGGTTTGGTATTGAAGAAGTCACTAGTAGGCAATGGTTTGGAGCTACTCCATTGAGACATGATTTGTTGTTGCGGAAAGGCTCTTACTTCTCCCAGCCGATAAATGGATTCACGTGACTTTTTCTAACTCCTGGCTCTTATGGTAGGATCTTTTCCTACCTTTGTATATGTTGTAAATTTTCTTTTGGTGTGCATAGTGTTTGTTTGAATAATGTACAAGCTTCGAGCTTGTTGGCAGTTTAGGTGTTTAGGCTAGTTGGCTTTGCCTTGCTCCCCTCCGCCCTTTTGCAAGCAACTCTAGGTTTTCCTTTTCTTAGTGACTCTATTCGCCCAATGGATAAGGCACTTATCTTTTCCTATAAATTGCTGGAGTTCTCTATTTTTGTGCCAAAAATAGTCCCACAGTTAGAGCCAATGTTAGTACCCTTATGCACTCCATTTTCAAAACTTTTAAAATGTGACTTTCCTCATATCAATCTTTGTTTGAACCTCTTTGAACTCTGTTCAAAATGGTTCAAAATATTTCATCGAGTTCAAATGGTACAAGGAAGATCAAATACAATCAGGTTCAGTACAGAAGGTTTAGTGGTTCAGATTTTAAGATTGAAGGCCAAGTTCAGTGGTTCCATGATGCAATTTCAGATTGTAAGGTCTGGTTTGCATAGTTCAAACAGATTTAGAGGTGCATAAAAATTTCAAAAAAAATGAATTCAAACACTACAAAGGTGGTCTCACATATTTTTTTTGGGTAAGAGGCAGAAAGTATCACAAAGTCTTCAACAAGCTTGACAAATTATGGTGTCCGTCATGTTCATTGATAGCATAATTTAGTTTATATGATGAATACCTGAATAATTATCTAAAGTGACCATGTGCTATACAATAAATAAACAATCATAATGATAATGGGATCTATGTTCTTTGACGCTGTAGTTGTGGTCTTCACATAAAGATTTCCAAACATGTCATCTTCAGAATCTGTAACTGTGAATTTTATGAACATAGAAAATCAGTGATATTACGGGGGGCATAACTTGCAATTCCACTGTTGGATTGAGCTAATTTTCAAATATGTTAGGTAAAACCTACCTCTCCAAATTCTCACCAGAGAGATCTTTGAAATTATTCTTGGTTCACGAGTTAGAGCTGACTGAGTAGAGCATTGTCCAAATTGTCTATGACAGTCACGAAATGATGGCAGCACTTCATCACCAGCATATGCCACCTTTCAAAGGATAAATGCATATTTAATTTTATATGATAAACATGTTCATTGTTATTATTATGGTTATAATGGATTTAAAACATTAAGCCTAGGAAAATAAAACATGTTTTATTGAAAAGACTTTAAAGAATCAGTTATTTTAACTGAAAAGAGCTACACGAGGAAAGGAGAAAATAATGATAATATTTTCTTTTTTTTGGAGTTAGGGGAGATTATAAGAGGGAGGATTTTCTAATTGAGAAGGGTTCCTTTTCGAGAAAGTCTTTGTGCTACAAAGGAGAGGGATTCTTTTTTTAAAATTTCTGATTGTAAAAGGGGAAAGAATAGTTTGTTTTATTTCTAGATTTAATTTGTTGTGTGGATAGAAATGATAGCCTTTTGACTATCATTTGTAATCAGAGGCCAGATGATATATATTTTAGATCTTTGTGTTTGAATATATTCATTTGAATTGTTATTGATCTTTGTGTCAATTCTGTTATCTCTGGTAAACTTTTGTCCACTAAATTGTATTTGTGTGTGCAAAGAGAACTTTGAGTTTCATGTATCACACAATTTGAAATGAATTATTTTTTTTTCCCTTCGGTTTGTTGATTAGAATACTGAACTAAGAATCTTTGTGTTCTTGGTTCGTGCTTACGTATTTGTAAATTGTCACCATCTATCCCATGTTTATGGATAGATGGTTGCTCACCTTCCATGCCTTCTAGTTAAAGGCATACCAATAATTTCATTCCTTGAATATCTTTGAGGGAGTTGTACCTCTATAAAATTCAGAGGGAAGTGATTACCAAACACTTACCCAACTGTTGTGGCTTATTTGTCTCCAAGGAAGGGCGATAGAGTTAATCTTGTGAGTATTTGTGAAGGAGACAAATCTGTTCACCAACACTTCTCTATCACCTTAGTCTCAAAGTAAAAAGTAGTAATTAGGATGCTATTGTTGTAGTATTTATTGCTTAAAATGGTGGAGGAACTAGAATTAAAATTTTAAGCAGTGACCAGTCATGTTGCCACAAATTCAAGCAAGCAGACTATCTGTAGCACTACAACCCATTCTAAGTTTTAAATAATGGTCGTTGATCTGAATTGGTGTTGATCCAATAGATGGCTTGGATTATCTTAATAAAGTTTGAATTTTGTTGGAGCTGACGTTGCATTCATTTATCCAATCATGAAGGAGAAAGTGGAAAAGAACTTTGCATGGTTGATATGGGCTATCACCAATCATTTACAAATTAGAACCAAAGGTAAATTTGAGGAAATTATGATAAAAAAAACTTTCTAAATTCTCAATGATCTATGTTGAATCTTCGCTCATGGGTCCGGGTGGAAGTTTGTCATTAATGTATGGAACCTCTTTGCAATATAGTGTCATGTTATACGTGCAAATGTAGCCTATACTAATTCAGTACAGTGCATGTGTCATCTTCAAGGATTGGGATGGGTTTGGTATGGATTGTACTCCTTGGTTCTCATAAGGAGGCAACATCTAAATTGTAAACTAAAACACAAATCTTACCAAGGGAATACTTAGTTTTTTTTTCAAACTTTTTCAAACTTCTTTTAGTTTACGATTTAGCCAATACCTCATAAGGATACTTGTACAATAGTGATGTTTATTGTACATAAGTCATGATTGATGTTCTCCTTGGTTCTTGAATCACATTTATTATCATTGATGTTGATTGTATAATTTTAAGCATAATTGTTGTCATTTTTTATTTTCAAGGTCGAAGGACCTACAAAAAATTGAGATTGAAATATTTTATATATGTAATGATAGTTTTTAATTAATAATAGAGTACTTACTTAACTACATAATATTTCCATTCCAATGAGACCAATCTTAAGTCCATGAAATAGTTTTGATTTCTTGATTTGGATAACTATTTAGTTAGGTTAATAAGGATGATGATTTCATATTATTGGGGACACTATTAATTCTTCTACTTTAAATTATTCAATTTAATAGGAAAAGAGAGACCAATTCCACTTAGAGCTAGGATGGTTAAAATTTGAAAGAATTAGATGGGTAGAATAAGGTAGGAGAGAGGTCCTCAAATAGGAACTATAAATTTTTAATGCTATATTATTCTCTTATCGGGGCTTTGTCCTAGTAGATGTTTACAGTAACACATTTTCTATCACTAAAACTAGTTTTTTGTATTTCACACCAAATTGATTGATTGTTAAGGTTCGGTGGGAATTGGTTGGTACTATTAGGGAAGCTCTAGCATTGTTGGGATTTGATTTGTCACATACCTAAAGGCAAGCTATTCCCTATGCCTCCAGAGGTTTGGTTGAGTTCTTGGTTCATCTTGAGACCTAAGGTATATATCTTGGAGAGTCTATCTATCTCCCATAGAACATTGGTCTTCTTGATAAACATTGCTATTTGTAGGTCTATGGCTCTAAAGTAAGCTTTGATAGCCATAGCATTTGTAATTGCATAGGGAGTTTTTATTCTTTTGAGTTCCCCTTGGAAATTCTTATTAAATGTAGTCAAGGGTTCATTTGGTTTCTTTCTCAAAGATGCAAACCTATGATAGAGAGTTGCAAGGTCAACATATACCCTAAACCGCCCAAGGAAATCATCTTTCAAGTCTCTCCATCTAATGTTTGAGTTAGAAAGAAGAGTGAGATGCCAATTGTATTCATTGTCTCCTAAGTAATATGGGAAAAGCCTGCACACCACATCATGGTGTTCTATGTAGTGCCTAACTGTTGCATCATTGAAGGCTTGTATGTGTTCTACAATCTTAGGTTGACCAAATTAATATTTAGTGCAAAATTTACCAGGATTCCTTAGTAAGTCATTAATTCCTCTAGGAATGGTTCCAAAGGGAGAGTGGTTTTTGTTGAAATATTTTAATGGAAAAGTTACGGAAGGTATTTTGGTTTGCTATTAGGATTGTAGCCACTTGAGAAACATGGAGAACAGATTGTATTTAATGAGGTAAGGAATTGCAAGTTTTTCCTTTTTTCTTGCTTCTCTTAGCTTGGGTAACAATTCCAAACTCAATGATTTCTTCCTTGTAAGGTGTGGATCTATATATTTGATCAATTCTTTTGGGAAAAAAGATGATATACGCTTCTATTTAGTGTTGTGTCCCTCCTACTAGCACCATTTCTATTAACGACCCTTTTCAATCACTCAACAAAAGTTAGGTGTTTCCACCTAACTTCTCTTGAAAGAGAAATAAATGTAGAAGCTAGACTTCCCTCTATGGTTGGCTCACAAAGGTGTTGAAACTACGAAGTGGGCATTAGGTTGTTCATACAAGGGGGCATGTTGGTTGTAAACAAGAAGATCATAGACTTTGCTAACTCTAAACTTTTTAAAACAAAAGGAAAAAGATCAATCAGGGTTGCAAAGAAAATGAATAACTGGTATTATGTCATTTTACATCAACTACTAAACTCAAGACAACATTAGGCACACATATCCATTAATGCATCAAATTTTCAATTGAAATACACCATGAAAAAAGGATACATGCAACTACTTGCAACTTTTCACACTTTCAAAATTAATTCTCACATGCCATTAAAATGTACAGAGTGATTCATAACTCAAAATGCTCAGAAGACAGATGTAAAACAAAGAAGAATACCATTCAATCACAAAAATAGATCCATGATAAGATGAAGCATAAATTTGTTCTTTTTATTATGTCTCCAAAATATGCTAGCATCATTGACGTAAAATTCACAATCTTCGTAAATTTGATGATCTAGACTAAGAAATGCTTGAAAATAGAGTTCTAGAATGCTATTTCCAACTTAGGACCTCAAATCTTTGACTTGTGGATCATAACAGTGGCCTCAAAATTTACATAAATAGGATAAATTTCTCTTCCATACTTCCCTTTATTCTAGGAGGTGCAGTTAACATACAAGTTACTGGCCAAATGCACTATAAGTTAACTAACCCAAAAATCAAGAAAGTTGTTCACCATTAGAGGAACATGATGTGCTATGCACCAAGACTCCTAGTCGAGTTCATTCCTTGCAAAAAGAAACACTACTAAATTGAAGTTGAAACATGTACATGCAAGAAGGAACAACACTCAACTACATTGCCTAAGGAAACTTTTGTTCTATAATAGTAGTGATTGTGAAAATGGTAGAATCCCTATGAAAGTGGATATGTAGTGATAAGTCATGACTGGGAGTTGACTAAATCTCCCTATTTTCCCTTACTTTGAAATGGAATAATGACCATCAACCCAAGCATGTGTTTAGATCATTTTCATCACGACCATCAACCCATTCTATCTAGAACTGTGTGGTCTTTAGCACACTCTTCGTTTTACCAAGTTCTTCTTCCATGGCTTACATCACCCTAGCGATCCTTCTTGTTGCAATAATCATGTCCATTCAATCACTCAACACCTTCTCATCAAATTTCTAGGTAGAACCAAAAATTCTTTGTACTAACTCATCCCACTTGGAAAGCACGATGTCAATACTTTCCAATCTTCCATCCTAAATGAGAGTAACTTATGGAGGATTCATAGGCTTGGATTCCCCTTAACAAGGGATAGTGCTACTTTATAACCTTTGTTCTATATTATTCTATGCTATTTACCTTGAAATCCAATTTCTCTAGCTAGTTGCTATGAAATTATATCCTTCATCACCTAGGATATTGGTAGTTATGATATCTTCTTCCCCCATGGCTTCTATCTCCTTCAACAAATCAATTTGGTTTTGAAATTTCTTTGATGCTCCGTCCCACCGTTTGATATCCCTAGACACTACTCCTTTTGTGGCTAATAAATCTCCATATGCTTTGAAAGAATTACTTTAAAATAATCTAAAATTACTCATTTTCTAAGCAATCCAAGAAATTGTGGCAATAGCTTTACTTTTGCATAGTATATAAAGAATTAACCTCATCTTGGGGAATGAATGTAGGTGTTGATGTACTTGTAGCCTAAGAAGTGAGAGGTGTACCAAACTCTTTAATGAATTTATCATACTAAGCTAACTTGGCCTTGAGCTCTTAGATTTTTTTATCCTTTTTAATCCTATGCTTGATTGTGCTAGTAGGTTGGTTCAATGTGGACATCTCTCCCTAGTTTGTCTATTCTCCCAATATTACATGTGATAATCAGTTGAGGCTATGTCCACCTCATCTTTGTTTGAGAGTGGAGTAGCAATGTATACTACTATTTCTCCTTGAGCATTATGGGACATGGAATAAAAATGTTGGGCTCTCTTTGACTTCTTAAGAGCCTCTACTTTCACTATCATTTCTTGAAGAAAAATCTTCAACACAATCTTATGCTTCCATGCAAAACTAGTTTGAAATTGAAGTGGTGGAGCAAGAAAATTACTACCTCCTACAGATAGTATTTCCATTTTTATTGTGGTTTGTTCCCGAGCTCCCCTATTTTCCAATTGATTTATGGTTTCTCCTTTATCTCTTGGGGGTGCACTACTTGGTGGTGACATGGATACATCACCCTCAAACCCTGTTGTCTTATCAAATTTTGCCTAAACTTTCTCTACTTCTTCCTTTCATTTCTTCTTTTCCTCTTGTAATCTTTATGTTTCTTTTCCTTTCTCATATGTTCTTGTTCTCGCAACCTATCCAATTCTTCTTTCTTTTTCCTTTCCTATTCTTAAACTTGCAATTTGTTTAGTTCTTCCCTCTTCTTTCTTTCTATCTCCTCAAGCTACAACTTATCTTAGTCCTCCATTATCTTCTTTTCTAACTCTCCTAACTACAATTTGTCAACTTCTTCCTTCTTTTTCCTTCCCCACTCTTCCAACTCTTTGATCAAGTTGTCTTGGTTCTCTAGGGTTAAATTCATGTTTGGATTATCAATGTCCTTATTTACCCCTCCTAAATCAATTATTGGATCTTCTTGATGGAAAATAGGGACCTACACATCCTAACCTTCTTCTTTATTTGAAGAAGAAAAGGTTTATGCAGCTGACACATGTTCTTCCATTTGAGGAGTTATTATCTCTAATTTTAGCTCAGTGAGATTAGAGCAACCCCTAAATTTTTTTACCTAAAATCATAGTATTTTCTCTCTAAGGTGTGCTTTATGAGGTGTAAGGCTAGTACTTGTAAGAAAGAGGTCTTTTTTCATCAATGGTTGTAGTCTTTAATTTTTGTTTTGTTAATTTTTTAAGTTTTAATTAGTTTTTGAGCCTTCTGAGTCAAAATCGGGTCTTCGAGTTGCAATTGCAAGCAAGTTACATTATAACTTGTAATCAGGTTCTAAGACCTAAATTCCAAGTTCATTTATATTTTACTTGTCATCGACCTTTATAAACCCAAATTGCAAGTTCTTTTTATTTTGATAAATCTTTAACTTTAGTTTTAATCATTGGTAAAATCAGCTCCAATGGTCGCCTTTGCAAGTAAAGTGCATGATTACTTGCAATTAAATTCTTATGACCCAATTACAAGTAAAGTCTAAAGTTTTTCATGTCAAAACAGGTTTCATAACTGATATTACAAGTTGTTTTTATTCACTTGTAAAGGTCCCTCAATCTTCTGATTACAAGTAAAAGCTTCATGTTACTTGCATTTGGGATTTAACACCTGAAATGCAAGTTCAAACTCATAAACAATTTGTAACATACCCTTCTACACTCAATTTTCACTGGAGAAATGCTATGGTTTAGGTGTTTGTTTTTCAAATGGAGTGCAACGCCTTTAGGGCCAGTTTGGCGCCTGGAATTAACTTGGAATAGGAATTATTTAATGCGAGAATAAAATAATTCACTGTTTGTGGCATTTTTTGAATTCTCGAATTAGAAAACTAATTCCCATTTTCAGCCCAATGCTTGCATTAATTAATTCCAAAAAAAACTTGGAATTCATTTTATTCCAAGAATAAGCTTTTCATGGATTCAAATTTACAACAAAATGTATAAGTTTTTCAGGTCCGTGCGTGAATGGTTAAGGGATTATAATCTTTTTTTTTTAAATATTTTTTTTAATAATTTTTTTTATAATCTTATTTTTTAAAGTTAATAATACATATTTTAATTTAAAAATATATAAGTTAAAAATACATATATATTTTAATTAAAAAACCAACAACAAAAATGATAAGTTCAAAAATTAAAAATTAAAAATTAAAATTAAAAAAATATAAAATAATCCTTATTGCAATTTCATATTATGGGATCCAAACGTAGAATTGATTATTCCAGCTTTCATTTTGAGGATTAATTAATTCGAGAATAGGTCCTTATTCTAGAATAGGCCTATTCTGGATAAGTTAATTCCATGCACCAAACAGGCCCTTAAAGGCCTATAAGCTCGGATTCACTCTTTAATAAAGCTTGTCTTATGTATTTTTTCTCTCACTTTTGCATCTGGAAGCATTAACAAGATACAATTTTTTGTGTCTTTGAACATTCCCACAAAGTTTTTTCAGTTTGTTTTTATTAGTTATGTTCTTTGTTTTGTTTATGTTTGTTTTTATCTTCTTATTTTATTTTCCTTTTTCCGACGGCTTCTTGCCTTTGAATTAGGGTTTTTAAAAATCTTTCTTATGGTTAATAGTCATTTTTAAGAGCTTTAATTTCTTTCCACTTCATTTTTAAAGACGTCTCTATGCTTTGTTTACCTTAGAAATCCTTGAGTTACAAATGCAATTTTGGTCTTTCCAAAATGTATGGATAACATCTTGCATTTATGTTTCCTACCAATCATAGATGGTTTTCATTTCTAAAATATGCAATTACATGATAGTCTTGTGCATTTAATGACTTGAAACTTACATTTCCTTTGTGAATAGTTTTCCAATGGTTTGTTTAGTCTTGAGGACTTAACGAAAATTTTTACAACAAATTTGTTTATCCTTCCAAAACTTGTAGTCGGGCCCTCAAGACCTAATTGCATATTGTAACACATTTAAAAAAAAATTCAAGCTTTTTTTCTTTCAATTTTTAAGAGCTATTTTACAATTTTTTCTTTGCAACTATGTACAAGTATTTTACTTGTGGTTGGGTCCTCAAGACCCAACTACAAGAAATGTTCTTCCTCACTTGCAATATGTCCTTAGAAACGTAAATGCGGCCTCAAATCCACTGCCAACCACTTGTAATGGGGTCTCTAGGACCTGATTATAAGTGAAATTTATACATTTCCCTTGCATATATAAAACTTAAAATTTTATTTTGTCAATGACAAGTAAATGCTCATGTGCAAGTATTTTACTTGTGGTTGGGTCCTCAAGACCCAACTACAAGAAATGTTCTTCCTCACTTGCAATATGTCCTTATAAATGTGAATGCAGCCTCAAATGAATTATCAATCACTTGTAATGGGGTCTCTAGGACCCAATTATAAGTGAAATTTACAAATTTCCCTTGTATATATAAAACTAAAAAAATTATTTTGTCAATGACAACTAAATTCTCATGTCATTCCCTACTTGTAATGTGACTTCCAAGATTCGAAATTCAACTGTGGCCTCACTTTTGTGGCATTTTCATCCTTTCCTTGTCAACCATGTTTGCACACACATTCATTTCTCGTGATAAATCAAGGCATGGATGTTGATTTGCAACATTCTCATCTTGAAGAGGGTCTCATGGATTCTCCTAAAGTGTGTGATGATGTTATAAATCTTTTGGATTTTAATCTCAATCTTGCAAATTTCTATTCGATGTTTGAAGAACTGACATCTACTCCTAATAAGAAGATGAAATATAAGTATGACAAGTACCAAAACATAATTTTACCTTCTGAAATGGTCTGTGTCATTGATGAGATCAAGAACACAAAAAATAGACATGTTGATATGTTTGATCTCCTTAAGAGAACAAAAAATTTAGAATATGACAACATGCAATTACTTCTTAACAACCACATAAATTTGGTTTCTACTTTCCCAGTGGCTTCCTTGGAACCTAAGTTTATTTTTTCTTGTGCCTCTCACTTTAATAAAGAATCAAGAATAATCAAAGAGGATGATGTTAACATTATTATTAGGCTAGATGTGGAAACTATCGATAAAATATTTAAGGCTCTTATTGCCCTAGTGCATGTTGATATCATAGTGGAAAAAATTCTTTCTCACTATCATTAGAAAAGGAAAGACTGCATGAGGCATATCAACTCTAAGTGGCTTCTAACATCTAGGACTTTTCTATCTTGACGGCCTAAGTTGTATCATGTTGACTTCATAGAGGGGATCAATGATATGATCACCCTCCTTAGTAGAATACAATCTAACATGTTTGAAGTCTAGATGTATAAGTACATAATGGTGATGAAGAAGGTGCAACAACATGTTTTATGGGGTGAAGTGATTAATGATGGTTTGTGTGAACCAATCTAGGATCTAATGTCATTCATAGATCACATGTAATCTCCAAGCAATAGATGATCAAATATCAAAATAGACGAATGGAGAGAAATCTGAAATGAGAGAAAAATAGAGATAGAAAGAGAATTTTTTAGAATACCCCCACTAAGCTATCACCGAACTTAAGAAGGTGAGAGTTGAGTACTTATTATATAGAAAAATAAAGCCATGTACAACCAAGATGTGCATTAACTCCCATTCCCCCTAAAAGGTGGGAGGTTTTACCTTCTTGGTAAATGTCAAAATAGGTGGCATAACCTCCTTACATGAAAACAAAAAGGAGTTATAAAAGGTGGAAAATAAAGCCAAATGAGGGTGAGAAACCCAACTATCCCATAATCCACTTAGGAAATGACAAAATAGTGGTTATGAGAGGTGGCACAATAAGAAAAAAGTGGGTGTGTAACTCAACTACCCATGTTTGGGAGTGAGTGACAAATATAGCTTAAGTATTTCACCACATGTCCTCATATTAACCACTCCTAATAACCTAAGAAAGGTTAAATAAAAAATGTGTAAGAAAAATGAATACCCCCTAACATATGAAAAATAGAAAACCTACACTAACATATATTACATTTCTAAGGCAATTTCCAAGCCTTTCTACCAAAGGTGGTAGGTCACTAGTGCAAGTATGGGAGTCTTATAAGCAGTTAACTTGAAGCCCAAGAGGATTCACTACGAAAGGGTGCAATATACCTTCTATAGTGAGTACATGTGTGCTTTTGATAAGACACTTAAGAAAATAAGAGTTATTGAGGTGGCCTAGAAGAAAGTAAATGAGTATATCAAATATTCATAACAAATGTAGACATGAAAGAACAAAAATGCCAACACAAAGAACACCAAGATTTATGCGAAAACCCAAACTAGGAAAAACCACGAAGAAGCTAATTCTCATGAAATGAAACATCGGTTAAGGTGACTTTTATAAAGGCTCACTGATGGTTGTGCTCATTGTAGGTTGGCTCACTATTGGTTAGGCTAACTATGCTTATAAATGCATGTGGCTAACTACCAATACAAATAAGCTCATTGTCATATAAATAGGCTCAATGCCAGGATATATTAAAAGAGATTGAATCTACCACTGAGATCACTGTCACCAACACACTGCAATACGAAAATGATATATTAGTCTACTATCGATTGCATCCATCCACATGATCATGAACACATAGGTCTCCTATAAATTGAATCATAATCACTTCACATAAAAGCAATACATTAGCCACACAAACAACTAAAATAATCACTCTAATACTACTCGATGCCATCAACCATGTTGGCCAATTTTTTTTTAAATAGGTCACACCAAAACATTATCATGGTGGTAAGGAATGAAATATGGACCACCTCAATCAATCCAACATGCCTCAAGTATAGAAACATGTTGCACCACCTCCAAAGATTTAATACCAATGGATGGGATGAACACACTACATGGTAAGTTATGGGACTGAAACATAAATGAACAGGCTCCAAATAGGACCAACCCCAAACAATCGATCCACCATATGTTGCACACAAAATAGGACCACCACCAAAAAGGAAAAGGATAAACATATAAAATACCTCCTTCAGTGAACAACTCTACCAATACACGATGGATATCGATACACATTAACTAATACAACCAAAAAAGGAAAATGCATAGGATATGTTGACATCAATGTTAACCATTAATGAAAAAAACAACAATAGCATCAACTTCACATTCTAACAATCTCCCCCTTTGTCATTGTGATGCAGGAGCATCCTGGGTGTAAGAGCAATCTTGCATCACCCAAAAATATTTCTGTTTGCTTTTCAATAAGGGCTATCTTGTGCAGAGCTGCTATTTCTGGAAACTTACTATTTTTAGTAAGTTGGTGATATGATCTCAGAATGTTTTGATTTCACAGTTGGAGGTTCATCCTAGCCATTTCAGCCTACCAATTGAGTTTCATTGCCACATCATCCTTATTGGTGAAGTTATTGAGATTTTTGGGTACAAAATCTTTTAGGTCAATTTTGAAGGCCTTAGAGGCTCCAGATTGCGATCGACCCCTGATTGACTAGCGCTAGCGCATGTTAGGCGTTGTAGATCTCGTCATGGCATTTTTGAAAAGTGGTTACAACAGAAAAATAGAGTTACGGTTAAAAAGTTATGGCCTCCAGAAGTTGGGTTACCTAAAATCATATTTTGTATTTCTTTTGAGCCAACCCTATTGTAATAATTGTGAAAAATAAATAATTCTATGTCTAGTTGGCCTAAAGGGCTAAATTTCTAGAACCTTCTCGGGCGGTGAAAATTGCCTATATAAGAAAGGTCTGTAGTGTTGTCTTAGGCAGTTCGGGATAGTTCTGGGTGGTAGATTTGGGTAATAATTCGAGGCTTTGTCCTACAAAATATTGTAAGGGAATGGCCATGTGGCTTTGCACATTGTAATTTTGAAAGTTTGTAATTCCACATTTGTGGAGATAATAAGAAACCAATTTTATGTTCTTGCATATTGTTGTTGTTTCTTTATTTCTGTTATGTGTTTGTGGTATTAAGGGGAGCACCCTTCATCAACGATGAAGGGCCACACCGCCCTTACAAACTCATAAGAAAAGAAATACCAACATGGAGACAAAGAGAAGACAAAATGCTTTACAAAGCATACATTAATACTTGAAAATCATTACAACTTGAGAGATCTTACAACATGAGAGATTTTACATCCTCCAAGCTTACAATCCAAGAGCTTACAACTTGAGAGCTTGCAATGTGAGAGCTTGAATCCCTGAGCACTTTCTTATTTCTCTTTTATCTATCTTTCTCAACTCAGATGCATTTCTTGGACTACTCCCATATATAATCTGGAATGGTGATTTACCAGTGCTCCTATTGATAGAATTATTGTATGCAAATTCTGCCTCTGGTAAAATCAAATCCCATCCCGTTGGCTTATCTCCAACCAAACATCTTAGCAAATTTCTCAAACTCCTATTCACCACCTCTGTCTGTCCATTAGTCTATAGATGATGTGATGAACTGAACTTCAAATCTGTCTTCAACTTCTTCCACAATGTATGCCAGAAATATCCAACAAACTTAGTGTCCCTATCTGAAACTATACTCTTTGGCAAACCATGTAGTCTCACCACTTCTCTGAAAAATAATTCTGCTACATGAACAACATCATTGGTCTTCTTACAGGGAACAAAAAGTGTCATCTTTGAAAATCTGTCAACTACCACAAAAATTGAATCATGTCCCCACTGTGTCCTTGGTAAACCAAGAACAAAGTCCATACTGATATCCTCCCAAGGATTCTCTGGTATAGGTAATGGCTGATACAACCCTGTATTCTGCTTCACTCCTTTCACCATCTGACATACTCTACAACTCTGTACAAACTTCTTGACATCTTGTTGCAACTGTGGCCAATAATAATTCTCACTAACCAAAGAAAGGGTTTTATCACGACCAAAATGTTTAGCCAATCCTCCGCTATGCTTCTCCTTGATGAGATTCTCCCTCATAAAACTTCTTGGAATGCACAACTGACTCCCTTTGAATAGCATATCATCCTGAATGATAAAATCCAACCACTTCATTCTGTCTAGAGTAACAGGTTCTTTACAAGCTCTCCAAGCTTCACCAAAATCAAGATCCTCTAGATACAAATTTTTGAGTTCTTTGAACCCAACCACCTCAATCTGCATCTCTATCAGCAATAGTTGCCTTCTGCTAAGTGCATCTGCAACCCTGTTAGACTTTCCACTTCTGTGTTTCAAAACAAATGTATAACTCTGCAAAAACTCAACCCATTTTAAATGCCTTTGATTCAACTTTCCTTGACTATTCAAATACTGCAAAGCTTAATGATCAGTATACAAAACAAACTCCTTAGGAAGCAGATAATGTCTCCACTTCTTCAATGCCTAAACTATAGCATAAAATTCCTGATCATAAATAGAATATTTCCTCTTGGCATCATTTAATTTCTCACTAAAATAAGTAATAGGTTTAGCTTCTTGGCTCATAACAGCTCCTATTGCAGTACCACTAGCATCACAATCTACTTGGAACACCTTATTAAAATCTAAAAGTGCTAAAATAAGTTGTTCTGTAACCTTTTGTTTCAACAGTTTAAAACTCTTATCTGCCCCATTAGTCCACTTGAACTCTTTTCTATCCCCTCTCATTGTTTCAGTCAAGGGTCCACAAATACTGCTAAAATTTATGATAAACTTTTTGTAAAAGCTAGCCAAACCATGAAAAGATCTTACCCCAGTAGCACTCCTTGGAGTAGGCCATTCAAGAATAGCCTGTACCTTCTCTGGGTCCATTTTTAGACCTTCTGCTGAAACTAAAAACCCCAAATACACTAACTCTTTCTTCACAAAACTGCACTTCTTCAAATTAATCAACAATTTCTCTTCTCTGAGCTTCTCAAACACCATACAAATATGCATCATATGCTCTTCCAATATCTTACTAAAGATCAAAATATCATCTAGGTAAATAATGAAAAACTTACCCAGAAACTCTTTCAGAACCTCGTTCATGAGCCGCATGAAAGTGCTCAGTGCATTAGTTAGCCCAAAAGGCATGACTAACCACTCATACAGTCCTTCCTTTGTCTTGAAGGCAGTCTTCCATTCATCTCCTTCTTTGATCTGAATCTGGTGATATCCAGTCTTCAGATCTATCTTTGAGAAATACACAGCCCCACTAAAACAGTCCATAATATCATCCATTCGTGGCAATGGAAACCGGTACTTGATTGTGATCTTGTTTATTGCTCTAGAATCTGTACACATCCTCCATTCTCCATTCTTCTTCGGTGCTAATATCACTGGTACAACACAGGGACTCAGACTCTCTCGAATCAACCCCTTCTACAATAACTCATGTACTTGTCTATTCAACTTTTCACTTTCTACTGGTGTCATTATGTGTGCTGCCTTATTTGGAAAACTGGCTCCTAGAGTCAAATCCATCTGATGACTAATCTTCCTTACCGATGGTAATCCATCAGGTACATTATCAGATACAATATCCTGAAACTCATTCAACAAATTTGCAACCTCTACAGGCACATCCTCTACTTCCTCCTTGCCAGCTTTTGGAATTAAAGCAAAACACACATGTTCATGCCTCATACCATCTAGGAATTTTCTTCCATCAACAAATGTTATTCTTGCATTACCACATACCTTTTCTTCGGTCTCTTTCAATGGCTTTAGCTTATGTCACACTCCATCATTTGTCAAGGAATAGGTATTTGCATGACCATCATGTACAACACACCTGTCAAACTACCACGGTCTACCCAACAACATATGACATGCATCCATAGATATGATATCACATAGTACCTCATCTTGGTACCCACCGATCTTGAACTTTACTAGGCACTATTCACTGACCATGACCTTGTGGTCATCCTGCACCCAGGCAATCCAATATAGATGTGGGTGTTTCTATCTCTTGAGCTTCAACTTTGTCACCATCTCTTTTGACACCAAATTATCAGTGCTTCCACTATCAATAATCACATCACAACATTTACCCTCACACTTGCATCTAGTGCAAAATAGGCTCCTCCTTTGTTCAGGTTCATTCTCACCACTCAGCAGGACTCTTCTGTTAATCAACGTTTCTCCTCTTTCAACATCTTCAAAATTTGAGGATCTAGCATCTTCATCTACATGTGCCACTCTGGCCTGGCCTTCATTCCTCCTATCTATCCTTCCTTGGCATTGAGGACATTCAAATGCCCTATGACCTTCTTCTCCACAGTGAAAACATGTTCCACGGAAGCCTCCTCTTCTTGAACCTTGTCATCTTCCTCTTCCTCTTTGATCTCTATTGTTTTGATCTTGGAAATGATTGGAATTGTTTTCTCTCTGAATTCGACTGCTACTGGCCTCATCCTTCTTTTTTGGATCTTCATTTTGGCCTCCATATGACCGTCCACCGGATCGTCCACTGCGACCTCTTCCATTTTGTCTGCTTTCGAACTTCTTGTTCAGCTTTTCCTCTACTTTTAGGGAAAATTGGTATGTCTCTTCAATACTGTTCATTCGAACCAAATTCAACTCCTCTTGAATCTCGGCCTCAATCCATTAAGGTAACGAGAAACTTTCTCCTTATCAGCTTCCGCATGGTCTGTTCTGATGAGGATTCGATAGAACTCCTCTGTATACTCCTGAAAAGATCTTCCTGCTTGCTTCAAACTTTGCATCTTCTTCAGAAGGTCAAGCTTCTAATCAACAGGAATGAACTGTCACTTCAATTTATCCACCATCCGATCTCATCTTGTGATTTTATCTTTCCCTCTTCTATTTCACTCCAATTGAATCTCTTGCCACCAGATCTTTGCATGACCTTTCAGTCTGGCCTTCGCAAACTTGACCCGATCAGGATCCTCAATATCTTCATACTCAAAATATTCTTCACATTCATTGATCCAGTCGATCAATTCCTCTGGGTTAAGATTTCCTGAAAATGTAGGAACCTCAATCTTAGGTCTTTTCCTGATCTTGGAAATGACCTAGAAAAGCCTTTCTTCCTCTTGATTCAAAACTTTGACTTCTCCTTCTTGATCTTCTTCTTCAGCTTCATCCTTGCTTTCGTCTTTGACATTAAGATTCATTCCTCTACGAATCTCCTCTTGCAATACTCGCACTTATCTCTATAGTTCCCTAACCTCAAGTGTTACAACACCAACTCTTCCACCACGTTCCCTTCGTGGAGGCATTTTCATGCTTCTCGCTGAAACCCTAACCATAGTCCTGGTGCAAACTATCTCACAGTTGGCAATCTGTTTACACAAAAACCTTAACCCATGGTTATGGTGCAAACTGCCTCACAATCAACAATCTATTTACACACTCAGGAACTCCTGCTCTGATACCACTTGATGAAGGGTGCTCCCCTTAGTACCACAAACACATAATAGAAATAGAGAAACAACAACAATATGCAAGAACAAAAAATTGGCTTCTTATTATCTCCACAAATGTGGAATTACAAACTTTCAAAATTACAATATGCAAAGCCACATGGGCATTCCCTTACAATATTCTGTAGGATAAAGCCTCGAATTATTACCCAGATCTACCACCCATAACTATCCCAAACTGCCTAAGACAACACTACAAACCTTTCTTATATAGGCAATTTCCACCACCCGAGAAGGTTCCAGAAATTTAGCCCTTTAGGTCGACTAGACATAGAATTATTTATTTTTCACAATTATTACAATAGGGTCGGCTCAAAAGAAATACAAAATATGATTTTAGGTAACCCAACTTCTGGAGGCCATAACTTTTTAACTGTAACTTTGTTTTTCTATTGTAACCACTTTTTGAAAATGCCATGACGAGATCTACATCTCTTGACATGCACTAGTGCTAGTCAGCTGGGGGTCGATCACGATCCAGAGCCTCTAAGACTTTCAAAATTGACCTGAAAGATTTCATACCCAAAAATCTCAATAACTTCACCAATACTGATGATGTGGCAATGAAACTCAACTGGTAGGCTGAAATGACTAGGATGAACCTCCAAATGTGAAATCAAAACATTCTAAGATCATATCACCAACTTACTAAAAATAGTAAGTTTCCATAAATAGCAGCTCTGCACAAGATAGCCCTTATTGAAAAGCAAACAGAAATATTTTTGGGTGATGCAAGATTGATCTTACACCCAAGATGCTCCTACATCACATTGATGGAAACATTCATTAATAACAAAGAAAATAACTCTCAAAAGATATCAGTGTCAAAGTTATTCAAACTTTCTTCCCCTTTGAAAATAATGAAAAAGGGCCAAATAGTCCATGTTAATAACTCAATCTTCTCTCCCTGAGAGGATGCCACTAAGCATGCAAAACATTGGACCAATTCACACACCGGTGTACCTATTGAACACTAGGAAGGGGTAGCACGACTAGCTTCCCCATGAGATACTCAAAAGTATCCTTGCACAAAGGTTTTGCGAATATGTCTTCTATTTTCTCTTTTGTAGGCACATACTTAAGCTTCACTTTGTCATCCAACACTTTCTCTCTGATAAAATGATACCTAATAGATATATACTTTATTTTGCAATGTTGTACTAGATTATTGGACATACTTATAGCACTGGTATTATCACACATAATTTAAATTGTCTCATCAAAAGCAACACATATATCCTTCAAAGTATTTTTCATCCATAATACAAGTACAACATGAGGATGTTGCAATCTATTCTGATTTAGTAGTTGATAAAGTTATAGAATCTGACTTCTTTCTTGACCAAGAAACTAACCAAGAGCCAAGAAAGTAGTCTCCTCCATTGGTACTTCTTTGATTATCCAAAACCCTACCTAATCTACATCTGTATAAGCTATTAATGTGAAATATGATCCTTTTGGATACCACAAACCAAACTCTTTTGTTCCTTTCAAATATTTGAAAATTCTCTTTACTTCCATAATATGTGATTCTTTAAGTTCTTGTTGAAATATGGCTTTCAAACATACTTCATATATGATATCTGATATGGTAGTAGTTAGGTACAACAATCCACCAATCATCGATATATACTTACTTTCATCTTCTTTTGGTGACTCATCCTCCTTAATCAACTTGCAGCCGATAACAATTGGAGTACATATCGGTTTAGAATTCTCCAACCCAATATTCTTCAATAATTTCTTAACATACTTGGATTGAGAAATAAAAATGCCTTTACTACTCTAATTTAATTACAACCCAAGAAATAAATTCAACTCACCAATAATAGACATCTCAAACTCCTTCTGCATCTCTACAAATCTCTTGCACAAATCATCCTTACCTCCTAAAATAATATCATCAACATACAAAAAAATAATCAAGATTTGATCTGAATATATCTTGCAATACAATTTACTGTCTACAAAACCTTTCTGAAACTTTTCTCTAATCAAATATCTATCTAATCTTCCATACCAAGCTCTTAGTGTCTGCTTCAAACCATACAATGCCTTCTTCAATCTACATACTACTTATGGTTCTTCTTCTAATTTGAATCCTTTTTTTTTGTTCAATGTATACCTCTTCCTTCGATTCTCCATTCAAGACTGCTAACTTGACATCTATATGATAAACCTTGAAGTCTTTATATGTTGGGTGCTAGCAAGAAGTTGAGTCCACTTTTTGGCCAAAAAAGTGGTACTGTTTTCCCTAGTTTTTAGAATTCATCCCGATTGACCTAAAAAATTTAAGCACTTAAAAATTGAATCTTTAAAAAATTCGGTAATAAGAAATGTAGTATTGAAATTCTAGTTTCTAAATATGTAATTTATATTAATACCTAAATAATGAAAATTAATTTTCACTAGGTGTTTCCAAAAACCATTGTTTAAAAGTTACTTTTTTTGACCTAAATGAAAGTATTTTTTTGAGTTCTTTTAGGATATGATTTTTAAGACACATTATATTGATGAGCATATTTGTTTGTAATTTTTTTAAATATATTATTTTCTACTATTTTTTATTGGGTGTGATTTCTGTTTTGAAAACCCCTCGTGTATGACAAACATAAGTTGACCTAAACTCATCATTTTTAAAATTTTGTTTTTTTCAAAGTGAAAACAATTGTCTATAGTTTGATGTCATATAAAAAAAATTCAAAAAAATTCAAAAAATTAGTTATTATAAAAATAATAAAACCTATTATTTCACACTTATGTACATGTTTTATAAGAAATTATTTGAAAAATAGAAAACATAGTCCAATGAAACCAAAATTTTATATTTTACATTTATGCTATCATATCTATAAGGGTTTTAATTTTGTGAGAAAATTCCATAGAAAACATCTTCCACCAAAAGTGGGTTTCGTGCGCAAAAAGTTCCCCTAAAAGTGGACTCAAATTCTTGCACTTACCTTTCTGCAAAAGCCATAAATATCTGGATCACCTCCATCTAGACAATAGGAGCATAAGTCTCATCAAATTCAATTCCTTTAATCTATGTGTAACCCTTTCATACTAACCTTGCCTTGTTTCTAATTACCTAATCATTCTCTTGCAATTTGTTTTGGTAAACCCATTTTGTGCCAATTACATTCTTATCTTTCAGTCTAGGCACAAATTCCTAGGTCTAATTCTTCTCAATTTGATCAAGTTCTTCCTTCACTTCTTTAACCAAATTCTAATCATTACATGCTTCTACAAATTTAGGCTCAATATCCAAAAGTAAACACAACAAAGCATCGTCTTGTGTTTCTCTACTTCTAGTAACAAATCCTCTGTTCTTATCACCATTTATTTGATTCTCAGAATCATTTTTTAGTACGTACCTTGGTTCCTTAGTTGTAGATGTCGGTGCCAGTTGAGTCTCTTCGTATTCATTCTTATCCTCTTGTCCTCTATCCTCTATATCAGATTCATACTCAATATGTCTCTCAAGAGTTTTTTGAAAATCCTCATCAACCTTCACATTTGCACTTTCCACAATCTTATTTAGTCTTTTTTTGTAACATCGGTAGGCTTTTATCTTTGTAGAATATCCTATAAATATGTCTTTGTTGACTCTATTGTAAAAATTTCCAAGATTATCTTCATCTTTCCAAATTTAAATTTTCCTTCCAAAGATTTTGAAATACTTAACTGTGGGTGCTCTTCCATGCCATAACCCATATGATGTCTTTCCATGTTTCCTCTAGTATAGAACTATGTTTAGTGTGTACACAAAATTATGTACTACTTCTCTCTAGTTAATTTATGGTAAAAATTCTTTCATTAACATAGCCCTTGTTTCTTCTAGAATTATCTGGTTCATGCTTTTGAATACACCATTCTATTGTGGTGTTTGTATACACTTAAAAATGACTTGATAAATTAATTAAATATTTATTATTTAATTAATATTGACTTGATGAATTAATTAAATATTTATTATTTAATTAATACTTATTTCTTCTATTATTAAATAAATTATTCACTATATCCTTTTCTTCTTATCCTAAGTCCTCTAAATTAGTCTTATTAAAGTGATTTAATTAATTAATCAATTACACAATCACTAATATGACTAAGTCCCCTAGTCCACCTCATAAGATCTAGTCACCTAACATATCACCTTGGCTAAGATGATTAATTTTTATTAATTATTAATAAGTCATTTATCATCACAAACACATGTCCTATTTTTAAGGGCTATGTGGCCTTATAATACTTAGTCTCATGACCACATGTCTTCTCCTACACTAGGTCAAAACACATTTCCTATTTCTAAGGACTTTCTCAAGACACCTCAAAGAGTCAAAGATGACTCATGGGACACTTGTACCAAGAGTCCTCATGGAGAAAAGGTCTTTCCCCCTTCTTCTTAATGGTCTTTGTGAGACACTTGACATGTTTCATTCCCTTCCACCTTCTTCTCTTCCTAGTCAATGTAGGAGGACCATCCTCCCTATTCTTCCTCTCACATTCCAACTACACCCCCTTTTCTATCAACCCCTTCAACCAAGTCAATTTCAACCCTAGGATCCTCCACCTTTCAATCTTCACCCTAGGATCTTGCCACCTAGGCTTGAGTCCTCTAAAAACTATAAAAGGAGCCTTCCTCTTCCTTTGAGAGCCTAATAGAAATAGTAATTATCAAGCATTCTAGCATCCAAGCAATCAAGTAATTCAATATCATTGTAAGCCATTTTGCATTTCATTCCATCATTTTCATAATCAAGGTTTTAGGCCATTTTGCACATAGATCATCAAATCTCCACACTTTGAGAGCATTTTGGGCAAAAGAGCTTCAATTGGAAATCTGAGAGCTCACCACATTCAAGAAATCAAAGCTAGGAGGACAATGGAGACAAGCTACATGGATAAAGGGAGGTAAAATCATTTGTTTTTGAATTCATTTAAATCCTTGTAATATTCATTGTGTTTGCATTAGATTGATTTAATAGCTTTAATTAGTTAATATCTCATTTCTAGTAGTTAGAATTCTAAATTGCATACATTTTTGGTGCCCACCGAGGGGCCTCCCCATGAAATTTAACATTTTGTTTTTGAGTTTTCTGTGTATAGTATTCTACAGGGTTTTCCAGTGCATACATACCAGATTCCTGTGCATATAACCATTTTTCCTGTGCATCCATCATAACCTGCACATACATACATTCTATTAGCGTATCCATCTTCATAGCAGCAATTAAATTTATTCCATTCTATCTTTTTCTTCTTCCTGCGCATCCATCACATTTTATGGCACTTCGATTTCTTTACATTGCACATTCACTTATTTTTGTGCATCCATACCATTTCACTACGCATTTGTTACCTTGAGATGTGCATTTGAAGATTCTGCACATTTTTTGTCTATATCTGCGTATAAATTTATTGTTTCTGCACATATTTTTAATGTTAGCTTTGAGTTTATCATTTTCATTTATTTCTGTGTTTAGCTAATCACCTTAATAGTTTTCTATTTATTTTTGTATACTTTTAGGTTGTTTTGTAGGATGATTTTGAAGACCCCTTTGAGATTATTCACTATTTGTTTGCAGGTTCCTTAGAAGACAAAAAGGGGATTCCAAAAATAAACTATAATCTTGTTTGGGCTTTAAAATAAGACATACTTTTAAATTTTGTGTGTCTTCTTTAGTTTAGCAAAGTGTCTGTTGTGTTTTTACCTTTATAGCATCTTTGTAATCCCAAAATTATAACAACGTATCCTCTCCCCTCACCATTCGTGGATCTTGGGTGTAAGAGAAACTATTATAATTTTTAGAGGGTGGTCTATGGTGGGAAAAGAGGTACTCACCCCAAGGAACAACCCAACTGGTAGTAGGATAAAGCCAAGCCCTTCCAAACCAGTATATAAAAAATACCATTGTGATTAGTCTCACAGTGGACAGGTGTGAACTCGTTATGGCAACCAAAATCTCCTCTAGTACCCGCGTGGTGTGCTAAAGTCCCTACATTTATAAGGTGAAAATATTTCTTTGGAAGGATTGGGAGAGTCCCCTTAATTGGGAATATGGCTTGATCATAACATCTGAATGGATGTCCTTACTAAAAGCTTTTGTTTAGTTGCCAAAAACCTTCTATTTGCTAGCTCAAGGGGTCACCCAAGCCCGTGAAGACACCCCACATTACTCACAGTCCATAGAAGAGATAACAGTTCTTTGGGAAGTAATGACCCATTAAATTTGAAACTTGGTGTGTGAGAGAAGTGAGTGCACTGTAAGGAGGAGCATGTGCCTCCAAGTTCCTAGGTTGTCCACTCTGGATATACGTGGCTGGATTTTATCCAAGTGGGGATTCAACAGATATTGTCCTTGCCAACCATAGGAATCGTAAGCGTGTCTATGCATTCATCTTAGATTAAATTAGAATTTAATCATCTTTGTTTTGTGTGTGTGTATATGTATTTTTCTTTTGCAAAAATCATCAGAAAACCAAAATTTTACCAAAATTTTCAAGCAAAACTATCATAAAACCAGAGTTGCGCATCCAACACATTCTCTTGTACATTTGAACAACTCTCCTATGCATTTGTCACTAACATTGCGCATCTATCAAATTCTGATGTGCACTTGTCCTATTCTGTTGTGCATAATCACAATTGTCCTGTGTATTTGTTTCTACGCATTCATCACAGAGAGCCTTTGTACGAACTTTAGAATTTTCACATTTTCTTTTTCAGAAACCCATTTTTTTCCTATTCATGATTCTGGAAACACATCTGATCCACACAACATTTTGATATCTTATTTGACCTTTTCCTTCAAAATCCATCATCATTTCATTCACCTATAATCTTCAAAATCACCAATTAGTGTTGAATTACTACCTTGGATATCAAATTTTATCTTTGTGAGTTGACTATCAAGATTTATCATCCTTAACCAAGAACTTACTTAGGTTTTATCTCTTGATTATCTTTGTCATATCATAGTGGGATCCATACCTCCTATAGACTTAGATTATCAAGTTTTATACTTATCTCAACACTTTTAGGTTCCTTTATACATCTATTTTATCAACACATATCCATTTGATTCATCAAAACCTTCATCCCATAATCATCTTTCACCTTTTCATGGTTCAAACTCGATCTCAGAAACTTAAACAACCAGTTAATCCAGAATTTGTAGACAAAATGGTAGGAGGTAGTAGTGATGAGAACCCTTGGTCCAAATTTTCTACTAAGAATACACTTGATGAAGAACCAATAGATGATGAATTGAGAGAGTCCATGCAAGACCATAGGTTCCACAAGGTCATGGAAAGACTCTTAGACTTAGACAAAGAAAGATACTTCCTGATGCTTTCTCAACAAGGAGCAAAACTACCAAATGATTTTGATGTCTCTAATCTCAAAGAACCACCTATGACTAATAATCAAGAAATCCCTAGTGGTTCTCAAGAGACACATGTTCATGGAGCTATGGAAGACAAACAACATAGTGCTTCCTATAACACTCAAGGATCTACATTATCTTTGGACCCTGTTTTACAACAAATCCAGATGCTTCAACAAAAAATTCAAGACATTCAAACTGGATCATCAACAAAGAAATATTCCTTAGATGATATATGTCCTTATCCTTTTGATAAGCATTTGGAAATGATTCCATTCCCTCCTCATTTTGAGGTACCTAAATTTTACAAATACAAAGGGAATTCAAATCCGCAAGACCACATTCGTGAGTTTTGTGCTTCTTGTATTGAAGTCACTCACAATGACACTTATCTTATGCAACTATTTCCATGTAGTGTAGGAGGACAAGCCATGGAATGGTTCTCCAAATTACCCCCAGGCATCAAATCTTTCAATGAACTTATTCACAAATTTGTGACTCATTATTCATATAACATCAAACATGAGGTCACTATGCTTGATCTTTGCAATGCACAACAAAAGAATGGAGAACGTTTCCTTACTTTTTTGCAAAGACAGCGTCAATTATTTGCCAAATATCCACAAATAATTCTTGAACAAGAAAAGATGGATATATTTGTGCATAAACTTACACAAGAGATGAGTTATAGGTTACAATTGCAATGTCCTCCAAATTTTAACAAACTCATTGAGAATGGAGTCAAAATTGAGGAAGCTATGGTTAGAAAAGGTGAGATCAAGCTCTACACTAAGGATAATGTTGGATCCTCAAGTTCTAATCCCAATAACAACAACAATGACAAATCAAAATTTTGGAATAAAAACAAAAACATTGTCAATGATGGGATTGTTGATAACCAACATGTTAAACCAATACAACCTCTTCTAAATCTCACAAGAAAAGCCAATGCTACTCAACCTACTCAAAGAAATCAAACCACAACACAGAATACCAACAATAACTCATCCAATTCAAGATTGCCTTTTATACCATGCAGAAGAACTTTTACTCCTTTAGGTGAATCTCTTGAATCTACATTAAGGAAGTTGATCACAAAGAAACTCATTGTACTTCCTGAGATCAGAGATTTTGAACCTAGGGTGAAACCTTCTTGGTGGAATGATAATCACTATTATGAATTCCATAGAGGGAAAGGTCACAAAACCAATGATTGTCAAAGACTTAAACATGTGATACAAGACTTGATAGAAAGTGTTGAAATAAGTGTTGATGGAAATACCTCAAATGAGTCACATATGGCTTTTAAAGATCCACTTCCTGAATATGAGAAAGGAAATTCCTACAATACTAAGGATGATAATCAAGCCAACTACAATACCACATCCTATAAGTATGTTAACCACATTTCTGAATGTCATCCTTCTCAGTATTATGCCAATGTAATTACTATCAAAGAAAAGTCTGAGAGTCAACTAGTTAATGTCACTACTCGAGCCCAATCCAAGGTTACTCTCCAAGGTGTCTCATCCAAACCTACCACCTCGCAAAACAAGTATGTCTAAGTTCCAAAGTCTACACCAAATATTTCCAATCAATACAATCTTTTGGATCAATTGAAGAAAACACCGGCACTGCAATTGAAACAATTGTTGTATTGTCATTGATGTCAAACCTTAACTGGTAAGATAGTTGCTATCTAAGAAAGTACTATATCTATTGGTTGATGAAAAGGATTAGGGAAAGGGAGATAACAATAGCACCTAAGGAAAGGTTGAGTTATTTGATACTTCAATGAGTACTTGATTATTTGGCACTATGATGAGATAATGTATTTTTTATCTACGTAAGAAGAAAGACTGAAGAAGTAGGCTTAATCGAGAAAAAGTGAAGAAATCTAGTTTAACCTGAGTGATGTTAGTGTCAACTGAGTGCCAGTATATTCCAAGTAAATCTAGTGTTGACCAAACATCAATTTATACCGAGTGACAAGAAATTTTCAAGCAAGACAGTGTTAGCCGAGGAAGACAGTTTGAAGAGATGACCGAGTTATACAGTGATGACCAAGGAGATGAACACGGTATTGACCGAGCATCAACAATTTACATTTGGAGGAAGAATTCATATTTCCAGCCAACACAGTTGAATTCTTAGGTTATGTAAATCGTGTTGACTTTATTAATTGATTGTATGGAGAATTTAATGCATGGTAAATCCTTTTATTATGATTTCAATGAGGAGATTGAAGATGTTTCTAGAAGGATGTATGAAGGACTTAAATGTTGGAAGGATCCGTTGGATCTGAGCTAACCTAAGATCTACGAAGGAGATTAAGAGGCAAAAGACAAATCTACCTTTCTGGAGAGGTATAAAGGAAACCTAATGGTGAGGTTACAGAGTATGTTGGTGATGTTGATGTTATTGACTGATAAGTCTAAGAAGAAGGCTGAAGGTGAAGATCAGAGTTGTGATTGCTTGAAGAAAATTCTGAGCAGATCAGTGATGGAGATGGAAATGATGCTCAGTCAGTAAATCAGCATATATGTGCAAATTGGATTTGATATCTACAAAGTGAGTTGTATACTTTATAGATCAGAAACTATTGCTACTTTCTAATCATTGTAATAGTCAAAACCCTTTAATCAAGGTTGACCTAACAGTCATTGATAAATCCTTTAATCAAGGTGGCATTCTAATGGAATGTACTCAAGTCCTCTGACTAGGCCACTCCTAACTCGGTGATTGAAATCCTTTAACAGGGTCACACCGAATAGTGTATTTGTATACCTTTAACAAGGTTGGCTTTTCACAGAGCTCACTTCAGAAGAGTGAAAATATCAGTAACATGTTACAAAGTAGTTTTTCCCAAATTGGGTTTCCACTATAAATCCTAGTGTCATACTTGTCTGAATGTTTTGATATTCTACAAGTTAAATACTATTGGACAGTGGACTGCATGTTATATGTTTTCTGCTATATGTTCTTTAGAGACCAAGTTGAGTTTCTGATTAGATATGAGTTTGTTGAAGTGTTTGAATGTTCAATTGGTACATCTGGACCTAAGAACAACTAATTCACCCCCCCTCTCTATTGCTCTAAATCATAATAATTGGTATCAGAGTTGTTGGTGCTTATAGAGAAAAAGTTTAAAGGTACTTGAAGCTAATGTTCAAGATGTATAAGAAGGAGGTACCGAAGTTGAACAAGGAGAACTTCCCTGCATGGAAAAGTCTGATGAAACTGTATCTAGATGGTATTGGTGATTCAGTGAACTACTATGTTGAACATGACTATGTTGCACCTACTGCACCTATGACTACCGAGGAGATGAAAGAAAAATAGGAACACAATCAAGCAATATTGGAGATTGCATCTACCTTAAGCTATCTTGAATTTGAGGACATCAAGCACTGTACTACTACAAACCAAATTTGGGATACTCTTGCAACCATCTATGGTGGTGATACAAATGTACTGAGGGAAAAAGTTGAAAGCTTGAGAGGTAAGTTTGATGAAATGAAAATGCAATAAGGTGAGAATATTGCTCAGTATTGTGGAAGAATCAAAGAAATAGTGAATCTTATTAGAGGAGATAATAGAATCATTGATGATGAGACTGTCATTGGAAAGGTATTGAGAACTCTACTTCCTATTTATGCTATCATAATTTTAGCAATTCAAGAATCAAGATGTAACCCTGGTAATGTTCTGACTTTGAAAAGCCTTGTTGGTAAGCTTACTGCTTTTGAACTCTCTAACTATGATAACTACAATGTTCCTAATGTTGAATATGCATTCAAGTCACAAATGGTTTTGCATAAATCTAAAAAAGATAAAGATAAATGTGTGAAAAGTGAAAGTGAAAGTGGAAGTGACAGTGACACTTCTGATGAAGAACTGGATGATCTTGAAGTACTCATGGCTAGAAGATTGAAGAGAGGAAAAGGAAAATACAAAGGTAAACTTCCTATAATCTATTTTTCATGTAATAAAGTTGGCCATATTGCTACAAGGTGTCCTGACATGAATGACAAGGATGAGGGAAGAGAAAGAAAGTACAAATATAAGAGAGATAACAAAGATCACTGAAGGTACAAAGATTACAAAGAAAAAGGTAAGAAATCTTGTTACATTGCAAAAGAAGAAACTGATAGTGACAGTGATAATTTTGATATTGAAGTAGTTTATGTTGCTATAAAAGATGATTCTGATGAGGATGAGAAAATTGCACTTATTTCTTATGTGAGTAAAGGTGATAAATGGATTATTGATAATGGTTTCTCACATCACATGATTGGTGATAAAAGTAAATTTGAAACCCTAGATCATTACAAAGGTAGAAGTGTTAAGTCTGGTAATGATGCACCATGTCCTATGAGAGGTAAAGGATCAATTAAGCTAAATGATAAGATCACTTGTGAAAATGCCTATTGGGTTGAAGGTCTTAACTATAATTTATTGAGTGTTGCACATCTTAATATCACTAGTTACCAAGTGGAATTTCATCATAGAAAGGCTAAAATATTTGATGCTACTGGTGAAGTGATTGGAAGTGGTGAACATACTAGAGGTAATTTGTTCTATCTAGATCTATCTAAACAGACATGTTTGTTTTCACAATTTGATGATGTATGGTTATGGCATAAGAGGCTATGTCATGTTAAATTTGACAATCTGGTAAGTATTAGTAAAAATAATAAAGTTAGAGGTTTGTCGAGATTGAAGAAACCTGATAATGTGATGTGTAAACAATGTCAATTGGGAAAAATGAAAAAGTCTAGTTTCAAGAGCAAGACATTTACTTCTGAGAAAATTTTCGATTTGGTTCATATTGACCTTTGTGGACCTATGGGAATACAAAGCTATTGTGGTGCTAAGTATTTTATTATGTTTGTTGATGATTACACTAGAATGATGATTGTAATATTTTTGAAAGAAAAATATGATGCATTTTAGTTGTTTAAGTGGTATTTGGTGAAGGTTGAAAAAGAGATAGGTAGAAGTCTGAAATGTCTGAGATCTGATCGAGGTGGAGAGTTTATATCAAATGAGTTCAATCTGTTCTACAATGATAGAGGAATCAAGAGACATATGTCTAGACCTAGAACACCTCCACAGAATGGTATAGCTGAGAGGAGAAATATATCTATTATGGATTGTGCAAGGACACTAATGATTGAGAAGAATGTTGCACAAAAATACTGGAGAGAAGCTATAAGTACAGTTGTTTATACCTTAAACTGAGTACAAATCAAGAAAGGTACAAATGTTACACCCTATGAATTATGGCATTGATATGCACCTAATGTGAAATACTTTAGAATCTTTGGGAGTAAATGCTATATACTGACAATAGAAATGGAAAGTTTGATGCTAAAAGTGATGAAGGCATATTTCTAGGATATTCCACTAAGAGTAAAGCTTATAAGTGTTTGAATTCTAACACTAAAAAAATTATGGAAAGTACAAATGTGAGAGTTGACAAATATGCAAAGAAAAATGAACAAGAAAGTAATAAAGAACATGAAGACTATAGATCTTTTGTCTATATGGAAGAAGGAGAGGTAAGTAACACACCTGCACTAGATGTAGAGTCTCGGGTAAGCAATGTCGAGCATCAGGAGGATGCTACTGAGCATCAGGAGGATGTTGTCGAGCATTCAGAAGTAGAATCTGATAATTTTCATGATGAACCTAAGAAGAGATCTAAACCTACATTGGCATAGTATGTGAGAAGACATCATAAGCCTGAACAAATCATTGAAGATAAAGAATCTGGAGTCTTGACTAGAAGTAAGTTGAAAGACCCTACATGTTTATTGTGTGAGTTTGAGCCTAAGACAGTAAAAGATGCTTTGGAGAATGAAGAGTGGATTCAAGCTATGAATGAAGACTGGATTCAAGCTATGAATGAAGAAATAGATCAAATTGAAAAGAATGATACTTGGAATCTAGTGCTAAGACCAGAAAATAAGAATATTATTGGAACAAAATGGGTATTTAGAAATAAGCTCAATGAACATGGACAAGTCACAAGGAACAAGGCAAGACTAGTATGCAAAGGTTATGCACAAGAAGAAGGAATAGACTATGGGGAAACATTTTCCCCTGTAGCAAGATTAGGAGTGAGAACTCTACTTGCATATGCTACTTACAGAGATTTAAGGTATACCAAATGGTTGTCAAATCTGCATTTGTAAATGGTATATTAGAAGAAGAGGTATATATTGAACAACCTGAAGGATTTTTTGATCCAGACAAGAAAAACATGGTTTGCAAACTTAAAAAAGCACTATATGGATTGAAACAAGCCCCTAGAGCATGGTATGAGAAGCTGTACAATTATTTGATCAAGATTGGATTTGCAAGGACAAATGACAATAGCAATCTGTACATGAAAGTTGAAGAAGGTAAAGGGATTTTGTTAACAAAAATTTTGGTAGATGATATTATATTTGGTGGACAAGATGCCCTATGTCAGAAATTTTTAAATGAAATGCAAACTGAATTTGAGATGTTTATGTTTGGTGAGATCAAATTCTTTGTTGGTTTACAAATCTATCAGATGGAGAAAGGTATCTTCATAACACAATCTAAATATGTCAAAGAGATACTGAAAACTTTTGGAATTGAGGATTCAAGGCTAGTGAGTACTCCTCTGGCTACTGGAAAAAAATTATCTAAGATTGATGATACTGCTGAAGTGAATCAAACCCTATACATATCCATGATTGGAAAGCTACAATATGTTGTTCACAGCAGACCAGATATTTCTCTAGCAGTTGGGATTGTGGCAAGATTCCCTACCAATCCTAAGGAAAATCATATGATGGTTGTGAAAAGAATACTAAGATATCTGAAAGGGACAAAAGAGTATGGATTGTACTAAAAGAGAAATGAGAAATTTGAACTAAGAGTCTACACTGATGTTGATTGGGTAGGAAATGTTGATGATAAGAAAAGTACAAGTGGAGGAGCTTTCTTTCTTGAACACAGATTAGTCTCCTGGACAAGCAAGAAACAAAATTGCATTTCCCAATCTACAACAGAAGCTGAGTATGTGGCAACTGTAGTGTGTTAGAATAACTAAGAGGGGGTTGACTTATTTAGATCAGTTATCCTACAGTCCCAAATACAAAGATGTAACACTCAAAACAATTTCAATAAATTTTGCAACTCGGTAACATAAACTATTAAACGGTTTGTGCCTTTTACCAATTACCAGTTAATTAACTCGCTGTGATTACCAACCAAATCAAATATGCACTATGTAAAGTATGAAAATAAAAAAATCATCACAAAAACACATAACACAATGATTTGACGTGGAAACCCTACTAAGGGAAAAACCACATGGGATCGGTAACCCAAAATAATTTTCACTCTTCTGAAGTGAGCTCGGTGAAGAGCCAACCCTGTTAAAGGTTACAAACACACTGTTAGGTGTGACCTTGTTAGAGGATTTAAGACTAATAGTTATATTTCAACTAGCATTCACTATGGGGTCAATAAGATAACAATGTACATTCCTTGAATGACATAGGGGCATAACATAAGACGGTTAAGTCCACTCGGTTAGGAGATTTTTTGTATTAATGGTTAAACTGAAACAGTAGTTGATCTGATTACAATACAACTCAATATGCAGATGTTTAGATCTATTATAAGCCTATACAAATCCTCTGATCAATATTTCAATTCACTTCCTTAACTTACTTTCACTCGGTAATAGTTCTTTGACGCTCGGCACTGTTTTGCAGTTTGGTTCTCCTTCAACCAGTCTGATCAAGCATCCATGAAACTATATTCACCTGAAATCTCTGTAGTCTTCTTTCTTCTAGCATGTTTCAATAAAGAAACTCATATCTCTTATATAGATAGATAAACCATTTTCATATCAACCATCAGATTTTGCTGCTTATTCTCCTTCATTGATTTTGCCTCTTAAACCTTCCTTGGCAATTGTGTCAATAACACATTTCAATTCCATCCTTTAGATCTTCTTTGAATTTTTTCAGTCATGGATCTCATAAAAACTTTATCCTCAATCTCGAAATCATAACCATTTCCAACTCATCATTTTATGTCAACTAAACTAAGCATTTAATACTTTCATCCATACTTGATTAACAAAGAAATGTGTCTATGAATACAAGCTCGATTAATACTATCACTTGGTATACACTACACTGGCTCGGTGTATACTGAAGTCTTCATTAATCGACCACATTGTCTTGTACAATTTTGCTTCCTTCTTCATTATATATTAATGCAACATAATCAAGTCAATAATATGAAATCATAGACTCATCAACAAGTTACCCAAAGTATTCCTTATCCTCATCTATCATATCCATCTTTCTCCATGTAGATATCTCAATTCTTCATCTTTTCTCTCTTTTTACAAATGTTCAAATGTTTGTAACTTACATGATAAGTACTGTCAAAACTAGTTGACATCAATGACAACATAATGACCAATTTAATTATCTTACATATCATTTCAGTAACTCGATGATCTCTAATCATTGATCCTCAAGTCATTCAGGTATTCAATCAGTTGTAGTTCATCAATCTCTCCCTTTGGCATTGATGGCAACACAAGCAATATGAAAAAAATTCCATACACATACCAAACATGTATTCTACAACTATGTAAGTAAATGATGTATCTTGGTAAGCTCTCCCTAGCTTGATATTTAATATGTTTAATCACTACGTTACATAACAACATTACAAGTGCAAACTCTCCTTTATGGATTTGATCTTTTCAGCTCTCAGATTCCTTCTGTTCTCAGCAACAAATCTCTCCCTTACTTTTGTAGATTATCTCTCCCTTAGATGTTTCATATTTGAGCCTTCTCTCCCTTTGACAACAATGCCAAAGAAAAACATAAAACATACAACTCTGCGATAGCCAAGTAACTCTCTGTTGTTCGGTGCAGACAATGTATCTATGTTTACTGATATGAAAATTCTCTGTTCTAGATCCTCAAATCTTTCACAACCTTAGACATAATCCAAAGTGTGAGCTATGTTGCATCAACATGAATGATCTTTTGATACTAATAGGCTGATGTAACCTCTAGATCACATTAGTGACCGGTAGACAGGGGACGGACCCCAAGTCTAGTCCTCAAGTATTCAAAAGTGTCCTTCAGTAGAGGCTTGGTAAAAATATCACCAAGTTGCTCCTTTGATGTAACATATTCTAGTTTGACTTACTTCTCTTGTACTTGTTCTCTTAAGTAGTGATACTTAATTGATATATGCTTTGTCTTTGAATGCATTACAATATTCTTAGAAATATTTATAGCACTAGTATTGTCACAGTATATAATCACTGGCTCAGTGATTACCTCATTCATTCCTTCCAACACTTATTTGATATAAGCAATGTTTGAATAGTTTATAGCAACAACAACATACTCTGCTTTAGTAGTAGACTGAGAAATACAAGGTTGTTTCTTACTTGTCCAAGTTACAAGTCTTTCACCAAAGAAAAATGCTCCTCTGGTTGTGCTCTTTCTATCATCTATATTTCTAGCCCAATCTGCGTTAGTGTAAACTCTTAGTTCAAATTTTCCTTCCTTAGGATACCATAAACCATAATCCTCTATTTTCTTTACGTATCTCAAGATTTTTTTCACTGCAACCATATGTGAATCCTTTGGATTGGAAGAAAATCTAGCTACAATCCCCACTGCATGTGCAATATCAGGCCTACTGTGTACTACATACATTAGTTTCCCAATCATAGATCAATACAATGTCTTATTTACCTCTGTAGATTCATCATATTTTGTTAATTTTTAGCCTGTAACCATCGGTGTTCCTACTAGTTTAGCATCTTCCATGCCAAATGTTCTCAATACTTCCTTAATGTACTTTGATTATGTGATGAAAATTCCATCATTTTGTTGAATAACCTACAAGCCTAGAAAGAATTTAATCTCTCCAAACATTGACATTTCAAATTCCATTCTCATCTCATCAACAAAAGATTTACAAACATGATCTTGTCCTCCAAAGATTATATCAGATCCACAAATATTTCAGCAATTAAAATAGTATCATTAGATCCTCCTTTCATGTACAAATTGTTATTTTTATCAGTTCTTACAAAACCAATACTTAAAATATAAGTATGTAACCTTTCATACCATGATCTCGGTGCTTTCTTTAATCCATATAAAGCTTTGTGCAGTCTACATACCATGTCTTTCTGATTCGGATCAACAAATCCTTCTGATTATTCTATGTAGACCTCCTCCTGTAGTATTCCATTCAAAAAAGTTGACTTAACATCCATTTGATAGACTTAAAAAATTTTATGTGTAGCATATGCAAGTAACATGCGAACTCCTTCCAGTATAGCAACAGGTGCAAAAGTTTCACCATAATCAATACCTTCTTCTTGTGCATATCCCTTGCAAACAAGTCTAGCTTTATTCCTTGTAACCTCTCCATTTTCATTCAACTTATTTCTAAAAATCAATTTAGTACCAATAAAAATTTTATCTTTTGGTCTAGGTACTAAAGTCCATGTCTTATTTTTCTCAATTTGTTCAATCTCTTCATTCATAGCATTGATCCATTCATCATTCTCAAGTGCAACCTTAACATTCTTTGGTTCAAACTCACAAACTAAGCATACATTTTGTCTTAACTTAATTCTTGTCATCATCCCTGCTTACCTATCTCCAAGGATTTGATTCTCAGGATGATGTCTTCTGACAAATCTTGCTAGCACTTGATCTCTTCTTTGTTCTTAATTCTTTTCAAGTTCATTTCTTTTCTCGACCTAGCTTCTTCTTGATCCTCAATTTCCCTTCGTTGTTCCTCAGTGTTATTTTCCCGATGCTCGGTTGACTCAGCCTATAGCTTTGGTAGGTACTCTGGATGTTCAACATAAGAAAATATACCATAGTCGTATGGCTCCTTATTGCTTTCTTCATCATTTTTATCAGCAAATTCATCAACTCTAACATTAGCACTTTCAATCATCTTATTAGTAACCTTATTCAAACACTTGTAAGCTTTACTTTTAGTAGAATATCCAAGAAATATTCCCTCATCCCCTTTAGAGTCAAATTTCATGTTCCTATCATCTTTCAGAATAAAACATTTTCTACCAAAAATTCTGAAGTAACTTACACTCGGTGTGTATCCAAACCATAACTCGTAGGGTGTCTTATTTGTGTCTTTCTTTAATTGAACTTAGTTCAGGACATATACAGTTGTACTAACTGCTTCTCTCCAATACATCTATGCAACATTTTTCTCTATCATTAGTGTTCTTGCACAATCAACAATAGATATATTTCTCCTTTCAGCAATCCCATTCTACTACGGTGTTCTAGGTGTAGAAACCTATCTTTTGATGCCATGCTCATTACAATAGTTAGTGAATTCATCAGAAATAAACTTGCCACCTCTATCAGACCTCAAGAATTTCAGTTCTTTTCCGGTTTCTTTTTCTACTTTTGCCTTGTACCATTTAAACATTCTAAATGCCTCAGATTTCTCTTTTAAAAACATGACAATCATCAATCTAGTATAATCATCAACAAACAAAATAAAGTATCTATCTCCATAGTAGCTTTGTGTTCTCATGGGACCACATAGGTCGGTGTGAACTAACTCCAAGATTCTTTTTTTTTAATAGTCTTTACTTTCAAAACTAGATTTTTTCATCTTCCCTTTTTGACATTCATGACACATAACATGATCAAGTTTAGTTAGGCTAGGCAATCCTCTAACTTTTATTTTTCTACTCATCTTAATCATGTTATCAAAATTTACATGACATAACCTTTTATGCCATAACCGTGCATCTTCATTTTTCACCAGTAAACAAGAAGTCTCGGCATTTTCAAGATAAAATAAGTTACCTTTTGATTGTCCTCCTGTTTTGACAAGCTTTCCACTTTCATCATAGATTCTCACCTTCTTTCTTTCAAATGTCACTTGGTGACCTGAGTTTTTAAGCTGTGCTACACTTAGCAAATTGTAATTTAGTCCTTTTACCCAATAAGCATTATCACATCTGATTTTATCATTTATCAATAAAGATCCTTTTCCTTTAACCATGTAAGGTGTATCATTATCCATTTTTACTAATCCTCCATTATAATGCTCAAGATTATCAAAATTATCTTCATCACCAGTCATGTGATGTGTACAACCACTATCAATGATCCAAGTATCATTTTTACTAACTTTTGAAATGAGTGTTGTTTCTACATACCTTTCCTCCTCTTCAGAATCATCTTTCATTGCAAAAAACACTACCTCAACATCATCATTAGTGTCGGTGTCAGTGTCCTCATCTTCAACCAAATAACATTCCTTTTTTCCCTTATCTTTTTCATCTCAGTTATTTTTGTTGTAGTATCAATAACCTCTGTTATTTCTTCTTCCATAGCTTCCATCACCTAATCGGTCTTTGTCTTTATCTTCCCCTTTCCTATTCAGGCATCTAGCAACAATATGGCCAACTTCTTTACAATTAAAACAAGCTAAAGGTAATTTTCACTTATATCTACCTTTACCTTTAGGTAGTCGTCGGGCCATAAGAGCTTCAAGTTCATCAAGCTCGTCATCAATATTACTATCACTGTCATTCCTTATATTATGTCTACTGCTAGATTTATCGATCTTCAGAGAAGACATAAAAGAAGACTCAACAGATGGTACAACACTATTATAAAAATTGCTCAAATCAAAGGTTGTTAGCTTACCAATCAGAATATCAAGAGTAAGAGTGCTACCAAGTGTAGACCTCATTTCATGTATAGCAGATATTCTGATTGCATATGCAGGCAACAAGGTTCTTAGAATCTTACTTACCACTGTATCTTCATCAATGACACCACCAGCTCCTTGGATAGCATTGAATACCTCTTTGATTTGGTTTGAGTACTATACTATGTTTTCTCCTTCCTTCATTTTCATATCATAAAACCTACCTCTTAAGCTTTTAGCTCTGGCTCTCTTTACATTTGCATCACCACCATAGACTAGAGCAAGTTTATCCCACATTTTCTTTGCAGTAGTGCAAGTTTTGACATCCTCAAATTCAGCATCAGATAGAGCAGCATCAATCTCTATCATAGTAATGTTGTGTTCATGTCCATCTCTCAACTGATCAAGAGTTAAACATCTAATCAATGGTTGTATGTAGCCATTGTCCAGTAAGGTTATATTAGAATCACCGATTCCAGATATGTGAAGTCTCATGCAGCTTTGCCATATAATAAAATTGTCCTTATTCAGCTTCGACACTTCCCTCTTATACATCTTGTAATCTTTCTGTTGAAGTCCTTAAAACTTTGTTCCAAGAAACCAATGTGCTCTGATACAAATTTTTAGAATAACTAAGAGGGGGGTGAATTAGTTAGATCAGTTATCCTACAGTCCCAAATACAAAGATGTAACACTCAAAACAATTTCAACAAATTCTACAACTTGGTAACATAAACTATTAAACTATCTGTGCCTTTTACCAATTACCAGTTAATTAACTCACTATGATTACTGACCAAATCAAATATGTAGTATGTAAAGTATGACAATAAAAAAATCATCACATAAACACATAACACAATAATTTAACATGGAAACCCTGCTAAGGGAAAAACCACCTGGGACCGGTAACCCAAAATAATTTTCACTCTTCTGAAGTGAGCTCAGTGAAGAGCCAACCCTGTTAAAGGTTACAAACACACTGTTAGGTGTGACCTTGTTAGAGGATTTAAGACTAATAGTTAACTTTTGACTAGCATTCACTATGGGGTCAATAAGATAACAATGTACATTCCTTGAATGACATAGGGGCATAACATAAGATGATTAAGTCCACTCAGTTAGGAGATTTTTTGTATCAATGGTTAAACTGAAACAGTAGTTGATCTGATTACAATACAACTCAATTTGCAGATGTTTAGATCTATTCTAAGCCCATACAAATCCTCTGATCAATATTTCAATTCACTTCCTTAACTTACTTTCACTTCGTAATAGCTCTCTGACGCTCGGTACTATTCTGCAATTTGGTTCTCCTTCAACCAGTCTGATCAAGCATGCATGAAACTGTATTCGCATGAAATCTTTGTAGTTCTCTTTCTTCCGGCATGTTTCAATAAAGAAACTCATATCTCTTATATAAATAGATAAACCATTTTCATATCAACCATCATATTTTTCCACTTGTTCTCCTTCGTTGATTTTGCCTCTTAAACCTTCCTTGACAGTTGTGTCAATAACACATTTCAATTCCATCCCTTAGATCTTCTTCAAATTTTATCAATCATGGATCTCATAACAAACTTTATCCTCAATCTCGAAATCATAACCATTTCCAGCTCATCATTTTTTGTCGGCTAAACTAAGTATTTAATACTTTCATCCATACTCGGTTAACAAAGAAATGTGTTAGCGAATACAAGCTCAATTAATATTGTTGCTCGGTATACACTACACTGGCTCGGTGTATACTGAAGTCTTCATTTACCGACCACATTGTCTTGTACAATTTTGCTTCCTTCTTCATAATAGATTAATGCAACATAATCAAGTCAACAATATGAAATCATAGACTCATCAACAAGTTACCCAAAGTATTCCTTATCCTCATCTATCATATCCATCTTTCTCCATGTAGATATCTTAGTTCTTCATCTTTTCTCTCTTTTTACAGATGTTCAAATGTTTGTAGCTTACATGATAAGTACTGTCAAAACTAGTTGACATCAATGGCAACATAATGATTGATTTAATTATCTTACATATCATTTCAGTAACTCGATGATCTCTAATAATTGATCTTCAAGTCATTCAGGTATTCAATCAGTTGTAGTTCATCACAGTGAACTTTTCAAATCTAGTATGGATCAAGCAATTATTGAAGGGAATTAAAGAGGAAATTACTGAACATTTTGTTATCTTCTGTGATAACCCTAGTGCCATTAACATATCAAAGAATCTTGTAATGCATACAAAGACCAAACACATTGTAATTAAGTATCATTACTTAAGAGAATTGGTCTAGGAGAAAGAAGTGAGAATGGAATATGTGAACACAAAGGAACAACTAGCAGACATATTCAAAAAAGCTTTACCTAAGGATGCTCATGAATATCTAAGAGGTAAATTAGGGGTGCTTCCCCTAACTAAGGCTTCCTAGTCAAGCTAGGAGTACTGCATCAAATATGTTGCACAGAATATCTAACAGATTGATGCAGGAAAGGTCACACTTTAGGAGCTGCCTAGAGTTGTGAAAAGAACAACAAAGCTAATAATCAGTCATAAGCAAGATGACAGAGGGAGAAATATTGTTACTGAACTGACAAGATGACATTTAAATATGAAGATGTAAGTTCTAGTTGTTGCTTTGGCATTTTTTTCAAAGAGGGAGAGATTTTAGAGATGAATGAGATGAATACACATCAAGCACATCAAGAGGATATAATCAAAGAGGGAGAGACACAGAAAAGATTCAGAGGGAGTTACTATGTAAATGGTCAAGTAAGGCTAAGTTATTGAGAATTAGAATGAAGCTAAGGATATTATAAATATTTATGATACAATGACAAAGTTTGGATTGGTTGGTAAATCATGTGGTATTCATGTGGTGTTGCCATCAATGCCAAAGAAGGAGATTGTTGGAAACTGCAATTGAAACAATTGTTGTATTGTCATTGATGTCAAACATTAACTAGTAAGATAGTTGCTATCTAAGAAAGTACTATATCTATTGGTTGATGAAAAGGATTAGGGAAAGGGAGATAACAATAGCACCTAAGGAAAGGTTGAGTTATTTTATACTTCAATGAGTACTTGATTATTTGGCACTATGATGAGATAATGTATTATTTATCTAAGTAAGAAGAAAGACTGAAGAAGTAGGCTTAACTGAGCAAAAGTGAAGAAATCTAGTTTAAGCTGAGTGATTTTAGTGTCAACCGAGCGCCGGTATATGCTGAGTAAATCTAGTGTTGACCGAACATCAGTTTATACCGAGCGATAGGAAATTACCGAGCAAGACAGTGTTAGCTGAGGAAGATAGTTTGAAGAGATGACTGAGTTATATAGTGATGATCGAGGAGATGAACACGGTATTGACCGAGTGTCAGCAATTTACATTTGAAGGAAGAATTCAGATTTCTAGTTGACATAGTTGAATTCTTAGGTTATGTAAATCATGTTGACTTTATTAATTGATTGTATGGAGAATTTAATGCATGGTAAATCATTTTATTATGATTTCAATGAGGAGATTGAAGATGTTTCTAGAAGGATGTATGAAAGACTTAAATGTTGGAAGGATCTGTTGGATCTGACCTAACCTAAGATCTATGAAGGAGATTTTAAGAGGCAAAAGATAGATCTACCTTTTTGGAGAGGTATAAAGGAAACCTAATGGTGAGGTTACAAAGTATCCTGGTGATGTTGATTTTATTGACTAATAAGTCTAAGAAGAAGGCTGAAGGTGAAGATCAGAGTTGTGATTTCTTGAAGTGAATTATGAGTAGATCAGTGATGGAGATGGAAATGATACTCAATTAGTAAATTAGCATATATGTGTGAATTGGATTTGATATCTGTAAAGTGAGTTGTATGTTTTATAGAACAAAAAATACTGCTAGTTTCTAATCATTGTAACAGTCAAAATCCTTTAATCAAGGTTGACCTAACAGTCATTGATAAATCCTTTAATCAAGGTGGCATTTTAATGGAATGTACTCAAGTCCTCTTACCAGGCCACTCCTAGCAGGGTGATTGAAATCCTTTAATAGGGTCACAACTAATAGTGTGTTTGTATACCTTTAACAAGGTTGGCTTTTCACAGACCTCAGTTCAAAAGAGTGAAAATATCAATAAAAGGTTACAAAGTGGTTTTTCCCAAATTGGATTTCCACTATAAATCCTGGTGTCATACTTGTCTGAATGTTTTGTTATGAATGTCTTGATATTCTGCAAGTTAAATACTATTGGATAGTGGACTGCATGTTATATGTTTTCTGATATATGTTCTTTAGAGACCAATTTGAGTTTCTGATTAGATCTGATTTTGTTGAAGTGTTTGAATGTTCAATTGGTACATCTGGACCTAAGAACAACTGATTCACCCCCACTCTCTATTGTTCTAAATCATATTAACAATCCAAACCTACCACCTCGCAAAACAAGTCTATCTTGTTAGGAATAAGGTGTCTCAACCTTGGATAATTCCTATTCTTATTATTTGTTTTGTAAAATGTATTTCTTGCAAATAATGTAATTAAGTGTGAGTGTACATATCTAGTTGGCATGTTGATGTGTCACTCCACTTGATGTGTCGGCATCTTGAATTGTGTGTAAGGAGATCATGGCTGAAATGATTATGACGGATTCTTATGACATGTAAGAGCTATGTCTAGGAGATTCAATGACGGGTGAAGACATGTGAAAACTGATAGATTTGAGTACTATACACTCTTCCCCAATCGTGGGGTTCGGGGCATCACCCCCCAAAAAAAAATTTGGGTTCCTATTTTCTCGAAGAATGGTAAAACCCTAATACGGTTATCTTTGGAAGTTGCCCTAAAAAGGAAGCGCATGATATAAGCATTTTTTAGGGTTGCGAAGATAGGAGAATTTATTGTATTGTTGGAACATTTTTATGCTACCGCAATTTGTCTTCAAGAGTTGGAAAATCTTCTGAAAGAACTTGCATTGCAAGTGTATTGTAAACTGTAATAGTTTTGAGTAATACATTGTGCAGGTTTTGGAGTGCTGGGGTTTTTACCAAAAGGTCTCCCCAGGGTAAATCATTGTGTCATTCTCTATTTTTTGTATGCATGGTATATGGCTTCAATATCATTGTTAAAGTAGTTAACGAATCTGAAATTGTAAGGATTTAAAAGAATTTGCACAATACTTTCCTTTAGAGATTAGTGTAGGAAGTTGTTTCTGCACCTGAGTTTCCTTACATGTCTATGTTCCAAAGTCTACACCAAATATTTCCAATCAATACAATCTTTTGGATCAATTGAAGAAAACTCCAGCCCAAATATCTATACTAGAGCTTTTGCATCTGTCACCATCCCATAAGGATATTCTTGAGAAAGCTCTCCTAGAAACTCATGTCCCTACAAATCTAGATCAAGCCCAATTCCAAGCTATGGTGGGACATTTGAGACCTCCACATTACCTATCTTTTACTGAGCATGATGATCTATCCATTAAGAAACCACATAATGCTCCACTCCATATATAATTGCTTGTACAAAATCATAAAATCAAAAGAGTACTAATAGATGCAGGAGCTGGTTTGAATATATGCACTTTGAAACTAGTCCTTGCATTGGGATTTTCTAAAAATGTTGTAGATCCAAAGAAGAAAAATGCAATCAAAGCTTATGATGAGGAAGAGAGGTCATCTAAGGGATCTATGGTTCTTCCTATCAAAGTAGGTCCTCTAGTCAAAGATGTTCTTTGTCAAGTTATTTATATAGAACTCACATATAATATTCTTTTGGGAAGACCTTGGATTCATTATATGCAAGTTGTGCCCTTGACTTATCATCAATGTTTGAAATTTCCTCACAATGGTCAAGAAATAACTATCAAATGAGATCCAAATCCTTTTCATTATCATAACACTATGAAGGTAGCACCTTAGTCTTTGGTACCTTATAATCATGTTGGATCTTCTACAACAACACCCATTGATCCAAGTACTGTAGCATCGACATCTAAATCCAGTGGCATCAAAATAGACATAAACAAACAAAGTATGGGAGAATAAAATTTGGGTCAAACCTTTTGTATCACAGAGTTACCCTTATCTCCTAAATCATATGAAAAATCCTTGATTATCAAACAACAATCAGAAGCTCCTTCCACACCTGTTTATGGTACATTTATAAGTGGGGGCACTATATCAAAAGAAGTAGCTAAGAGTAATGCTAATCATTTTCTTAAACAATATAAGGATGAAGAAGATGTAAAACATGAATATATATCACCTAATGTATATGGTAAGGGATATACTTTGTTATAAAAGATGGGATATCAAGGTAGTGGACCTATAGGGTTGCAGAGAGACGGTGTCATAAAACCTATTTTGAAAAATCCAAATTATCAAAGAGACACAATGGGATTAGGTTATAAAGGAGAAGGACCAAAGGAGCCTAAAGGTAAAGAAAAGATCACATCTTTCAATTAAGTCTCTCAAACCCTTGAATTAGGTTTCCAAAAAGATGGTAAGTATGTGGATAAGGAAAAGCAGAGGATAGCAACATAAATCATTAATAGACTTACGGATAATCAAGGACAAGATGATGATTCTGACTCTAATGATTATGAATGGGATTCATTATCTGACAATACTAAAGAAATAGGATTTGATGGTGTTCATACCTATAGTGATGATTACCATGAGGGGGAGAATTCAAGGATTGTATCACTAGGATTAGACCCACATAATACTACTCTTGACAATTGTGAGGAAAGTGAGGATTATCTTGTGATAGACAACTTGAATGAGAGTATGGAAATAGACCTTGCTAATACAATCATAAACCTTGAAAATTTCTCTATAAATACCATTACAACCTTTTAAATTAACCCAAATGATTCGATATCCCTTGTTCATCTTGAGCTTATAGATTGGGATTATCCCAATAATCTGTAACTTAATGTTTTCCATAATGATGATGCAATTATTGACTATCTTGGAATCAGAGATCATCTACCACCAGGAGATCATAAGTCAGGATTTCCAATAGAACTCAACGACATGGCTTATTTTGGAGAGTGTTCCAATCCTTTCAGTCGTAAAAATGTAAAAATAATAAATAGATCTAATGGTGAAAACCACTCAGTGGCAGTGTTAGATCTAAAAAAAGTAAAAATAAAAGATGTATCTAAGGGTGAAAACCTCTCTGAGGCACCTGAAGATGGAAGGATTGACACTCTCCCCAATTATATGTATCGAGAGTAATTTGCAATACTTATTGAGACAACATTGCCTCTCAACATTGGAACAAAGGAGTCCCCATGTATTCTTCGAGTAGAGACATCTTTAACAAAGTCAAAAAGGGAAGCCTTTTCACAATTTTTCAAGGAAAGACAAGTCAACTTCACTTGGTCTTATGCAAATATGCCAGAACTAGATCCTAATCTTATTATGCATCACTTGTCTATTACACCAGGGATTAAACCAGTCAAGCAAAAACTTAGAAATATGCATCCTCATATTGCGCTTATGGTAAAAGTAGAATTGAAGAAGCTCCTAGATGTTGGATTTCAAATATTGTACCAGTATCAAAGCCAGACAAGTCTATCAAGATTTTTATATATTTTGGAGATCTCAACAAGGCTTGTCCTAAAGATGACTTCCCATTGCCTAACATTGATATCATAGTGGATTTGATAGCTGGTCATGAGATGTTGTCTTTAATGGTTGGTTTTTCTAGCTATAACCAGGTCAAGATTGCGCTAGAAGACCAGGAGAAGACTACTTTTACATTTCCTTAGGGTACATACTATTGGAATGTCATGCCTTTTAGGCTCAAGAATGCCAGAGAAACTTATCAGCGGGCCATGACCATAATATTTCATGACATGATGCATACTATAATGGAAGATTATGTTGATGATATCCTAGAAAAATCTAAAACTAGAGATGGTCATTTGAGAGTGCTAGATAGGATGTTCACCCAGATGGAAAAATACCAGATTAGACTAAATCCAAATAAGTGTTCATTCAGAGTTACATCAGGAAAACTATTAGGGTATATTGTCTTAACTAAAGGAATAGAAGTTGATCGAGAGAAAGCCAAGGCAATCATGGAGATGGCTTCTCCTACAAATATCAGTCAGTTAAGATCTTTACAAGGATGCCTCCAATCAATCAGAAGGTTTGTTTCTCAACTAGCATACATAAGTCATCCTTTCCAGTACCTGTTACATAAAGACATCTCAAAAAGTGGGATGATAAGTGTGAAGAAGCCTTCGACAAGATCAAGCAATATTTGGCGAATCCCCCTACTCTTATGTCATTGATTCCTGGCAAGCCACTCTTGCTCTATATTTCAACCACATAAGTCTCACTAGGAGCCCTTCTGGCCCAACAAGATCAAGAAGGAAAAGAAAAGGCTATATATTATATCAGTCACACCCTCATGCGATATGATCTCAATTACTCTCCAATTGAACAAGCATGTTTGGTTGTAGTCTATTCTTCACAAAAATGATGACATTACATGTTATCTCATTCTATCAAGTTTATTGTAAAGATCAATCCTTTAAAATATATTTTGAGAAAGACAACATTAACAGGAAGATTGGCCAAGTGGGTTATGTTGCTTAGTGAATTTTACATTGAGTATGTGGAAAGGAAGGCCATTAAAGGAAACGTAATTGTGGATCAATTAGCTGAGGCACCACTAACATATGATTTTCCTATACATACAGAATTTCTAGATGCACACATCTTGACATTATCTACACAAATATGGAAGTTGTATTTTGATGGATCATATACTCATCATGGTTTAGGAGCTAGAGTGCTATGTGTTACACCACGAGGATATACAATACCCAGGTCTTACAAGTTGCTCTTTCCTTGTACAAATAATGTAGTTGAATACAAAGCATTGATCATCGGGCTGAAGATGGCTCTATAATGGAAGGCCACTGAATTGAATGTCTACAGGGACTCTTAGTTGATTATCAATCAAGTAAATGATGAATATTAGAATAAGGATGACAAGTTGTTGCCATATAAATGTATGGTGGATGACTTTAAGCAATATTTTTCAATAATCACCTTTGAGAAAATTCCAAGGCATGATAACAAGGCTACATATGCTATGGCTACAATTGCTTCTTTGTTTGATACAAAATCCCATTTTGAGTTCTTAGTAGAATCTTTGACTTGTCTCATGTACGATGATCCTGATACAAGTATCATATGTCATATTATTGGACAAGAATCCCAGACTTATAGAAAGATATATGCCTATCTTAAAGACAATACCATTCCACCTGAACTATCCAGAAACCAAAAATGTACCTTTCTCCACCAAGCCTCCCTCTATATCCTACTATCTGACACCCTGTATCGGTGAGGTCTTGATGGTACTCTCTACGATGTCTTGAACATGATGAAGCTCAAACTGCCTTACAAGATGTCCACGAGGATATTTGTGGAACACATTCGATTGGTCCTTCCTTGGCTAAGAAGCTCATGTGTATGGGTTACTACTGGCTGACTATGGAGATAGATTCCTTTCACTTTGCTAATAAATGCAAGAAATGTCAGATCCATGGGAATCTTATTCATGCACTGGCACATGAGCTCCATCTATTTACAACTACATTGCCATTCATTTAGTGGGGAATTGACCTTGTAGGATCAATTCACCCTCCATATTCCAATGACCATAAGTTTATTATCACTGCAATTGATTATTTTACCAAATGGATTGAATTCATTCCATTGATCACTACCACTAGCAAACAAATATCCATGTTTATCCTCAATTATATCATTTATAGATATGGTATCCCTATGCATCTTATTACTGATCATGGGAATAAATTCCAAAATAAGGACATGGATGAACTATGTGATAAATTCCACATCACACATCACTATTCCACCATTTATTACCCCCAGGACAATGGCCAAGCTGAGGCATCTAATAAAACCATTGTCAAGATCCTTCAAAAGACTGTCAATGACGTTGGCCGTGACTGGCATATATAACTAAATCCCACCTTATGGGCTTATCGCACTTCCATTTGAACTCCCACTGGAGCCACACCATATTCCCTTGTCTATGGTTTTAAAGCTTTTCTTCCCCTTGAGGTCGAGTTACCTTCTCTTCATGTATCCCTAAAAGACTTAATTCTAGATGAAGAGTATAGAGTTGAATGACTAATTGAATTGGAATTGCTCAATGAACACCGCCAATGGGCCTTTGATCATTTGAAGGTCTATCAGTAGAGGATGTCTTGTCAATATAATAGTAAAGTGAAGCCCATATACTTTCAGGTGGGTGATCTAGTCCTTTGTGAGAATCTCAAAAATCAGCAGCATCGTGAGAAGAAGGGCAAGTTTGAACCTAATTGGTTAGGACCTTTTGTGATTACAACAGGCTACCAGTCAAGGGCTTATCATTTATCAACATCTGAGGGTGATCTCTTGGATGAGCCTCTCAACAATATGCACCTCAAGAATTTTTATGCTTAAAATCCCAGTGCAAGGCATATGTATATATAAAAAAATAACAAAAAAAATCAAAAATCAAAAAATCAAAAGAAAACTACAATAAAAACATGTGGTGAAAACCTAGAAATAGGTGCCATTTGTGACAAGTTAGCTCCTCTCTCTATTAGGATTCTTCTAATGTGTCATCCAATGTATATACCCATAATAAAATAATCATTCAGTTGCCATTCACTCTGTGTATATATCCATAATAAAATGGCCAGTCCACAACATCCTATTCACTGTATAAATCCAAAATAAAACCCCATCATAGCTTGGTCTAATGTCTTTCTCTTCATCCTAGTCTTGTGTGTCTTTCTCCACCCATAACAAGTTAGTCCATCTCCTAGTTAGGGGCATGTCCTCAACCTAGTTTGGGAAGTGGGTCTCTAATAGTCATGACTCCTAGAGGACAAAATGGAGTATTTTCACCAGACAAACAAAACACAATCAAATGTTCTTGTACGATGACATCCTCGTAATGAATCATATTATGTGATCTATCCTTCGAAATGTGACCACTTATCTATACATTTGAAATGACTAAGCATCAAAATAAATCGATCAATAAACTTGACAATATCCTTTGGCAAAGAAATGTATATTCATGGCAGGCATGTTAGAATGATTGTTATAGATTATGTATTCATATTTGGATTTCATCATTATCATGTTTCCTATGCTATTCCAAGATGTCTTTGACATGCGTTTAAAACTCCCATATGTCATTGATTAGAATAGCTAGGATGGGGCATGATATTTTTCTTTGATTGTTGTTTGTGGGGTATTTTCTGATGAAGTCGAAGGAACAAGTAATTAGGGTGTCTATGTGTAAGTTCCTTCACCAATTTAATAAGCATTAAAACATAAAATTTATGTCGTTATGTGAATACTATTAATGGTGATACATCACACATACCTCGACTTCAAATATTTGTTCCTCGATGGAGGGGGGGGGTATTCCTTGTTTGTTATGCAAATGAAACTCAGGTCATCTCAGTTAAATTATACCTAGATGCTTATCAAGTTTTCTATATTAAACTCTATGCAAGAAGTGCTTAGGTCATCCTGGTTTAATTATACCATGATGCTTGCATTTTCTTGCAACATAACAAGCGCGATGATGATAATCAAATTTTAGCTACCATGATCTAAGATGTTTCATGAAGTTGTGGAGATGTTCATTTCATATTTCCTTTTGCATTACATTTTAATCAATCATATTGTTGCATATAAGTACTCCTTTTATAGGGTTTGAAGGTTATCTTGCTTAGAAGTTCATCTATTTTCTTTGACCATTCTTCTCATTTAAGACACATTGATATTTAAATTGAGGACATTTGGGTATCAAAAATATAGATTTCATGTTGCATTCTCAATATTGCATGTTCCATTTTCATTATCATACTTAATCATCTACATAGTTCATTGTGTGTGTATAATTCTCATTTTATCTTATTTAGCTTGTTCATTTGTATATAACCATTGTATATTAACATACATATTTTGATCATTTAAATGAAATTTCATCATAGTAATCATCTCATTTTCTTTTATATTATTTTTATCATTTTCATCACATTTGATATATTATGTTTCTTCATATTATAGGTCATTAAATTTCATCTTATTTTATCACATTTAGAATTTGTCAAACTCCTTTGTCACTCATAAGTATATTACCATTGCATGCATTATCATTGTACATATTATTCATTTATTACCATTACCTACATTATCATTATTCATTATCATTCATTAATTACCGTTACATGCATTATCATTGTTCATTATCATTCATTTATTATCATTGCATGCATTATCATTCATACATATTATTCATTTATTACCATTACCTGCATTATCATTGTTCATTATCATTCATTTAGTACTATTACATGCATTATCATTTGTTCATATTAATCATTTATTACCATTTCTTACATCATCTTATGCATTCATCTTGTTTATATTATAATCATTCATTCATTCATTTACAATTTTTGCATCATTACTTACATTGCATTAGATAAAATAGAAATACATAAACAACCATTTAAGAAATTCATTCATATAAATGTCATCATTATATAATAAATCATAAACGGTTATGCATCCACATAAAAATAAATCATCACATTATCAAATCAATATGCATATCAAATTAACTCATCACATCCTGCATATGTTAGTACCCACATGTATATATCATCATAGAAGTACATCATAAAAGCAATCCTAATAGAACTGCATCATCCATAAAAATTTCTTCATACAAAGTCCATAAACAATAAACTATCCAACTTTCCAATGATATCTTATAAATAATAATGTGTCCACAAGTGTCCATCAAGTCTATGAATACATTGTGATACAAAAAAAATACAATAGTGTATACAAAATATCTAAGAGCCACTACCTCCTGACTCAATCTATCGATGTCTGCATGATACAATCGATGGCCCTATTGTAGATGGATCCCCTGAGCCTATAGGTGGTCTCGGTGGATGTAAAGATGTACCTCCATTGCCAGTGGATCCCTACCTATGTACAACTATCCTCACTACATACGACCTCTCTCTGAAGCTCCCAATCCACTGATCTCTTGGCACGACCTATTTGTATGCCTCCTTCTAGTAGGTAATCTCCCTACCAGCTCTCATCATCATGTGTAATCTATCTTCATGTGGTCCCAGTGTCTCGGCAGACTCCAACTCATCTAAAAATGCATCTACCTCTCTAAGCCACTTTATGGTGACATCTTGTTCCTGGCTAACCTCTGTGAGGTCATCCTCTAATCTCTCTACTCGTCGCTCTAGCCTAGGGACATAGTCTACCTATACCTATGTCATTGCTAGTATGACTAGAAATGCATCAATGTCTATGTCCTCCTCCTCTCCATCCCTCTACAAATGTGGATCTTGGCCTCCCACATCCATGGCCACCTGCTCCTCTTGTGCACCTATATCTAGCATTTGCACATCCTCTCCTGTAATATCGAGCATCTACTCATCCTGAATGGGGTCATCCTATATCATGCCTCCCTGTACCTATCTAACCTCACTGAGTATATCCTCTACATCACCATGCCCTGGCACCTATACTCATGCTAGCATCTGTAATGGTACCTACATTTGCACCTATGGTGCTTGATCTAACTATGTTGGATCCTACCCTGGTATCGGTGCTAGTATCTGCACTGGGACACCAGCCTGTATTTGTGCAGGTGGTGGCCTGGGTACCTATCTCACAGGAGGTGGCATTAACCCCCACGATCGCACACCTTCACTTCTCATCCAAGGCCCACCTCTATCTCCTCTCCCTCCATCAGGACCACCATCTCCATTGTCACCACCATCTCCACCATTGCCACCACCATCTCTGCCTCGGCCTCTCCTACCTCATCCCCATCTCCTATCTATCTATCTCTCTCTTGCATCTCTCTATGGTGGCATCTCTGCTGGATCTATCAATCACAGGAATGGATGATCCCTAAGATATCTCTCATAATCTGTAGTCATCCTTGAGTCTACGACCCCCTGTCTCATGGACCATTCCTGAAATGGCATGTCCAAGAACTCTTGTCATGTTATCTCAAACGATACCGTCAGCCCCTAATCTCTCCTCTACTGATGAGTCCATGTGAACTCTATCATCCCCTGTGGCATCCCTTGGATCCTATTGAACCATCCCAGGACCTAGCTCACTACCTATCTCTCTATAATATATGGCATCCTCCCAATCAACCACCATGACACGAAGCAATAACCTAACTTTTTCTCATCCTCCCATGGCTCGCAGTCAAGATATGGTCTCTAGATGACTGTATCTATAGTATCAAAAGCATGTCACCAAAACTTGAGTCATCCCAACTTATGTTGAGACTAAATGGATGCATATAAGAAAATGTATGGTTGTCCCGCACCTCAAAATCTTAGCCCAGTGGATCATGTGATAGCAATGTGATCCCACACCCATACATGGAGCAACGTCACTCCAGCTTATAGTGATGCCCCTCTATGGTAAACCACCTGGTGAAGATCATGGTACAAATGCACTAGTAAGTATACACCCCAAACAAAAAGGGTGGGTCCCATCCTCCATCATCCTCTACAATGTGCAACCCCATTCGATTGCAAAACCATGTGTCCGTCGATCTGGGCAGACATAGCCACCGATCACTCTAGCCAAAACTATAGGGAGAGGCTCATACAGATCCACCATCTCCTCCCATATGATATCTATCTTGCCGATGTCATCATCTCCAAATACTACTCTGCACTCAGTCAGACCACCGTGCCTGTTGTACTGCACCATCTCTCCAGTAATCGACAACCATAGGATGTGATACACATCCTCTAAAGTGACTGTCATCTCCCCTATGGGGAGATGAAAGGTACTCGTCTCCAAGTGCCATCTATCTGCAAGTGCAATCAACATCCCCAGGTTCGCCTGAATCTTGGGTGTGTAGATGATATGGAATAGTCATGTCACACCTATCAATATCCTATCAGTCTTTGACAAAGTCAGCCTCATATTCTGAGTAATGGGATATCTCTCCCATGACATCAGAATATCTATGATATCCTCCTATAACAACCACAAACAAACAAACTATCAAATTTTGATCAGATTGATCTATCTATCTATCCTATACTATCAATCAAACACATGTTTATCACATGTCCAACCAGATAATTCTATCAATTATCTAAATCAAGAAAGTTAACTAGCGACCATGTTATGATGTTTCCTATCTTGACCAAAATCAATTTACAAACCAAGACGATAGATCATATCACTCTATCGATATCTAGTTTGACCTAATCGACATCATCATTTTCCAAATTCTAACTCCTAAAATAAATGCGCAACATAGAAAATTGCTTGCACATAAACTCCTCACATTTGCGCATATTTAAAATATGCACAACTAACCTAAATATTTGCGCAGCCAATTCTGAAAAATGTGTTGAACCATGTTTGCACACATTTATTTCACAAATGCCTCATCAGACATTTTCCTAAATCAAATGTGCAGGTTCCCCACATGAATGCGTAGAACTACCATTTTGTTGTGCAAACATGGCAAATTGCTACCCATACATGCGCCGCAACTGCTCATTTGTTTTCCACCCTAGAACAAAAAAAATTCTAACCTAACCTATGGTTGGATCTAGCCTAAACATGCTAAAATCATATCAAAAACATCAAAATGACTAAGAGGATCAGATCACCTACTGGCTCTCTAGAATCGGGAGGCCTCTGGAAGCGTCTGACTCTCTCAGAGCAGTGGTCTGGCAGTGGAAATGACATCTTCTCAGCTTTGATCTCCTCTCTCTCCAAGCTCCAATCACTCAATGCAACGTGTAACAATGACCCTATAATGGACCCTTGGGCCCTATATATAGCCTTTGGACCCATTTTTCTTGGTGTGTGGACCCTACCTATCGAATTTTTCCTGTCACCTCCATTTTCACCCACGTTTCTTTCGAATCTTTTCGTGAGATTGATCATCAACCTAAAAAATAATAATAATAAATAAATTTTTCGATCAATCTCTCGAGGGGGCATGCATAGGTCACTTTCGTCTGAGACATTATCTAGGCCAGGGGCAAAATGCTTGATTTTTCTTTGAAACAATGCGACCAGCACATTATTTCAAAGAGGGGCAAAATGTATACACTTAAAAATGACTTGATAAATTAATTAAATATTTATTATTTAATTAATATTGACTTGATAAATTAATTAAATATTTATTATTTAATTAATATCCATTTGATGAATTAATTAAATATTTATTATTTAATTAATACTTATTTCCTCTATTATTAAATAAATTATTCAATTTATTTAATATATTCACTATATCCTATTCTTCTTATCCTAAGTCCTCTAAATTAGTCTTATTAAAGTGATTTAATTAATTAATCAATTACACAATCACTAATATGACTAAGTCCCCCAGTCCACCTCATAAGACCTAGTCACCTGACATATCACCTTGGCTAAGATAATTAATTTTTATTAATTATTAATAAGTCATTTATCCTCACAAACACATGTCCTATTTTTAATGGCTATATGGCCTTATAAGACTTAGTCTCATGACCACATGTATTCTCCTACACTAGGTCAAAATATATTTCCTATTCCTAAGGACCTTCACAAGACACCTCAAAGAGTCAAAGATGACTCATGGGACACTTGTACCAAGAGTCCTCATGAAGAAAAGGTCTTTCCCCCTTCTTCTCAATGGTCTTTGTGAGACACTTGACATGTGTCTTTCCCTTCCACCTTCTTCTCTTCCTTATCAATGTAGGAGGAACATCCTCCCTATTCTTCCTCTCAGATTCCAACTACATCCCTTTTTCTCTCAACCCATTCAACCAAGTCAATTTCAACCCTAGGATCCTCCATCTTTCAATCTCTGCCCTAGGATCTTGCCACCTAGGCTTGAGTCCTCCAAAAACCTATAAAAGGAGCCTTCCTCTTCCTTTGAGAGCCTAATAGAAATAGTAATTATTAAGCATTTACGCATTCTAGCATCCAAGCAATCAAGTAATTCAATATTATTGTGAGCCATTTTTCATTTCATTCCATCATTTGCATAATCAAGGTTTTAGGCCATTTTGCACATAAATCATCAAATCTCCACACTTTGAGAGCATTTTGGGCAAAGGAGCTTCAATTGGAAATTTGAGAGCTCACCACATTCAAGAAATCAAAGCAAGGAGGACAATGGAGACAAGCTACATGGATAAAGGGAGGTAAAAGCATTTATTTTTTAATTCATTTAAATCCTTGTAATCTTCATTGAGTTTGCATTAGATTGATTTAATAGCTTTAATTAGTTAATAGCTCATTTCTAGTAGTTAGAATTCTAAATTGCATACAGTGTTCTAGCCACTCAAAACCATCTTTTAATACCATGTTTCTCAAAAAAAAAATCAAACACATTAGAAGTAAATTATCCTCCTTTGTCAAATCGCAAGCATTTAATCTTTCTACCACATTCATTCTCAACTCTAGCCTTGAATATATTAAACTTCTCAAATGCCTCTGATTTCTCTTTAAGAAATACAACCCAAGTTAACCTTGAATAATCATCAATGAATAATATAAAGTATCTCTCACCTTGAAAACCTCTTGTTCTTGTAGAACCACAAAGGTCAGTGTGCACTAACTCTAGTAGACTGGTAGATGAATAGTCTTTTGCCTTGAAAGATTCTCTCCTCTTTTATCCTTCCTGGCATCCCTTACAAATAGCATTGTCTAGTTTTCATAGTCTAGGTAAGTCTCTTACTATACATGATGAACTAATTCTTACCATTTTTTCAAATTTGATTTGGGACATCCTTTGGTGCCAAGGCCAACTCCCATCAGTCTGAGATAGTATACAAAATCCTTTTGAAGCTCCTTCAAGTTGGTACATATTACTTCCTATCATTTTTCCAAATGCAATCATATCTCTAGATCTCTTCTAAATTTTGCATCCTTCATTCGTGAAAACCACATCATATCCATTCTCACACATCTTCCCAACACTCAAGAGATTGTGACATAAACCCTTCACATAATAGACATTGTTAGTATTATTATTTCCATCAAAAGTAATAGATCCTCTACCAACAATATAAGAAACCTTATCATCACCGAATCTAACAAGATCACCATCATATTTTTCAAGAGACACAAAATTAATTTTATCTCCAATCATGTGATGAGAAAAACCACTATCAATAAACCATTCATTTTTGTTTCTTCTAACATACAAAGTAGTTTCAACATCATCATCTACTTCATCAGAAATATTAGAGATAACAATTTTTGATTTCTTATCTTATTCAGCATAAACTAGACAATCTTCTACTTCTGAATCATCATCTAAAATACTATCATCTTCACTCACATAGTAAGCTTGCTGGTATTGAGGAACATTGAGAGGGGGCGAATCAATGTTCTAAAATTTCTAGCTCTACCGATCTAATTCTTTAACCATAAACTAAATGCAATAACAAGTAAATAAAGAACATATAAATAAAACGTCCATAAACTCATGACACCATGATTGTTGCGTGGAAACCTAGTTAAGGGAAAAAACACAATGGGGATAGAACCCACAATTATCTCTGCAAAAATAATAAAGACCTGGTTAAGGGCAATAGTACAAAATGGAATGCACCATGCATTCAGGCCCACTACCTAGAGATCACTTCTCAGATTACAGTACATATAGAGGCTCACTTTCATACAAAATATTTGTATTACAATCCAAAATGATGAACTAAGAAGTAGCATCAACTATGCCTATACAGTCCCATTTAGGTACAATGCATATACATCAACCTAACCTCTGCAACCAAGTTCTCTGTATTCACTAAATATTAATATATCATCTCTAACTTTTGCATAATATCCTCTTATCATTGCTTCTCTAAATTATCATAAAAACTCAAGCTTATATACTCAATAACAAAACAAAATAAGTTAACTTATCAGCTCCAAGAACATAAATGAAACATGTATAGCTTCAATCAAAACAACGATAAAATATTCATGCTAACCTTGACCAAATAATAGATAGCATATATCATGTCAGCTCTACCAAAAATAATTATCAAACCAATCAGATCATTGACCTGTTAGGATCACTGATCAATCCAACAAGTAACTATCACTGCTCCTCATGCATCACTATCAACCCAATACTCAGATCCTCATAACTTATACAAATCAAAATATAAATAGTTGTGATCATAGATATAAATGGAATATGATCTATAGAAGATCCTCTTAGTTTCACAACACAAAATACTTCCATACTGATATGTACCAATCCTTTTACCAAACCTGTATACTGTTCATTTTCTTCCATACTTAGTTGATTTTCCATTTTGACCTCTAGTAAATCCAAAAACTATCAAGTGGCCAAGAGAATAATGTGTATTTTCCATCAATGACAACATGAAAAACATTCACCCATATCTCTCCCCCTTTGATATCAATGGAAAAGGTCAGAATCTTTCACAAAATCATCTACCAAATTCTATATCATCCACTTATGTACATAAATGTGCAAAATATACTTATAAAAGTTTGAAAATATAAGAAAAATTTCTCCTTAGAGCTGCAAAGTCTACATCCCAACTTTTCTTTATGCTCTCCTTAATCTCAATTTTCCCACACACAGCATATGGGAATCTTTCTACCTCAACCAAGTTAGGTGCAACGGGATATTCAAAGGTTTTAGTCACTTTCTTTAGGCCTCTTATCAGAATATCCAACTTAGGAACTATTAGATTTATTAGTTCAATGATCCTTCCTTAACTTTTCCCCTTTCAGTGCTAAGAGTGTTTATTTTATCATTGAGTTTAGTCACTTGAGCTTCATGCAATGAAGCTAATTCCTTCAAAGGGTCAAATCCTTGTAACATCTTAGATAGATTAGCTTCACTCTCCTTATGAGTTTTATCAATGTCTACCACATGCTTGGAGTAATCAACAAAATATTCATTTCCATTACCTCCTACAGTCAAAGAATCCTTTAGTTGTTGAATAGAAACTCCCAATGAGGTTTTATCTTTATTTATCATAACTCTTCATTGATTGAATCTTCTTGCATTGAATTTATTTTGGACTTTAATCATAGCATATTTCTCTAAAGTCTCAAAGTGAACATCAAATGCATCCAATAACCCTTCTAACTGACTAGATGTGGATTCACTAGGATCAATTTTATGAACTTGTATGATCTTACTCAAAACATTTTCTACCCTAGATAAGAGTTTGTTCCCTTTCTCATTGGTCTTCAAGATCTTCTCTCTTTCCTTGGCATGAGCCATAGTAGCAAGTCCCATCAACTGATATTCACTATGAGTGTCCAATTAAATTGGACCTTGTATTTAAGTATCATTGATCTCATTTCCTAAGAGTGTAGGCACTACCTCCATATTGTATCTTTCCTTCTCAGTCTTCTCAACTTTTACTTCCTCGGTCTTCTCAAGGATCTTCACATCAATAAGGTCTAATTATTTTCTCACCTCAACTTATTTTTGATCATCATCATGAATCATATGTACTACAATTTATCCTTTATCTTCATCTATTTTCTTGTCATCTGCACTATACTTTTTTTCTCCAATTACCTCCTTATACTCATAGTCTGTCATAGTTCCCTTGAAATTCATTACACCAGTAATATCTTCCTCATCATCTTGAGTTGTAGAAAGTGTTATAGGTACACCAAAAATAAATAAATTTGGTTCTACATCTATTGATTGGACACCTCTATGCATAGTGGATTCATGAGTTATCTTCTTGTGTTCCTTTGATGGTGGCCCTTCATACCATTTTATCAATAGTATCTTACTTATTACTTCTTCTATTTTCGCTACAACTTTGTCAAATTTACCATTCATAATCATATGTATCCTTGTCTTTGTCAATAATTCTCTCTTAGATTCTTCAAGGGGTATCTTAAATGTATTAGTTGCAATAACCGGACATAGTTTGTTAATGAATCCTTCTCTTATTCTCTTATCCTCTTCTAATGTTGTCAATCTCTTTTCTTCAAGCTTAGAAAATAGATCATCAAGGATATCCCCTTTGATCTCAACAAGTTCTCTATTAAACTTATTCAAATATGTTATTTTTCCTTCCTCTAATCTCCTACTTTCATCTTCATCATACTTATGATAATATCTTTTTAATTGAACTAGAATACCATGCACAACCAATTTGTTCAACACATCATCAACAGTGAATTGAGGCTTACCAGTTACAACTTCTTCAGATAATTTTCCAGTGATAAATTTTTCTACCTTATCTCCTTCTATCCTTAACTTATTCTTTGAATCATCTGATTCAGTGGACTCATATCCATCATCATCCTTGGTTCTCTTTTGTGGCTCTTTTGTCTTTGTCTTCACTCTTTTCTGAGATAGTTCAGAAATTGCCTTTGATCTGATAGATTTAGGCTTAGATTCCTTTGGTGTAGGTGTACTAATCTCTAATTTTACTGATGTCTTCACCATTGATGGACTATTCGATGACTTCACTAAAATTTGAGTGGATCTACTGAATGGTATGTAGGGAGGAGGGTCATCATCATCATCTTCTAAATGAATAGGTGTATCTACTTTTGTCTTCTTTTCTTCCTCCTCATACTTCCTTATAGCATCAATCATCTTCTCTTTTGTGAAACCCATTCTTTCACCCATAGCTTCAACTCATTTCCCACTTTCCTCTTCATAATAGGTTTATTTAGCTTTGTGTGTACTTTAAATATTTTCTCTTTGTAGGTTATGAACATCTCTTCATTAGTGTCAATCATTTTTTCTAACATGTCCTTAACATATTCTTCTAATAGAATAGGATCCACTTCATAACCCATCGACATGATCCAAGAAGTCCTTGGGTTAGCTACCTCTACATGATAATCATTAGTCTCAACCATAAAGAAAATTGTGTCCTCATATTTCTCCACAAGATCCCTTGGGATTCTACATTCTTTTTGCATCCCCTTCTGAAAAGTTTTGAAGTATCCCCATAGTTCTCTTATCACCAATTGTTGATTCTGTATACAGTAGTACTGACTGATATGTATATCCATTGGTACGTTGTTATAGCATTCAACATCATTGATCCCTAGAAAGTAATTCATGAAATAGAAGAAAATATGTATGATCAAGGATCCATAGTTGAATATCTATTTCCTATCCTTCTTTATCCTCTACAAATTATCCAAAAGATTCTTTCTCAAAATCTCACTAACATCATAGTGATATTTCTCCTTAGCAATTTGGTATGCACTGTGAATTATGGTGTTATAGATAGAGTTCTCTCTACTAGAATGATATACTTTATATCCTATAACCATTGAAGAAAATTTTACATCTAGATTCTTGATATTATTGACAATCATGGCTCTATTATCCCATTGGTATTTGGTAAGACATGTCACCAAATCCTTCTTGATAGACTTAAGTGAAGACACTATTCCAATTGCATGAAAATGAGTCATTTCTTTCAGAACTTTTTGTAAATCTTGTAAGGTTTTTCAAGCAAAAATAATTAATCATGTATTATACTAAAAATAATCCTAACCCACTCTAGTTCATCAAAAATATGAAACTTCATGACTTGGGCTAACTGTATAGTCTCTAAAACCTTGAATTCATCTTTCAAATTTCTATCAACACTCAAGGATTCATACATCTTAACCATTGGATAGTCTCTGAGCTCCTTAATGTTACAATGAATATATTCCCTAATATCTTCTAAGTGCAATACACCATGTGGCACATGAGAAAAGGCTCTAGAAAGGTCATCTTCCATGGATTTATGTGGGTGTCTCTTAAATTTAGGTTGTGGTCTATCCTTGACATCAACTACCATAGGTGTATCTATTGTTATCAATCAAATTTAGCAAGTCAGGAAGTGATAAATACCTTTTACGATGGTGAAAAGGGTTTGAAATTTTAATCTCTGAAAATCTCACAATCTCTGCTCAAATATCCTTTAATCTCTCTACAAGATCATTCACAAGATATCATGGTGCCAAATGATGTCACATAAATTATTTTTATTCATTCGCATGCCTCAAAAATCAATCACAGTAAATGCATCTGAATCCTAGCTCAAAAAGATACATATTGCCAGTGATACAAATTCTTCATGTGATCCTCAAGATCATGATCAAACTCATCAAAGATGTTTTCATTAAGTTCCAAGTTTAATTCTGCAACTAACTGAATTGATCGCTTCCACCAATCCTATGAATTCAAGGGTAAGGTAAGGTTTTTCTTGAAGAACTCCCCCTTAGGTCTATGACCTAGTTAATTTCTTAAAGAAATATTCACACTAGAAATTGGTGTGATCTATCTAGTAGCATCAATATGTTCTTTTCTCATCCATATCTTCTTCATTTCATTCTTTACTTATTCAATATTAACAATCTTATTTCCCTTATCATCTTGTGCATTGTTTCTTTCTACCGAACCTCTTGAGTTAACATTTTCTTGTTTGTATCTACAGTTCTTGGCAATGTCACCAAATTTATTGCAATTGAAACACATCACATTTGAATTCCCATACCTTGTACTCACTTGATTTTTCTTTAATCTGCACTACTTCACCAAGTGTCCAAAATTGTTGCATTTGTAACAAGTAACATTTCCTTGGTTCATCTTAGCTCTATATTTTCTTGATTTGTGTCTATATTTGTGGTAAGTGTAACAATAACCATAAAAAAGATGTTTCACTAGGTGTCTTCTTAGGTTCTTTAGATTGATTCTCTGATGAATTGATTTGTTCTCCTAATCCAAAACTTTCTCCTTTCTCAAAGCCAATTTCTTGAGTACTTCCTTTAGGTCTTTGTCTCTCAAGATTCTCATCAAGCTTCACTAAATTAGATTTTAATTTTTCTTTGAATTCATTACCTACAACAATATCACTCTTAAGAATTTCATTAACTCTTTCAATCTATTTCTCATTATATTTGGCTTCATCAAGATCTAGCTACATCTGTCCAATCTGACAATTCAATTTGTGGCATTCATTTGATTTATCTTTTAGGGATTTTTCAAGATGTTCCTAATTTCTTTTTGTTTCCTCATTTTCTTTGGTTATTTTCATCATCATGGCTTCCATCTCATGTTTTAGGTTATATTTTTCTTTATCAAGTTTCTCACACTAATCAAATTTATCCTTCATAGATGATGAATCATCGGTACTTGCTTTCAACTTCAACTACTCAACAAGATATTTCCTCTTTTCTCTAGATTTTTTTAGTTGATCCTTCATACTTTCTATAAAGCTTTCAACTTCTTTGATTTTTTCCTTTAGATCAGTATTTTTAGCATTTGATTTATCAACATCCTCAAATGCAATCAAGGGTTGCTTCTGAATACTGCTAGAAACTGTTGAATCACCCATCGAGACCTTCCTCAAGTTGCTAGACTTCTTACAAGTCATGAGGCTCTAATAACAATTTTTGGTATTGAGGAACATTGAGAGGGGGGTGAATCAGTGCTCTAAAATTTCTAGCTCTTCCAATCTGATTCTTTAACCATAAACTGAATGCAATAACAAGTAAACAAAGAAAACATAAAGAAAGCATCCATAAACTCGTGACACCATAATTTTTATGTAGAAACCTGGTTAAGGGAAATATTACAAAATGGAATGCACCTTACATTCAAGCCCACTCTCTAGAGCTCACTTCTTAGATTAAAATACATATAAAAGCTCACTACTATACAAAAGATCTAGACCACAATCCAAAATGGTGAACTGAGAAGTAGCATAACCTATGCCTATACAATTTCATTCAGGTACAACACATATACATCAACCTAACCTATATAATTAGGTTCTCTGCATTCATTGAATATAAATATATCATCTCTAACTTCCACATAATATCCTCTTATCATCGCTTCTCTAAATCATCACAAAAACTTGGGCTTATATATCTAATATCAAAACAAAATAAGTTAACTTGTTGGCTCCAAGAACATAAATGAAACATGTAGAAATTTGATCAAAGAAATAATCAAATCTTCATGATAACCTCAACCAAAGCATATATAACATATATCACCTTGTCTCTACCAAAAATAATTATCAAATCGATCGGATCATTGATCTGTTAGGATTGTTGATTGATCCAGCAAGTAACTATCATTTCTCCTCATGCATCACTGTCAACCTGATACTCAAATCCTCATAGCTTATGCAAGTCAAAATATAAATAGATGTGATCATATATATTAGTGTAATATGATCTATAGAAGCTACTCCTAGCTGCACAACATAAAATACTTCCATACCAATCCTTTTACCGACCCCTAATATTGTTCTTGTTCTTCTATACTTAGCTGATTTTCCATTCTGACATTCGGTAAATCCAAAAATTGTCAAGTGGGCAAGAGAATAATGTGTAGTTTCCATTAATGACAACATACAAATCATTTGGTGCAGTGTCTCTTGCCAAAAAATCCTTCTTATTGAACTTATTAAAATTCTATCTAGGATCCTTCACTGGACATCTAGTAGCCAAATGACCAATCTTACCACATCTAAAACATTTCAGGGGTAACATACCTTTGTACTAGCTGGTACCTTTCTTCATTATCCTTGCAAATTTTTCTTCAAATTATTCTTCATCATCACCATTAGGATCTTCTTCTGATTTAGTTTCCTTGAATTCCATCACAAATCTACTCTTCTCTCTTCCAAACTTCCTCAACTCAAATGCAAACAAAATGCCAAAAAACTACTCTTTAGGAAATTCTTCAGATCATACACCTCCTCTATAGTTTATATCTTATCAATGTAGCTATCTGGTAATGTCATCAATATATTTTCCATGAAATCCGCATCTATGATAGTGCCTCCTTGGTTCTTGACATCATTAACTACATTCTCAACTCTCTAAAAGTAGGTCCTAATGTCTTCACCTTCTTCCATTATCAAATTCTCATAGTGGCATTTTGTTGTTAGTTTCTTAGCTAACTTTACTCTATCATTCCCTTCATAAATCTTTTTAAATATTTCCTAAACTTCATGAGTAGTCTTTAAAAAAATAACCTTAGCTAATTCATTCTTTGATAAGGCACTATTTAGAGTAAAGTATTAATTATGTTAATTAATATTTACTCCCTTCTTAAGATGTCAACTCTTTTGCTTTAGTTGTTTATATTTAAACACACATGCATGAGTTGTTTTAAACTCATGCACTAGTTGTTTTAAATATAAACTTGCATGCATTAGTCTTGTAATAATTTAACTAATTATTACATGCACGAGGGTTTGCCTTTCAAGGCTTTTGATCTCTTTTATAATGATGATCCATTGTACATTTAATTCATTCATTATTTGAGGATATTTTCTTCTTCATATTTTTGAGTCAAACCCTTGCCCTTTTCTTGTCTCTACTTCCTTGTAACAGGTTTTTGTATGCAGGTGATCTTCGAGTTTTGTGCATTTGTATTGCTCAAATCCTACATGGTATCAGAGCCTAATCTGCTACAACTTGTTCGCATTTGAAGGATTCAGATTAGGGCTTTTTTGGTTATTTTTTATTGAAATTAGGGGGTCCCTGAATTTTGGTGCACTTTGAGCTCAAACGGACCTCACCGTTGACCTCACAACGCCCACAAACCCTTATTTCGATATAAGGCACATCCAATTTGGACAACTTTGCATTTTAGGGCATTTTTGGGTACCATAAACTTGACATGCTTTACAAGGCAGAAATTGTACCGATCAGCACGCTTCCTGAGATGAAATTTGTACATATTGGCATGCAAAATGAGACAAAAATTTTGCTGTCCGGCACGTAAATTAAGATCAAAAAAATTGGCACACAAATCAAGAAAAAAATCTGAAAAGGACTGACATGGATCCCGAGGTGCGCATGCGATTTTACCAAAAAAAAATCAATTTGGGCAGCGACGGCCATTTGGCCATCAAATTTAAGCCCGTCATTTGATGATGTCAGCATGCATCATCATCATTTGCACCATTTTTGGGCCCTCTCGCGCATCAATTGGTATTTTGCTCATATCTTGAGCATACGGTATCGAAATTGGGCAAACGAGATATCGTCGGAAAGTTGGTTCCAAGCTCTATCCAGATCTAGAGGTTTGAATTTCTGATTTTTATTTCTTGATAGTGTTTTTTACTGTCAAATCTAGATGTTCAGTTTTGCACTCTAAAAGCTCTATATTGCGCATCCAGACTCCGTTTTGGGAAAGAGAGATATCGTTGGAAAGCTTGCTTTGAGAGCTTTCTTTTTCTATGAGGCTTTTTTTTTAGATTATGTTCTAGGTATATTTTATTTATTTTTTTGCATTTCTGCACTCTGGTGGATATCTTGGATGTTACAGATCCTGGGATCTCTTCCCTTTAAGGGATGGCTCTTCTTAGGTTGTTCTTTTGTTTCAGCAGCCTTCGCTCTTCTTTGAGCATTATATACTTCACTTTTGTAGCATTCTTTTATGCACACACACTGAGATAAAGTGTCATTCTATTGTATGATGAGATCTTGCACATGTCTGTGCTATTTGTACTTGCACTCCATTATAAAGTGTCATGGGGGGTTTGATGTTTGCCCTTGTTTTCCATCTACCTTTGTCAAGTGAGTGTTTCTTCCATGACATTAGCCTCAGGGTATCTTTATTTTTGTTTGTACTGGTTCTTCATGATGCAGTTCTTATTGGCACTATTTTCAGTGTACCTATCACATCTCCCTTGTCAGCATTATGGGGGGGTTTTTACTGATCATTCTTCTGCTTCCTTGGTTTGATAGTGTGAGCTATGTATTCAATATTTGTTCCTATGTACTAGGCGGATGCAGTGGCTGGGTACCTATGCATTTCAGTGAGATGGATCATTTACCATATAGACACTCTTTCTTTCCTATTTTTGGATGCACTCTTCCATCTTTGATTGATCAGCTCTTCAGGCTTTTGGTGTTTATGTCATCTATATCTTCGAGTTCAGGTGTTTTCCTTTGTTTGCCTCCTGATTCGAGTAGTGTCATTTGAGGGCACTCATGCAGATTACAGTCTTCTCTACCTGATCATATTTATGTGGAGGATCTTTAGATCAGCAGTTACTTTTTGACAGAGTTTGCATCCTTTTGCTTCGGTGATGTTCTACACGTTCATTCTTGTTCCTATTTTCTAGAACATTCCTAGTTTTGGAGGCTTCTTTAGTCCTTTAGATTAGTCTTTGTCTCTTTTTCGAGTAGAGTTTTTCCATGTGGTTTTCTCTATTTCTCCGCTTTATAGAGACTCTCCTTTGTACATGGGTACCTCATCAGGCCATGTTGTCGGGACCCATTTTTATGCTTTCAGCACTATAGTTTCCTTTGCTTTCTTCTTGCATTGTTTGTAGCTGCATTGTTGCTCATCTTAAGGGGGGGTGTTAGAGTAAAGTATTAATTATGTTAATTAATATTTACTCCCTTCTTAAGATGTCAACTCTTTTGCTTTAGTTATTTATATTTAAACACACATGCACTAGTTGTTTTAAATATAAACTTGCATGCATTAGTCTTGTAATAATTTAACTAATTATTACATGCACTAGGGTTTGCCTTTCAAGGCTTTGATCTCTTTTATAAGGATGATCCATTGTACATTTAATTCATTCATTATTTGAGGATATTTTCTTCTTCATATTTTTGAGTCAAACCTTTGCCCTTTTATTGTCTCTACTTCCTTGTAATAGGTTTTTGTATGCAGGTGATCTTCGGGTTTTGTGGATTTGTATTGCTCAAATCCTACAGATAGCATACCTTTCTTTTTCATTTTCCTTAAACATTGTAATTTCATTTGGAGTCTTTAGGCCATTCTGAGGGAACACATACTTTGTCTCTACATGCTCCAAGTATTACAGCTAACCAAAATCAAATATCATTTCATTTGATCTTTCCATGTACTACAGTTTGATCCACCAAACATAGGAATTTTAAGTTTGTGTGCCATCGAATCTTCCTCAAGTGGTTAAGCTCTATACCGAGGAACCAAGATCTGATACAAATTGTTGAACAATGCAAATAACTTTAAGAGGGGAGGTGAATTAGTTATTCCCATACACTTTATAAAACTTTTACTTTGTTGGTAAAATTATAAACAACATCAATATCAACTTCTAATTTATTGGTTAACCACATCAAACATTCATAACATCTGTAGATATGAAAGAACAAAAACACCAACACAAAGAACACCAAGATTTATGTGGAAAACCAAACTAGGAAAAACCATAAAGATGCTAATTCTCATGAAATTAAATACTGATTAAGGTGACTTTTATAAATGCTCACTACTGGTTGTGCTCACTACACATTAGCTCATTGTCAATGAGGATAACTACCCTTACAAATGAATATGGGTAATTGCCGATACAAATAGGGTTAGTATTAGATAAATAGGCTCACTACCAGAATATATGAAAAGAGATTGAATCCACCACTGAGATCACTATCACTAAAATTTTGCAATATAGAAATTATATTTTAATCTACTACCGATTACATCCATGCACACGATCATCAACTCACAAATATCCTGTAAATAGATTCACAATCACTTCGCATACAAGAAACACATAAGCCATACAAACAATTGAAATCATCACTCTACTTATACAGCTTGATGCCATCAACTATGTCGGCCAAAGAAAATTGAAATAGGTCACACCAAAACATTCCCATGGTGGTAAGGAATGAAATGTGGACCACTTTGATCAATCCAGCATACCTCGAGTATAGTAACATGCTACACCACCTCGAAATCTTTTGGTACCAACAGATGGGATGAACACATTACATGGTAATTGCTAGGACCAACACATAAATGAACACGCTCCAAATAGGATTGACCTCAAACAATCGATCTACCATATGTTGCACAAAAAAAAAGACCACCACCAAAAAGGAAAAGTATAGACATCTAAAACACCTCCTTTGGTGATTACCTCTACCGATACGCCAAGGACATCAGTGCACATCAACTGATACAACCAAAACATGAAAATGCATAGGATATGTTGACGTCAATGATAACCATTAATGGAAACACCAAGAATAACATCAACTTCATATTCTAACATTAAATGCATTGTAAGTTATCTATTAAACACTCAAAACCTCAGCATGCACAAAGGGAAACTAGGACTTTGGGGTTCTAGGATTTTGAGAACCACAAGAACAGAGCACTCTTAGGCATCTTGGGATCTTGAAGTTTGAAATCCAAAATGAAAGTGCACAAAGAAAAAGAAACCTCAAGGGTCTGGAATCACAAAAGAAACAAGGAATCCTTTAATACTATGGATTATTGAATCTCAAAGGACAAAACTAAGAAAAAGGGAACAAGGAAAAGTCGGCAAACAAGAAAAGAAAAACAAAAAAGAAGTGGAACTGAATTTTGTCAAATAAAATGTAGGGTATAACAAGTCCCAACCTAGATGGTCTAAGTATCACGTATGTGACCAATCGATTGAGAACACCTAATACTCAATTGGGACTCACTCTTGATACTTAGACCATCTAGGTTGGGACCAGATTTGTATATACACACACATATGTACATATGTATGTATGTATGCATGTATGCATGTATGTATGTATGTATGTATGTATGTGTTTATGTACATATATATATACTTATGTATGTATATGCATACATATATATGTATATTTTATATACATATGTATGTATATGTGTGTGCGCACATGTACCTATTTATACATATATATGTATATAATATTGCCATACATATCCCTCTCTATATATTTATCTCTTCCACTCTCTATACCCCTCTCTTCTCTAAATCTCTCTATCTATATCTCCCTATCTCTCTCTTCCCCACTCCCTCTCTATATACATCTCAATATCTATCTACACCCTCCTCCTCTCTCCATCTCCTTGTATTACTAGTAATAGAGCGTGATTATCTTGTTGATTTATAGGATTTTGTGTTATCTATGTTTAGATCTTTTGATGAGGTGTGGTGAGGTTTTCCCTTCCCACTTATGTCATTATAGGTAAATAGAGAGTTAAGTAGAGACATATAGAAATAGGGAGTGATGGGAAAAAATTGAGAGAGGGGAGATATAGGGATAGAAAGAGGGAGATATATATACATCTAGAGATAGATATAATTTAGGAAAGATAGAGGGAGGTAGATAGGAAATGGAGCTTAATTATCTTCCTAAAATTTAGAGATTGTTTTAGTTATGTTTGGATCTTAGTTCTTGATAGGGGTTGTGGGAGCTTACCCATCCCACTATTTTGTGTCTTGCATAAGAATAGGTCCTTCTATTTCTAAGGGAGAGCATTGATGATGATTTTGAATTGTTAAAACTACCCTTAGACAACTACAAGATGATAGGAGCATACAAATTACTAAAATGTGACGAAGTCTAAAAAATATAAGATCTTCCAAAACTTAGAAGCTACATTATAACTCCTAGATATCCAAAATCATTCTCAAATATGCAAAGACTATATACATGAGATATAAATTCAATTATAATGAATTAAATGTCCATGTGTAAATTTCATGTATACTTACGTTGATTTCATATATGTAGTTTGTAGAAGATGGAGAATCTGAGCTATATAAAGTGGTAGAGGGAGATGGGAAGAGAAATTTTTTAGTCAAGTGCTTTTTTTTCATTAGGGACAACCATGTTTTCTCCCTTGTGCTTGCATGGTCATATCCTATTATATATTTTTAGGTCTTTGTCATTATGATACATTTTACCATTTTGACATGTCTTATCATGATCATATCATTTTTCTCTTTATATCCAATTTATTAAATCCTTTATATATAACCAATTGAAAAAATGACATGGATCACTAACTTTCCCTTTTTAGTTATGTTTTGTAGTGACAAGCTCATAATCACCAACATAAGGAAGATACCTTTATCAATTTTTCTACACTGTCAAAATATTTTAATTAGTTGGGATCCTATCAATTTTTTATTGGTTAAAGTCTTACTACCTTCTACGTAGATTAAATATCTTATCATTATCCATTTTACTTTGTTGGCTTCAAAGATAGTTTTCAAGCACATTGTAGTTAGTGAGTATTTTAAATGTGTGGTAGATGTTATACACTATAGGATTTTTCTATTCTATAAGTTTAATGGATCAATCATTTCACTTTCACTTGGAGAGTACAAGAATTATCATTCATATCCAATCTATCATGTGAGTGTTTGAAATAAATTCACTTCCCATATTTCTTGTTTTTTTTTTTCTTTTTTAGTTAGACATGAGTCATCATAGTAGTTTTTATGCAAATCAAAGTGGAGGGAAAATGTAATGATAAAAACCACATACTTATGCCTTTTTCAATTATATTTTGGGCCCACTTCAACTATATTATTGTGTATGCAATAATAAGTCTACATATGGTATATTCTTGTGTTAAATAAGACTCACAACCATATCCTAGCTTGTCCACATCATCATTCATTCCCAAGATTAACTAGTTTTAGTTTATAGAACTTCCATTCACCAGTCTACTTCAAATCTACATTTTAGAATTGACCTAGGTCACTTTTGCATGATGGATACAAACTTCAAACTTCTAGAAATTCAGATTTTAATTTGAACTTTAGTACCTTTTCATTCTAGCTTATTGTGAGTCAAACTAGCACACAATTGTATGAATGTGTGTGATATCATGTATTTTTAAGGACATTCCTTATCAATTTAGAAACTAGATGGGAGGACACTGCAATATCACCAAGGATAAAAGCATCAAAGGGAAATAATGTTGCATCACTAGCTTGCATCATAATCCTAAGCATATATTACATGCTTGTTTTTTTTGTCATTATATGAACCCAACTAGAGTTTTGATCAATGAGGATCCAATCCCTATCTAACAAGCTCATCGATGGTGTCCCTTGACACCACCCCACTTCAAACACAAGCACAAAAAGTCGAGACACATAGTCTATAATAATCATCAATTTCTTACAAATCCATTTTTAAATATTAAATGTATATTCAAATACCAAATTCACTTCTACATACATGAACTTTGATTTTGTCAACAACCACTCAAAAGATTATAATACATTCATCCAACTAAACTGTATTTCTTTAAACAATATAAAATCAATTTTTAACATATTCAATAATATACTATTCTATCTAAATGTTCAAACAAAATATTCTGATTAAATTGAATATTTAAAAAGCTTTACTACCGGTCCAACCAAACCTTCTCAAGTTACAACCTCATCTATCCACATTCACTAGTTGCTACCGGTCCAACCAAACCTCATTCATCCACATTGACTAGTTGCTATGGATGATCGATCATCCCAACAATTGATTCCTTCCGTAAACAAAGGCAGGAAAACGGTAGTTTATAATACTTTGACCGTTCTACAACATTGGAGTAGTAATTAAATATTCACCATCTTTACCTAAACTTTAATTCCAACCTAATTCAATTAATTTACGTCTTCTCAGATCCATTTCAGTATTACTCAGATTCAAGATGAAGTTTTTCCAAGATTAAGTCTGATTAATTTGATATTACTCAGATTCAAGATGGAGTTTTTCCAAGATTAAGTCAGATTAATTTGATTCTTCATTTTAAGAAGGCGACAATATTCTTGATTTGTCAAACAATTTGATGACTAAATAAAGCTCTATTGTAATCCAATTAAATTTGATCCAATACAATACAAACACTCAACTTGATACCTGACTACAAGCATTATTTAAACAACATTAGACTTTTCAAATTGCAAAAATGTAGTGTAATATGCACAATAAGCATACACACTTTTATCATTGATTACCATGGTAATTTAGTGACCCAAGTCCACTTAAAACACACTGACAGCATTAGCACTGAATGGGTTTCTCTCAGAAGTATTTGATTTCCCCATATTGGCAATATGGAACTGGGCAACATAATTAGACTTTGGCTTTTCTTCCACTGATTTCACAGGGGGCTGGTTTAAATATGCATAGCTGCTCTTTGTCCACCTGCCACAAAACACCATTATTACAAGACCAGAATCAACCAAGCTTAATCTAACAAGAAAGATATTACCAAACTGATCTGATTGTTCTTTGTTTACCAGTCCTTGATACCAATCCTCACTTCCCCATGAATTTCCCTTTTCTTCATCTGCTCTGTATTTTCTTCTTCTGATAAAGAGTCTTCAAATCTTCTGTAATCTTCATACTGTGAATATGGAAGCTTTAAATCATCAATCTTCTGATAATTCATTTACACAATCAAAACCAAAAACTATTATAAATATGATTTACTTACAGTCAAGTTTTGGGCTTTTATGCGTGCAGCAGATTTCAAAGCAGCTAATAGATGCTCCTCTTCTATTATACGCTTATTACGCCAATAATTTTCTACTTCTTCTTTTGTCATTGAAAAGTTCTTGTGAATGAAAACTGAACAACAACAACAACTATATTTTATAAGAAAAGTTACATGATTTGAGCATTATTATTATAACTTCTACCAAAAAAAACTTGTATAACTTTCACATGATTCTTTTGGTTTTCTTCATTCTTATGAAAGATCAGAGTGTGATCTTGAAGGTGAATGCGAAAATCTTGAACACAGTTGAATTCAGAACCTACATTCATTTTATACAATAAATTCTGAAAATCTCTTTAACATTGAAGAAAAAGATATAAGAAAAAAAAAAACACCAATTGAATAACTTGCCTCTCTTAGCATCCCATCCTGCCATTAGAGAACCCATTGAGCTCCAAAGTTACAACCAGAGAAGATCTTTTAAGTAAGATGGGATTGATTCAGAGAAACAAGCAAGACTATATCCAATGAGATTGAATGGGAGATTGACTTGGCTAGACCTGTCTTTAGCTGGCTTGATAATTCAATGCCATTAAGTATTTCTTTCCCACCTAAAGATTGGCCAACAAATGGGAAAGTATTTCAAACCTAACTGTCAAATTGTTCAAGAAAAGCGTGTCAAACTACCATTCATACACACAATCCTTTGCTCACATGAAATTGAGGAAAGTTTATAGAAACACTTCATCCGTTTACTGATGAGGCCAAAGAAGAGTAGATTAGTTGATTGGGTACAAGCTTTTAATGTTATTGGATCAGCATAGATTCCAACGTTAGACGACATGTCAAAGAATTAGTATTATACATTGAGTGGCATCTAAGTTGAGTCTGATTTAAGCAATGACATCATATTAAGATGGTAATTAAGATACAATTAGTCACATTAACAATAATTATGTGCAATTATTTTATTTGAGCTGAATATGGCATTTCAAATATAATAAATATGATTTATCTAAAATTAAAATACAGTATTGTGTATTGTAATTTAATAAAAAAATATCAAATGAAGAAAATAGTAAAATTATATAAATTTTGGAAAATATGATATAATATTAATTTATATTAAAAATTGAATAATTAAAATAAAATAAATATATTTTATTTCATTCATTTTGTTTTTGTTTATAAGATCAATATGTGTTAAAGATGGTAAAATAAAAGGAATATAAATAATATTCATATCTTTTACCATAACATTCTCAAGGTCAAAAGTGTATAGAATGTTTTATAAAGAACTGAATGATAAAACTCTCTACAAAGAATTTTTGTGACTCATATATGTCATCTTGACTATTTGGGAGTTAGTTCTTATAAGCTTTCAAAGTAGAGATAAAAGCCAATACAATTATGATAAGATGTCTTCTTAGTTTATAGGTTCTTTAGGAAAGTAAATAATCTTATATAAATAGTTATTGTAAATAAAATAATAATATATTATAAAGGAGTTATTTTAATTTTCCATTCGGATTAGGCGAATTAAATTAAATGTAAGATATTATAAGTCTCCATGTACCCTGGAAAGTGTCTAGGGGACACTAAGGGATTAAATTACTTAATATTTGTGGCATGTGTCTAAAGGGAAATGCAGTTTTCATAAGTGGGTACTTATTTCTACTAATTATAATGCAAAATAGAAAAAATACCCATCTTGGCATCCACTTGGGGAAGGTGAAGAATCATGACGAAATGGAATGGAAAAGACACCTCTCTAGGCGCTCATTTTGGGAATTTTCATGGTCACCTCATTAGGCAACCATTTGCAAAAGTTCTAGGGTCACTTATTGGTCATGAGTTGGATTTCTTGGTTGTCATGTATTGTTCACCGCAATGGGGCATGGGATTTACAAGACATGATTACCCATGGTTTTGGAATAGCACAAGTGGTTTCTCTCTCTCTCAAAAATGCTATAAATTGGGGGCTTGGGCTTGTTGTTGATCATTCAAAATTGTGTCCTTCAATACAAAGCTTGTAGCTCCAATTTGCAGATTTGTAAAGCCAAAATGGCTAATATTTTATAATTAAAAATTTGTATTTCATTTTATTGGGAAATAGAAGGCAAGTAATTTCTTTTAATATTTTGTGTTATTCATTGTTATATGACATGTGTGAATGTTGGTTGGAGTGACCATTTGTCTACTATAAGAAAGTACACTTCAATTGGTACAAAGCCAATATTTCTAAGTGTGCAAATGAGCATCTAATGTGAGGTATTCTACCACTAGGATTTGTTAGTGGAGTGTATGACTAGTGGTCCTAAATGTGTGGGGAGAGCATTGAATGTGTGGCAATCTTGAAGAAGGATCTAGAGTGTGTGAGTTGTTGAGGAGGGGGACTTCCTAATGTGAAAGGAAAGCACCAAACATGAGGCATTTTACACCAAGATTTGTGGACACTAGGTTGTGAGAAAGTGCCTCCAAAAAGAAACCAAAGAGGTGGAGGAAGAAATCATGTTAGTGCACCAAAGGGTTTTAGAGTCCTATAGAGACAAGTTCAAGCACTACAAGAGGCACTACGTAGAAGAGTGGAGTGAAGAGGACTTAAGATGAAAGTGATGATGAAGCTGACATGGAAGGAAAACTCAAAGAAGAACAAGAGTATATGAGAGATTCTAAAGAGGATGGATTTTTTAAGGCCATTTCAAGATTGAAAAAGGGACAAAAGTTAAAATTTCTACATTTTCTAGGAGTCTAAATTTAGAGGAGTCAATCAATTAGATCAATGATATTGAGGACTACTTCAAGTATGAAGAAGTGGAAGATCCTAATAGGAAATTTATAAAAAATAAATTGAAAGGTATAGAAATTAAGGTAGACAGAAATGGAAGACAAAAAGAGAAGATAACGAGATGGGATTGGATGGTGGACAAGCTTAAAAGGCACCTCATATTTTTTATTATAAGCTTGACTTGCTGAAGAAGAAAGTAAGTAGATCTATCAAAGAGTAAATGTAAGAGCTATATTAGATCTTGATCAAAAAATGTCATTTAAGGCCAACAATTGAAGCCAAGAACACAAGAGGATTTGAGTCTAGTAATAATTACTACCATTGGGAATACTTATATATTTTCTTTGAATGTCTAGAGAAGAATCTTATGGAATACTTGAAAACAAGCAAAGAGGGGAGACCAAGCATATGGACATTAAAATGAGGATCAGAAGAAGATTGAAGAATCAACATGTAGCTAGAATCAAAAGGAACATAATTCATAACATCCCCATTATCAAAATAATGACCAAAGAGGAAGAGCTAGAAGAGAAAAGAAAACATGTAAGTGCATTTGTTTGTAAACCCTGGCCATCATTTTCTAGGTATTTTTCTATGTTTCCTACAAACCTTAAGTTTTTATAAGTCATAATAGTTAGTCCTAGGGTTGTTGATGTGGAAGAAAAAAAAAACTTAATTTCAAGAAGTGATCCCATAAGTCTATTTTGAATGACCTCGTGGGAGAATTCTCTCACATGTCCATTGATGTTATCCACGTCAAAGATATTTGAATTTAGATTTATACTCCTTTGAGTGAATACAATCATGTGAAATTGATTGATTTTAGATATGATAGTTTTTTGGATGATCATTTCATGTTGAAATAGGAGTATGCCCACCTATAGGAAAATAAATTAGATGTATAGAATCATTTCACCATGTTCTATGAAGAATAAATGGTCTAAATAGTGCTAGGTTGGATACATGAAGAATTCATTTCATTGGACAAACCCCACATAATCACTATGGAATCCATAAGGGATGTGATTAGTTTGTGCTCCATTGGTGAGGTATTGGTCTTGAAATCTGTAAAGAATGATGAAGTCATAAAACTCACAAGAGCTAAATAAAATAAGAGAGCACTATCAATTGATGCCATCATTGCTTTGGGTATCAGGTATGTCTCTATTGTCATTTTATATAAGGTCTATTTTATTAATAGAGAGGTTTCAGCCTCTACAACTGCCATACATATTAGATATCTAATGGAAAAAGAAGGTAAAGAGTGTGTGTGACCTGTGTGAGCTACTACAATAATAGCTAGTGGAGAGCATGTAGAAGACAAAGGAAACCAAGAATCAATTCTGATGTAGATCTCTAACTATTTTTTTGATGCTTTACTTCATGAAAGAATTTTCTAGATTCAAAAATATTATTTCAAGGAAGCATATTTCCTTAATCCTAGCAATATTTCCTTTCTCCCCCCACTTATTTTCATCTATCCTGGCATCCCCTCTAAATTATGACCCATTTTCTAGGGTACAATACGTCATTGGAATTTTGTCATAGGAAATTGGGGCTCAAATTTGGCCCAGGGCTCGATATCGAGGCCGGGTATTACAAGGAGTTTTGATTTTGTGGTTAGCCTAGATCATTTTTTACTCTTAAAATGATGGAGTAAGTATTAAAACCCTTTATCTCTTCTCATTTTTCATATTATGACCTTGATCAAGCATTTGCAATCAAGTTATGAATATTTTCAAGCAATCGAGACCAATTGAGCAATTCGATTCAAGATTTGAAAGCAAGCATCTAGGATCAAGATCTCCAAGTCTCCAACTCTTCGAGATCATTCAAGTCAAAAGAAATCTTCTCCAATTGAATAAATTTTCTCTCTCATTATGGCCAATTAGAGGAAATATCAATCAAGAAAGAATATCCTTCCTTCATTTTTCTTCTCTCTCCTTCATTGCAAGTAATTTTTAAGCATATCTACATTTAAGATATAGGAGTGGAATTTATAGATCTATTCATTTGTGAGGTAATCCTTGATTATACATCACATTACAAGGTCAACTCTTTGGATCTCAAGTACATTCAAGAATCTTCATACATGAGTGATTTCTACATCTGTCCATGGGGGTTTATGCAAGATGAATTCAACATTTACCTTTTTATATACTTTCCTTTATAAAATTTCTTTCCATTTTCAATTTTGATTCCTAAAAAAGGATTTGACCAAGGAAAACCACTTTAGACAAACTTTTCCCTAGTTTTTTGTACGTAGCAATAGGTTATAGAGCCACCAAACAAGAATTGGAAAAGATTGAATACAATTGAAAAGACCCCCAAAAATATAGCTAAAATCACCAGGTACATAATGCATTGGTATTTTGTCCCCAAGTACAAAATGAGTTTCTCCTTGTACCTTTCATTTTCAACTTAGATTTTAGCCACGGGTCAGATTTGTGCTCTGGTTTCCATTTTTATACTTTTCTACTCATTGTCAGTCTGTATTAGTCTATTTTTCTCAATTTTTTAGTAATTTATTTGTTAATCGCCTTAATCTCATTATTACTTCATTTTCATTTTCATCAATCACATATTTTAGTGAAGGATCATTTTCCCACTTAGTGTTTGAGTCTCCTCTTGAACCTAGTGGGGCATCTTCCTACCAAAATGTGCAATTAATGAAAGTGGGAAGTGACTTACCCATCTATACATTACTTTCCCTTTTGTTTCTCTATACATTTTTTGTGAGCCTCACTCATAATTTTTCACTCTTATTTGGTATTTAGATCTACTTTATATTCATTACATACTTCTCATTTTGGTAGTTAGACCTAGATCTACTTTGCATGCTTTACATTAGATATTTACATTGATGGTTAGATGTGCTTTTCATTAAAAAAAAAATCTATTTTTCTTAGTTGAATTTCATATCTCTTAAACCTTTCATTTAAATTAGATCTACCTTTCTTTCATTTTCTTGTGCATGAGTTTTATCACTTTGAATCTTACTTATTAAATTCTAGTTAAAATTTGTAGACTTATAGGTTCCATTGATCTCGATCCTTCTATTTTTCCTAGGAATCTTGATGAGACCAAAATTCCTACCAATGAAATTAATCATATTATTGAGAACAACTCATCCCACTCTTCTTGTGATGAAGATGAGGGCTTAAGATTCCATCCTATGCAAGTTCAAAAATTTTCCCATGACTTTGAAAAATTTGAGCAATGGTTAGGAAAAGAAAACTCTAATCTTGAGGTCATAACCATTATAAAAGGTTTGAGGAAGATAATTCATAATTATGAACATTATTTTAATAAATTTTATATTATATCTCATCTCATTTATAACAATGTCAGGTATATTAGAGATTGTGCTCAAAAGATAGGTTTTATTCCACCTACTACTAGTGTTGAGACTTCCATGCCTATTTCTACCTCCATTCCTAGTGTGTCCACTTATGCTCCACCCATTATCACAACTTCCATTCAAAATATTAATCCTACACATGTTAGCATTCATAATCCTATCATTCCTACTATTCCTTCAAGTTTTCCATGTGTTGCCCTACCTTCATCAATGCCCACTTAAAATAGTGTTCCTTTTTCATACTCTACTATTCCTTCCATTTCTCATAATGCTCCAAACATTTCACACATATCTCCTGCTAATATTTCTATCAATTCTACTATTAGTAGTCTGGCTTAAGCTGTGTCTTCCTTGCAACAAAAAATTGCTTCCATGACCCAATCCAAGTTCAATATTCCTACTTGTGACATTGCTAGTCCTTTATCCTTAGATATCATCCATGTTGTTATTCCTCAATACATGCAAATTCCTCACTTAGAGACTTCTAATGGTAAAGGTGATCCTTTGACCCATATCAAAACCTTCCAAACCTTGCGTAGTGATTTCTCTCATGATCATAGGTTCATGGCTAAATTATTTACTTGAACCTTTCGAGATAAAGTATTGCAATGGTATTATTATTTGCCTCTTTATTCTATTTGTTGGTGTAATTAAATATTCCTAATTACACTTTACTTAATCTTACTTAGGATAATGCATTGCATAGTAGTTTTTGATTAAGACACCTAGGATTTTGCACCTCAATTAAGCACATGGTGTAGGAGAAATTCCACTTTTGGTGTGAGATCCACCTTTAGTGCTCTTATCATATTATCATCTTAATCCCATTGCACATACTTCATTGTATAATGGAGGATGATCCACATTTGGTGGTCATGTGATTGTACCTAGCATAGGAGATAGCTTATCAGCTCCTTATCATTCTCTCTTATCACCTTTCTATATAAGGCCTATTATGTAATCATGTAAGGTGGATCAATTTAATATCAATCATTGCATTCATATCATCTCTCTTGTGATTTTATTTGACCTTTAGATCCTTGGTTCAATCTTTTCTATTTGCAAATCCTTACATGGTATCAGAGCCATTGGAGCATTTTGATTAGCCAATTTGGAGAGATCTTGTTGCAAACTTTGAAGGTCTAAATCTCAGATCTGAAGACCAAAATGTGGTGGAAGCGTCTTGGAGTAAATCTGACCTCACCATTGTGTTTGGGAGGTTGTTTCAGTTAAGATTGACTATAAACTCACCCATATTCGATGAAAGTCCAAATCAAGACAAAAAAAAATTGCAAATCGAGTCGTACAGCCTGATCTACACCTCTGCGGTACGATTTTTTTTATAAAAAAAATTGTCTTATTTTAGAATTTTTTTAAAAATTTTGGTTTACGGGTCTGGTACATGCCCTGCATTTATTTCATCATCATAGCATATTCTGGGTATATTCCTACACATAAGGATGACACCGCCAACATCAGCAGTGACATCACCAAACAAATTCCAAATCAGTACAGACTTTTCCCCGACCGAGCCCAGACCCCGAGCTCGAGCCCAAGGCCGAGCCCAACTCGTTTCTTTTACTTATTTGTCAAGTGTTTTATCTTATAAACCTGACGGTATTCCTCTCCACAAGGAATGTGGGATTAAATCCCACTATGCTTCTAAGTAGCGCTCTCCTGCTCCACCACCCCAGTGGCTCAAACCACCACCTCAGTGAATAATCCGCCACCAGCTCCACCTCGCCAATGTGACATAGCCATAGGCTGCCACCTGGTAGCCTAGATCCAATCCAACATCTGACACATGGCACATGGCCACATCACTAGGACATGTCACCTATGGTGATGTCATCATCCACCCAGTCAACACAAGATGATGCCATGTGGCACCTCAGTAAGCCGCCACCTTGAACTTCCAACAGCCAATCTGCATGTGACACATGGCATATTCCACGTTCACTCATTGCCCAGTCACTTGGGTGACATCATCATAGTATGATAGTGATGTCATTGTACGGTCTCCACATCAGCACACAGTCATCATCCATGTTAGCATCTTGACCCACTTTTTTGTTGATGTCACCATTCCCTGAGCCTAAATTTGATGATCATCTAGCTGTCAAAACATGCCAAATTGGGCTTTCGGTGACATCCATACGGTAGTCAATTTTAATGCAGTGTTTTTTTGACGTCATCAAGGGTTGGAATATTTTTGCCTTCGCCATTGGAGTTTTTCATTTTGCAGTCCAACTTCAAAGAGCCATATCTTGCTCATTTTTGCTCCTTTTTTTGAGAAATTTTTTTTATTATGGGTAGAATTTCCTGAAGATTCTAGTGGTGGTATTATTTTTGCAATTTGGTGACCATATTTATTAGAAATTGTAGATTTTCTTCACTGTTCCTGATTTCTACAACTTCTAGGGCTTCGTTTGGGCACATACAATAACATTTTGAGGTGTTTTTTTTTAAAGTGTATGACTTTTCATCTACTTTCCAGATCTGCAATTAGATTTCAGTGATTTGGGGTGGATATATCACTTTCATATATAGGTCATTTTGGGGCTAAATTTGTACTTGGTTAATCCTTGGATTTCAATTTTCTGATTTGCATCAGTCATTTGAAGGAGTTATCAATAGTTATTTGGTTTTATTATGGATAATTCAAAGGTCAAATCCTTGCTACATATAACTACCATGAATGGAAATTTTATTTAAGTGATCATTTGTTGAGTATTGGATTTCTTAGAATGACTCTTGGGCAGGATCAAGAACCACAAACAGGTGTTGCAGAAAGGTAGAAATGGTTGATCAAAGGGATAAAGCACTTGGCTCTCTTAGATCATCCATCTCTCGTGATTTGCACTTTCATATTGTATCTTGCACCCATCCTCATGATGCTTGGGTCATATTGGAAGGGCTCTTTGGTAAACTTGATAGAATGAGAAAATTCAGATTGGAGAATGAGCTCATAGGTATAAATCCTAGTTATTTTGACAATATTCAAGACTTTTTCTCTAAGTTCAATTCTATTAGATTGGATCTTTCTACTTGTGGAATTGTTAAAGGGGATGAATAATTGATCTTTTCTATTATTTCCAAGCTTGGTCCTAATTATTCTTTCCAACCTCGGTCCTGATTATTCTATCTTTGTTTCTACATTCTATGCTTCTATGGATGCTCTTGGTAGTGCATGCAAATTTCCTTCTCTTGATGAATTTGTAGCTCAACTCACAAGGGAACAATCAAAGTTAGCACATATGGGTCCATTGAAGCCTTCCACACATCAAGCATTGATTGCAAGTGAGTCCACATCAAAGGCTTCTAATGGAAAAGGAAAGAAACAACATAAGGATCCTAAGCCTTATGACAAAGGTAATGAATCTCCTTCACACAATACTATTAAATCCAAGTCATCTTCAAGAGAGGAATCATCTAGAAGAAAGAGGGATAAATGTGCATATTGTAAAAATCTAGGACATGATGAGCATAAGTCTTTTCAAAAGAAGATCGATGAGCTAACTCACATTATTCAGAAACACAACATCAAGTTTCCCTCATCAGTGTCTACTCCTTCTACACATTTTGAAACTTCTACATCTCCATCATCATCCAAAGATAAAGGTAAAGGACAAGCACTCTTGGCTTCCACAAATCCTGAGCAAGGTAAATGGCTTCTTGATTCAGGTGCATCACATCATATGGCATCTTCTATGGATATGTTTTCTTCTATTGAGCCTTGTAATTCTCCTAATATGTTGATGGGTAACAACACATTCATGAGAGTTTGTGGGAAAAGTTCTATTCTATGGGAGAGGGGACATTTAATGATGTTCTTTTTGTACCATCCTTGACCACTAGTCTCCTTTCCATTTACCAAATTACACATGGGGCACAAGGTAAAATTGTTGAGTTCAGTCCTGATTTTGTCTACATTAGGGACATGGAGACTAGAGATGTCATAGCTATGGGAGTTTTTGATAATACATCACACTTGTATTATTTTTCACATTTTATTGATGATGATGATGATATTCATGATGTACACATCCCTTTTCCAATGGATAATTATGAGGAGAACTTTGGGTACTTGAATCATTTTGTTGTTGAGAGAAGCATTGAGCTTCCTACTCCTCCACCTCCTACTTCTTCAGACATGGGCTCTCCTATTCAGCAGGATGATCATAGTGTTTCAGATCTTGCAGAATGTGATGACAACTTGGATGCCTCTTCAGCATTTTTTGATTCTCATGATACATATTTGGGATACATACATGAGGGAGTTTCTCTTTCCTTTGATGATAGCATCACAGTTGGGGATACTTATTCACCTTCTTTGGAGATTGGCACTCTTGATTATTCTCCTTCTTCACTTGATTTTTCACATGAGGTGATAGATTCTTTGAGCTTGGAAATATCTATTCATTCTTCAGAGATTCATACATGGAGATCTTCATCTTCTTCCTCATTCCATTTGCACAAGGATTGGCTTCTTCATCATTTGATGTATCTCTTTCTTCCTAAGGGGAGACATGTTTCTTGTAGACATTGATTGATATATTGTTTGCAGGTACTCTTCATCAACATGGGAGCTTCTTCATTATGGGAGGGGATATCATGTCTCTGACTATCCTTCTTATAGGGGGATAATTCTTTGTATATACATGATGTATGTAGTTCTTGGGGGATCTTGAGTAATCCATCCATCCATGCATCTTGTTTTCTTCTCTCTTTTTGGGGGAGGGTTTTTCCCATGAGGTTTTACCTCTTTCTCCACTTTATGAGAGTTATGCATTTCATGTATTGCATTTCATATTGTACATGGGTACCTAACATGGCCTTGTAGCCAGGACCCATCTTGTATTGTGAGTTTAAGTGCATTCCCCTAAGTTGCACTTAAGGGGGGGTGTTGGTGTAATTAAATATTCCTAATTACACTTTACTTAATCTTACTTAGGATAATGCATTGCATAGTAGTTTTTGATTGAGACACCTAGGAGTTTGCACCTCGATTAAGCACATGGTGTAGGATAAATTCCACTTTTGGTGTGAGATCCACCTTTAGTGCTCTTATCACATTATCATCTTAATCCCATTGCACATAATTCATTGCATAATGGAGGATGATCCACATTTGGTGGACATGTGATTTCACCTAGCATAGGAGATAGCTTATCATCTCCTTATCATTCTCTCTTATTTCCTTTCCTATATAAGGAGGCCTATTATGTAATCATGTAAGGTGAATTCATTGGATCAATTCAATATCAATCATTGCATTCATATCATCTCTCTTGTGCTTTACTTTAACATCTAGATCCTTGGTTCAATCTTTGCTATTTTCAACTTCTTACACTATTGACTCCTTTCAAAATCTTGATAATGCTTTCATCCAATAATTCCAAAATAATATTGATTCTAATATTTCTTTGACTAACTTTTAAATGCATTATAAACAAGGTGTTAAAGAAAAAGTGATTAATTTCATTTGTAGATATAATAATTTTCATGCTCATATTTTTCATCATGTGCTTGATATTGATGTGCAACATATTTTCATTTCTAATTTACAAAAAGACATTAGAGATAATATTTTTCTTTCTAAATTTTCTTCTTTTACTCAATTATGTGCAGTGCTTCATAATTATCAACTTCAAGTGAGTCATTTTGAGAGGACCACTTCAATGGCTCCAATTGATAAGAATGATGTTGCATCCTATAAAAAATTTCAAAAACCAAAGAACTTCATCAAAATCAATAATTCATCCAACAATGTTGATGAGAAAGTGGCACAAATATCCAAAGGTGTAGCTCCTTTGTCATATATTTTTAGACCTTCTCATAATTTTACTCATCTTTCTAAATCTTTTCATAATGTGATGTTGAAGTTGATTAATGCTAAAGTGTTAACTCTTCCTCTTTTAAACAAATGGACACATCCAAACCTTTTCCTAAATCCTTTGAACACAAAGCTTTCTGTCAATACCACTGTCAACCTAGTCATGATACTGAAAAGTGTTTCCATTTGAAATATATTATTCAAGACCTAATTGATTCTAATACCATATCTATTGAGGGTGTTAATGATCAAGAAAAAATTTTGTAGCACCTCCCAACCAAAACTTTCAAATCTACACCAATCCCTTACTGTCCCATTTCACCAATAATATTGAGTCTACCCAGTCTTTGTCTTCTTGTTCTACCCATGTTATTGACTATGATGATACGTAAATTGAAACCAATAATTTTGTCAATCTCATTAATCAAACCAAACCTAAACTAAAAATCAAACATAATCTTTGCATTACCTTTGACCTCAGTGAGACAAAGCACTTGATGGTCCTCTTTACATTTTTGCAAAGGTTAATAATCTTTATTCTCATGTTGTTCTTATTGACCCTACTTGCATGGTGAATGTAATAACTAAAGAACATGTTTTCAATAGAAAATTGCAATGTGATTTCTATGACAAGTTTGATGTTATGATCCAAACTTGAAATGGTTTCCTTTATCCCACCCATGGTTCTATTTTTTTCCGTATAACTTGGTGGTATAACTCTAGATGTCACCTTCCTTTTCATACCAACTTATGATCAATTCCAAATTAAACTTGGTATTCCTTGGATTACCTCCAAAAATTATTAGCCTCTCATATACATAAGTGTTTGAAATTTCCCCATAATGGTGAAATCATAGTTGTTAATCATATTCTATATCATCCTTCAATACCTCAAGAGTCTATTGACCTTGATTTCTTTTGGAATTTTATGCCTCAATAAACTCAATATTGTAGAGATAACCTCTTTTGGACATATCAAAAATATAAGATCCAAAAGACTTGTGAGCTAAGCAATCTTAAGGATATTTCATCTCCTTGTCATGGACCTGGACTTCTCCCTACACAACCTACACCTCCTATATATGTTTCCATTCTTCCTCCTATATCTTACAAATTTTCTATCAATTCTATCTCTCAACCTAGTGAGGTTCCTTTCATTCTTCACCCAAAATACACGTTAATTCTTTGATTCCCTTTGATCAGCCCATGCATAGCCCAAAGGAGGAAGTTAATTTGAAAAAGATGAAATTGAACAAACATGATAATTCTATTTGTATCTTGAATTATATAATTACAATTAATCTGGATGAAGAAAATACTCTTTATGATGATGCTTTTGATGTTCCTAATGCAAATAAAAACTATATCCATGTCATTGATTGTGATGATATGTATGACATATGTTATGTTAATCATGATTTACCAACTATGTTTTTACAACAATTATCTCTTAGTCCTAGTGACAAACAAAGTGACCCATCTTCACAATATGGTCCTTGTCTAGAACTGGCTTATTTTCGATCTACTATGCTTGAGGTTTCTTCTCTTGCATGTTTCCCACCTTCCATAAACACTACATACCAAGATAGGGGGCAGGTGATATGCTTGAGTATCTCCTCTTGTGCAGTGATATTTTTTTTTTTCTTATTGTAATGTGCTTCCCTTGTGATGTGTTTCTTGATATATGTTTTGTTTAGATTTCTTTAGATGACCCTTGTTTCTCTATTCGCACAAGGTGATAAAGGAATCAATTTATCACGGCATTCCTCTATTTGTATCTCATTTATTCTATATGTTATTTTGTGCATGTTTTTCTATTCATAAATGTGTCTTTGTGTCCATTTAGAGCTAGGATTTCTATTCTAGGAGTTTTGTTCATTAGCAAAACATTGTAATATAGTTGTATTTGCATTCTTCTAACCCTAGTATTGTAATCTCTAAATATTTAATAGAATAAATATACTAGACTATGCCTAGTGTTTCCTTTTCTATGTATTTATTTCTATTTTGTAGACGGTTTTAAGATCCAGTGTCATTTTTTAACAAATGTAGCTATCATCTATTTCTTTCAAGCTCTTATAATCTAGTTTTGATTTACAAGTTATTAGATCATGTCTAGCTACTCTTTCAATGCTTTTAGTTTGTGGTTATACCATGCCATTCTGTGAATAATTTTCTCTAAGAATAGTTATTTTAGTGGGGTAATAAAGGTATTTTTTGTAATACCCTACCAAGGAACCCAGGAGAAATTAACCTAAACATGCAACTAAGTTTACAGATTTTTTTTTTTAAAGTTTACAAACAACAACAACAATGTTTAACAATGCAGAAGCAATACAATATAATTTACAACTCTCATACAAGTACAACTCAAACATAGATTATAAATCTCAAGGGTTCCTTGACATAGATTATGTAAATATTAATTCATTACTTTAGATTAGATATAATTACAAATACCATGTGTACAAATGAATGATGAGTACAAAATCACATAAAGGAAATCATAAATATAATTGATGCTATAAGGTATCCATAATAATCCACATCCACTACACATGTCATAGCATATGTAATAACAATAATCCAATATAAAGTACAACATGATATCTCCAAAATAACTTATATAATGGTATAAGAACATAGACTAAGAAAGATAAGAATACATCTCCAATAATGATGACAAGAAGGTACAACTTCTACAAGAATCATCCAACACTGGTACACAAATGTCAAAAACTCAAATGGTAAAAGGATCACTACCACCTGACCTCATGGAACCTAAATGGTCTACTCCCACCATGCTAGGGAGATAACAACAGACCCCACTCGGATATCAAACACCAAAAATCCAACACAATACAAAACTAAGAAAGGGATCTTGAAATCTTTCTAACTCAAAAGGTACAATAGAATAACAAGGTAAAACATACTCAACTACAGGCAACCAACACATGTAGGAAACATAAGATGCATAAAGGGAAGTGTCATCACACGAGCCAACTCTAACATGTTATCTTGGTAGTCTCTCCAAACCCTGGCACCCTAGTGACTCTATGTGCTATCAGTAATCCTCTCATACAAACGAGGGACCAACTATGCCATATCCATTCCACACTGGTGGAAAACATCTTCCCACTCCCATCCTAGTCAAGACCTCAATCAAGTAACTCAGGCATGGGCGAGGAAAATAGTGTCTTATTAATTCATTTTAAACTCTCAATGTCATTTAATTATCACTTAATTAAGTCACTTGCAATAATTTATCTTGGCAACCACTTGCGGCCCTGGCGCCTATTGCAAGCCACTTCCCACCTATACACTTAGTTAACCTACCTAGGTTCACAATTACATAACTAAACCTCATAAATCATAACGGTATTTCTTAAAGTGTTCTTAAACATAAATCCAATAATAAAACACATAAGGGAAAATACAAACATCCACTCAATCCCAAGCCTCTGGTAATGTTCCTAAAATAGGCAACGTAACACTCCCATAAAACCCATAATCTCTTTAAAATGTGCTCCCATAGCACTCATAAAATCTCTGACAAATGATTTAATAAGCTTAATTAATATCATAATTACATTATCCATTACATTCTAATTAATCGAGAACTCAAGTTTACATTACAAAAATAATTTCCCCTCTTCTGTAAAGTATCAAAACACATGTAATATATATATATATATATATATATATATATATATATATATATATATATATATATATATATATATATATATATATATATATATATATATATATATATATATATATATATATATATATATATATATATATATATATATATATATATATATATTTGTGTGTGTGTGTGTGTGTGTGTGCGTGCGCCTTTTAATAGATTAGCATCACTAATAGCTACCCAAAAAAATATCATTAGGCAATTTCCTAATTATCAATCAATGATATTATCTAATTAATATTTTAATCAATTACTTAAACATAACCTTTTTTTTAAAAAAAAATTATTAAGATCTTTTAATTAATATTTAATTAAATTAAAATAAAAATCAATTATTAATAAATACTATTTAAATATAAATATAAATAAAATAAAATAAAAAACTAATTAAAAATGGGGTCACGGGGGTTGCACCCGTGGCAACCTCCCTCCCCTTGACTTGTGGTCCCACCGCAAGTCCTTGCGGTGGCCACAAGTCTTACGGACCACATCGCAAGCCTTGCGATGTGCCGCAAGACTTGCGGGCTGTAAGGGCTATGGAGTAGTGGGGGTGGTGGCCCCACCACCATTTAATATATATTTTTTTGTTTTTGTTTTTTTAAATTTTTTTATGACAGAAATTCTCTGACATAAAAACAGAGAACTATATTTTATTTTTTATTTTTTTGTTATAAAATTTCTAAAAAACATAGACTTTCTATTATGCAAATAATTCAATCTTTTAACTATGAAAATTCAATTTATTTTCAATTGCAACCAGATACTCAATTTTATTTAATTTTTTTGAAATATAATTTTCCCAAATTATGAAAATTTATTTTTTTAATTGAATACGAGAACTAGACTAATTTAATAATCCCATATTTTTTAATTTACTTTTCAGGGTTTTCAAAATTTTCCAAACAACCCTAGCTAAATAATCTATTGATTTTCCTACAGTTTTTCAACCTAATTTTTCCAGGGTTTACACAGAACATATAAAATAAGATTTTTCCTTAATCCAAATCAAAAATAGGAATATCTAAAAACAATACATGTAGAATTTTGCTAAGAACGCCTAGGGTTTCAACAAGCATAAATTTTCTAAATTTCTAATTAACAAACTATTATAGATCTGGGTTTCTCTTCAAAATTTCCACACAAGATTTTAATACCCAATTTAAACCAAATAATTTGAAAATCAAACAATAACAGAAACAAACATTCAACAAGCATTCCAGAAGCAATCCAAATAATCTTTTTGAAATGAAATTAACATGGGTTCTTCAAACCCTACCTGAAATCCACGAGAAGAATCTAAAACAACAAGGGCAAATTGAAGACTCTACGAATCAAAAATGCTCCTAAGCTTTTGAAAAATAATCTTTCAACAATCTAAGCAATTTCTCTCCAAAATCTAGCCTCCTCCAAACCTTTGTGTGAAGAATGGCTAAAAGAATCCCTAATAATGAAAAATTCCCCAAACAAAACCCAACATGCAACTCCAAATCAAGAAAAAGAACTCGAAATCAGAAAATAGAACTCAACTCACAATTCTTATTTTTATCAATTATGTTGCATGATTAATTTTAATTACCATAATAAACTAATGCACTTTTCAATTTTAATTCCTAACTCAACTTTAACTTTAAATTCTAATTCAATTTTCCCTAAACTGAATGTGCAACTTAAATTGCATTTTGATTATTTAAGTAATCAATAAATATTTTAGCACATAATTAACTATGCAAACTGATAAATTAAATATTAAATAAATCAACTATGCCTTAAATTTCATGATTGGATTCAATAATTAATTAAACCCTTTTATTCCAAATTTAAACTTTTAATTTAATTTTAATTAACAAAGGTATTTAATCAACCTTAATAATTTAATATTCTCTATATCTAATATTTCCCATTCATAAAATATAACTATTCAAATCTCATAATTACTCCTAATTTAATTATTTAAATCAAATAATTCACACAAGCAAATCTACTTGGCTCCCGAAACCCGAAAATCAACTAACTCCATATCAAACAAACACCAAGGGAGGGTTCATGAATTCACATCACCTTGATGAATTCAAATAGGAAACTTAGTCAGAAACTTGTCCCTTAATTTAGGACAATAATGGCTTGGGTTGGGATTTGTACCTATATGTTATCTCCCCTCTCTTATCATTTGAGATATTGTGATAGGGCGCGCTCATCCTGACAATTCAGGGAATTTGATGCCCGATACCTGAAATCCTACATAAAAGATGAGCATGTACATACATGTATAAATATATAACAGACAATATTGGCGGGGATCGACCGATCGTGTGGATCTCACAAGCAAGTAACTATGAATCCACCTGTCAACCACATCAGGCACATCAAACAGAAATATAAAACATACACGCCAACCATACATGCAAGTATGGGGTTAGTAAAACCATAAATGTAAATAACATCCTAACATATAGATTACCATCATCAAATAACCATAACATATACATCATCATAAGTATTTAAATTGACATGAGAATAACTGTATTCATCTAATTGTAAACACATGATATAACACATTATCAAAAGGTTCATATTTAATCAAATTAATAATCCAAATATCACTGAAATAATCAATGCACATATAAAAGTGGCCTATAAGAGTTTGGAAAAAAAAAATTGAAAAGAAAACTATGGGTGGGCACTACATTTTCCTTGTGAGCTTTAACGGGTGCTTCCCGTAGAAAGATATGAATACCTTGGCCTATGTCTAGGATCTTTCCATCCTGTTCTCTTCCCAAAAATGAAGAGTCTAACACATTTTGTGCTCATTTCTAGGGTCCGAAATTCTCATTATTTCTAATGGGAGATTGAATGGTTTCAAAATATCTAGCACATTACCTCTATTTTCTTTGAACTTTCTTCCCCTTTCCCAAATCCACCAAGAGAAGAGTCGGCTTCTATAAAACCCCAAAGGTTTCTTTGTAGGGTGCATTCCTATCCCACTCCTACAAAGATTTTGGACTGCCCTCATTTAGGCAGGAGCCTAGATCTAGAATCAATAGTTTTCCTGGAATGCCCAGTGGGATTGAGCTTTCACAGCTAGAGATTAATTGCATTCTCCATTTTTTTAGCCTTCAAGAGGTAGGTTTCAAGCACCTAGCAATTCTAAAGCTCAAAAATTTTGGGACAATTCTATCAGTATGAGTCGAGTTCCCTATCCAAAATACCTCTTTCCATTTTTATATCTCATTAGTACACCCTTCCCCTTCCCTTATGCATTAAAATAGAAATATATTATGGACAGCGATATTGTCCCCCTCCTTTCCATGAAAATTCAAGTGCCCCACCTTTCTACCCTAATACCAAGCTAGAAACACTTCTAATTTTTCCCTACACACCTCTAATACATTTGGTTATGAGAAATTTTATGGCGCTTTCTATTCACCTACCCCTACATACGCCTCCTAGCTACAAGAGGTTCCCTTTAACTCCTATTAGTATGCTTACCCTCCTGCCCACAACCAAAATGTGGGAAGCCAAGAAAACATCAGTTGTAGGGAGATTTTGCTAAATCTCCAAGCAGATTTGAAAGGCATTGAGAAGGAGCAAGAAGATCATTGTCGATGAGAAGAGCTTGATTACCAAGCTTACATGTTGTAATAGAAAGAAAATGTCCTCAAAATGAAACAAGAGAAATTCCTTACAATGCAAGATGTTGCTACAGAAGAAAGGACGAGGCAGTCAATGGTTGTAAAAGATTTAGATCCATATGGCTATGGGATTTTGTTTTCTCATATGCTAGGGGGTATGGCTTCAGAGGAAGAGGGAGAAAAAGAAGAAGAAATAAGGGAAGATCTGAAGGAGGATATTTAGAAGGTTGTTCTCCAATAAACCTCTCTATAGACAAGGAATAAAAAAGGAAAAGAAGAGGAAGAAGACTCAATCCCACTTTTTTTGGAGCTCCCTTTCTTCATTGATATGGAGGAGATCAAGAAAAGCATTGGTAACGCAATAAAGAGAATAGTTTAGGAAGAAGAGATTCTTTTTGTACCAAAATGTGTTATGTAGGCATCTCTGGACCATAAGAGAATCCTAGAGGAAATTGAGGCTCGGGACGCCTTCCTGAATGAGTTTGATACCATTTGCACATATGTGGACCTCAAACAGGCGACTTTAGAACTTGAAGACCATGGGATACAACAAGAGAATGAGATATACATGGTAGTGAAGAAACCATCATAGTAAGTATATGATAGTCATAAAATGATACAAGGGCTGGCGGAGCAAGAAAGGGGATGTCCCATCAAGCATTTGGCCAAGATCTGAAAGTTTCCAATGGTCATGCTCACCTCTAAGCATGAAGATGGGATTCATGAAGAGAAGGAGAAACTTACACATACACTACAAGTGGGAAACATTCAAACATGCATGATTTTATTTATTCTTAGTCCTTGGGAGGCATTCTAGCATTTCAGATGCCTTTCGAGATTTATTTTCTAGTTGGTTGTCCAGAAACATGTAACATATCAAAGGCTAGTTAGGAAGGGAAGCTACTTTAACAATCTAGACAATGGTTTTGTTTGATTTCATTCAATGTAAATCTTTGAACATAGTAGGTGTAATCACCTAAAAATGGACAAAGACAATTAAATGATAAATCAAGTCAAATCAGAGAAAATCAAGGACAGGATCAAAGTAATTGAATCACAATGCATAATTAGCCAATCAAAATTAAAATCAAGTCCTAATTCGAGATAAATCAAAATCAAGAGCATTTTAATCAAATGAAATCAAATCAAAGTGCAATCAATTCTATTAATTGTATAATTTTGAATTAAATCAAATTAAACCCATTCAAGGGGTACATGGCTAAACAAATGAATTAAAATCAATTAATAAATCCTAATTTCTCTCAACAACCCAAAAGGGGAGGAAATTCAATCAACCAATAGGATTTGAGGAAAGGCATTCACATGGATCAAGCCAAATTCAATCTCAATCACACAAGGTGAAAGAGAATCTTGTCATTGATCTTGTCTACTTGTCCCAAGCTATGAGGACACAAACTTTGCATTGTCTTCAAAGGGTGGAATCAAAGACTCAACCAAGGCTTAATCGTGATCAACTACACTACACCCCCTACCATTGGGAAAATCTATAAAAGGAAGACCAAAATCCTCATAATTCATAACCACACATCTTAGAATTTCATCAAACCTCTTGCATTTTATAGCTAGAAAGGCATTTTAAGAGCTTAATTAGCATTCAATTTGATCTAATTGTTAGCTTTAGCTTAATCTTTATCATTTCTCATTCTAGGACTGTCATTAATGGTAGCTTGCTGAGAGCTTCTATTAACACTCTTAGATAGAGAACCATACGATGCTCAATTGATCTTAAATTTGCTAAATAGTTTCTATAATTGTGGTTTATTTAGTTACTAGTTCATTTATTGTCAATACTAATTCTATGAAGATACTATTTCTAGTATACAGTAGGTTAGGGTTTTCTTTTCCAAGAAGTGTTCTCCATAGGTTGTATTCTCCTTAAGGGAATGCATGTTTTAGTGTCTTTTTTTCCTCTAGGTGCATGTTGGTACAAGTTGTTTTTCTTTCAATCGCCCTTATTTATGACTCTTTGCCTAATGAATAAGGTACTAGTATGGAAAATAGAGATGTTGAGGTTCCTTCTGAGTATGTTGAGATCCCCTATGAGTCATCAAAAGGTTGATAGGCCTGCTACTATTCCCAATCGAGGTCATCTAAGGATTTCCTTCACCAATGACATCATGCATAATCCTGACAAGATCCAAGAGTCAAATGTTTCCTTCAAAAATACTTCACTTCCCATAGTGCACTCACTGAAGAGAGTGCTACATGTCAAAGTTTTATATTTTTGAGGGAAAAAAGGGAGTCAATATCAAATAAAATACTGACGGCTCACCACGTATCTATCCTGTGATCAAATCTGACAGGGCCTTCCATTCAAATCTATATGGTATTGCTTGTTCATCTGGTGGAAACAATTGAGGCACTTTCAAATCATAAAGGCATCTTCTCCACCATGATGGTGGGAGTTTCAAAAGGGTTCATAGGTGTCACACATGCCATGTGTATAAAGAGGATAATTATTACAAGGCTGGCATGCCTAAAACAACCATAACAACCACCATGATCATCCTTCGAGATGGCACAATCGCAAGCTCCTTCAATTGCATTCTTGAGATTTAGTTGAGGAATTTATTTATATAAAATACCTACAAGCACATTGTAATAAGGAGGCTTTTGGAGAGTTCAGTTAGAGCTAGGATTTCTATTTTAGGAGTTTTGTTCATTAGCATAACACTATAATACAGTTTTATTTACATTCTTCCGACCCTAGTCTTATAATCTCTACATATTTAATAGAAGATATACTAGACTATGCCCAGTGTTTCATTTTATGTGTATTTATTTCTTTTTTGTTGATGGTTTTAAGGTTTCACGTAATTTCTGAACAATTATAACTATCATTTATTGCTTTTAGGATCTTATAATCTACTGTTGATTTACAAGTTATTGGATCATGTCTGGTTACTATTTTGATACTTTTAGTCTAGGGTTATACCATTCCATTCTGTGAATAATTTTCTTTGAGAATAGTTATTTTAGTGGGATAATAAGGGTGTTTTCCTTGTGATCCTTAATGGGTGCTTCTTGTGAAAATATAAGAATACTTTGGCCTATGGCAAGGATCTGTCCATCATGTTCTCTTTCCAACAATGAAGATTTTGTTGCATTTTGTGCTCATTTCTAGGATCTAACATTATCATTATTGCTAACGGGAGATCGAAGGGTTTCAAAATCTCTGGCGCATTACCTTGGTTTTGTTTGAAATTTCCTCCCCTTTCCCAAATCCACCAAGAGAAGAGTTGGATTCTATAAAACCCCATAGGTTTCTTTACAAGGTGCATTCTTATCTCACTCCTGCAAAGCTTTCGAACTAACTTGATTTAGGTAGGAGCCTATATATGGGATCAAAAAATTTCATGGATTGCTTGGTGGGATAGAACTTTCACAGCTAGAGATTCATTACATTCTTCAGTGTTATCAGCCTTCAAGAGGAAAACTTCAAGCACCTAGCGAATCTACAGCTTAAAATTTTTGGGGCAATTCTGATGGTATGATTCAAGTTCTCTATCCCAAACACCCCTTTCCCTTTTGATATCTCATTAGTACACCCTTCCCCTTCCCTTATGCATTAAAATGGAAAGATATTATGGACAATAATATTTTCCCCCTCCTTTCCATGACAATTCAAGTGCCCCACCTTTCTACCCCTGATATCAGGCTAGAAACGCTTCTAATTTTACTCCACGCACCCCTAATACATCTAGTTATGAGCAATTGTCTAGCACTTGCTATTCACCTATGCCTACATACACCTACAAGATATAAGATGTTCCCTTTAACTCATATCAACATTCTTAGCCTCCCACCCACAACCAAAATATGGGAAGCCAAGAAAACATCAGTTGCAGTGAGATTTTGTTAATTATCCAAGCACCGTTGAAAGCCATTGAGGAGGAGAAAGAATATCATTGTCAGAAAGAAGAGCTTGATTACCAAGCTTACATGTTGCAATAGAAATATGATGTCCTCAAAATTAAGCAAGAGAAGTTCCTTACAATGCAGCTACTGCTGGAGAAGAAATGACAAGGTAGTTGGTGGTTGTAAAAGATTCAGATTCATCTAGATATGGGATTTTGTTTTCTCATATGTCAGGAGGTATGGATTCAGAGGAAGGGGGAGAAAAATAATAAATAAGGGAAGAGATGCAGGAGGATATGGAGAAGGTTTTTCTCCAACAAACCTCTCTACAGACAACGGACAACAAAGGAAAAGAAGAGGAGGAAGACTTTGTCCCATTTTTTGGAGCTTCCTTTCTTCATTGATATGAAGGAGATAAAGAAAAACACTAGTAACACAGTAAAGAAAATCATTTAGGAAGAAGAGCTTCTTTTTCTACCAATTTGTGTTATGCAAGCATCTCTAGACCTTAAGGTAATCCTAGAGTAAATTGATACTGAGGATGGATTTTTGAATTATTTTGATGTCATTTGCACATTTGTCGACCTCAAATTAGGGACTTCAGGACTTGAAGACTATGAGATGAAACAAGAGAAGGAGATCTCCATGGTAGTAAAGAAACCATCGTAGTCATTTTCTGATGGTCATCAAAAGGTGCAAGGGTTGATGGAGTAAGAAAGGGGATGTCCCATTAAGCATCTGGCCTAGATCTAAAAGTCACCACTAGTCATGCTCACCTCTTAGCATGAAGATGAGCTTTGTGAAGAGAATGAGCAACTTACCCATACACTACAAGAGGGAATTATTAAAACATGGATGAGTTTCTTTATTCTTACTCCTTGGGAGGCATTCTGCATTTCAGATTCCTTTCAAGATTTCTTTTATGGCTGGTTGTCCAAAAACATGTAACATATCAAAGGCTAGTTAGGAAGGGAAATTACTTTAACAAGCCAGACAACGGTTTTTCTTGATTTCATTAAATGTAAATCTTTGTACATAGTAGGTTAGGGGTTTTCTTTTCCAATAAGTTCTCTACATAGGTTGCATTCTCCTTAAGGGAATGCATGTTTTAGTTTCATGTTTTCCTCCAGCTGCATTTTGGTAAAAGTTGTTTTGCTTTCAAATGCCCTTATTTGTGACTCTTTTCCCAATTGATAATGTACTGGTCTACAAAACTAGATATTCTGAGGTTCTTTCTTAACAATTCAAGATCTCTTGTGAGTCACCAAAATATTGATAGACTTATTTTTATCCCCAATTGAGGCCATCTAAGGGTTACCTTTTCCAATGACATCATGTAGAATCCTGACAAGAGTCAAGAGTCAAACATTTCCTTCAAAAACAATGTACTTCCCATAGTTCACTTACTGCAAAGAGTGCTATGTATCAAAGTTGTAGAGTTTTGAGGGAAAAAGGGGAGCCAATATCAAATAAAATCCTTGCTCGCCACATGTCTAGCTTGGGATCAGATCTGACAAGGCCCATAATTCAAATTTATATGGTACTTCTTGTTCATATAGTGGCAAAAATTGAGGAACTTTCAAATTGTAAAGGCATCTTCACCATGATGGTGGGAGTTTTAAAAGGGGGCATAGGTGTCACACATCTCATGTGTAGAAAGAGGATAATGATTACAAGGCTGGAATGCCTGAGACAACTGTAACAACCACCATGATCATCCTTCAAGATGGCACAATCGCAAACTCCTTCAGTTGCATTCTCAAGATTTAGTTGATGGATTTATTTCTATAAAATACCTATGAGCACATTGTAATAAGGAGGCTTTTGGAGAGTTCAGTTGGAGCTAGGATTTCTATTTTAGGAGTTTTTTTCATTAGCATAATAGTGTAATATAGTTTTATTTGCATTCTTTCAACCCTAGTCTTGTAATCTCTATATATTTAATAGAAGATATATTGGACTATGAGAGTGTTTATTTTTCTATGTATTTCTTTCTATTTTGTAGATGGTTTTAAGGTTTCATTGCATTTATGAACAATTATAGCTATCATTTGTTTCTTTTAGGCTCTTATAATATACTTGTGATTTACAAGTTATTGCATCATGTCTGGTTACTCTTTCAATGCTTGTGGTCTAGGGTTATACCATTCCATTCTATGAATTGTTTTCATTGAGAATTATTATTTTAGTGGGATAATAAGGGTGTTTCCCTATAAGCCTTAACAAGTGCTTCTCTCGAAAAGATAAGAATGATTTGGCATGTTTCCAAGATCTTTCCATCATGTTCTATTTCTAATAAAGAAGAGTCTATGGTGTTTTGTGCTCATTCCTGGGGTTTAACATTCTCATTATTGCTAACAGGAGCTTGAAGGGTTTCAAAATCATTGGTGAATCACCTCGGTTTTGTTTGAAATTTCTTCCTCTTTCCCAAATCCACCAAGAGGAGAGTCAACTTCTATAAAACATTGGAGGTTGCTTTGCAGGGATTCTGGATTTAGGATCAACAATAGATACCTATTATTTTTGTTCTTTGTGATTTTGGCCCAAAAACAATCTTCTTCGTAACTCTTACGTGATATTATTGCATTGTGATTTCAGTTCTTCTATCTTTGGGGAATGATGAAATTTCATATTGATATAATAACTCGTGTATTATCATATGATCATACTAACCCCTGAGTTAGTAGATTCTTTCGGTGATTTCTTTTTTCATGTGTTCATTTCCCTTTATTTGTCCTTTCTTTGAGGAATGTCATAATGGAAATGTTTCTTGTGGGTGCATGTATACTCAATTAAATCCATTTCTCTCATTATGGAATTTGCAATCACTTTAACATGGGGGAATACACTCTACTCCTTATTTCCCATTTTACACATACAATGATTCAATGCAACCTCTTTGTAGATGGACAAAGAGACAAGGCTTTCCTTGTGTTCATCCTTTCATTAGACCCCTTAATGGAAACAATGCTTTCCTTAAGGATTGATTCTTCCTTTCTTTGAGCCCTAAGGAGACAATGCTTTCCTTATGCTTGATTGTTTTCCTTGGATCCCTTAATGGAGACTGTTTTCCTTAAGGAATGATCTTCCTTTCCTTGATTCCTAAGGAGACAATGTTTTTCTTAGGCCTGGTCACCCTTATTAGATCTCTTAATAGAAACAATGCTTTCCTTAAGGACTAGTCCTCTTTGATGGATTGACTAGAATAACACAGCTTGCTAGACTATCAATGTTGTAATGCCCCTCCCATTGTCTGATTTTCTATATGTTATGATGTCATTTATATTATGGATTTATTAACCCCATACTTGCATGTGTATGGATTATGTGTACATGTTTTATATTTATGTTTGATGTGTCTGATGTGGTTGAGGGATGGAGTCATAGTTACTTTCTTGCAAGATCCATATGATCATTTGATCCTCGTCATTGTCTATTATATATTTATACATGTATGTACATATTCATGTTTTATGCATGATTTCAGGTACCGGGCATTGACTTCCCTGAATTGTCAAGATGAGTGTGCCCTATCACAATATCTCAATGGTAAGAAGGGGAAATAGCAGACATGTCCAATCCCAACCTAAACCATCATTTGGCCTAAAATAGGGGACAAGTATCCTATTGACTACTTTTTGGAATTTGTCAAGGTGACATGAATTCGTGAACCATTCCTTTGAGCATGATGGTTATTTTGAGTTAGTTGATTTTTAGGTGTTGCATTCATTTGAGTTTTGTTGCGTAATTGATTTA